>CAIGQQ010038338.1:2670008-2695286 GCA_903798035.1 Danio albolineatus
ATATATATCTGTACTGAAATTCAAGTTAAAACAGGTTTTAGTTTCTAAAGGGTTTCAAAGTCAAAAACCCCAGACATAACCATAGCAAAAATTGTATGTTTTATAGTACAGATGAAATCAAAACTGAGCATATTGAGTTTGTAGCTCACATTGTTAGTTTTGTGGTCAACAATTCATCTGTGCATGTCATTAAGAAAACAAACAAATGTTTGCCGTTGTAATCTTTAATTGAAATCTGAAAATGCACTTCCTGTTTGTTTTCAGTTAAATTCTCAGATTAGGTCTGTCTGATAAATTGGGCGTGGCTAACATACTTAACCACGCCCCCTCAGCTGTCATTTTTGACCACAAACAGTAATGGTGAGGAGGAGGAGTCTGTTAGGTTGTAATAACCCTCCCCATACCCTGTCCACATCTTTCTAAATGAAACGCCTACTTTACTACATCCAATCAGCTCGCAGTAGAAAAAACAAGCCACGCCCACTGTTTTCTTATTTAATATTCTGTTTCTTTAGAAACTGCGTCACAATACGGAAAAAAAAATGGTCGCAGCTTCTGGTTCATACGGACTTTAAAATGCAAATGCACTGGTGTAAACGAAGCCTCAGCAAATAAAAAAGCCAGTCGGTAGACTTCTGTAGCAGGGAATAACTAATAACTAGGCCCACACGTAATCTGTGCGCGCAGAATTCCGCAGATTTTTAGTCCATCATTGATTGTTTATTTACTTATGTATTTGTGTGTAAATGTATATTTATTCAGTGTTTAAATTCATTTCAGTAATAATATTGACTAATATGAAAATATTCATATAATTTATTTACAATACAGTTTATAAAGTAATATTTTCTGTCTTTTAGTAGATATTTTATATGAGGGACTTGCTTTGTTTACCAAATAAAGTGGATCTAATTGGATTTGCATTGTAGACATTAAATAAAAGTTAAAAAGGTATTACTTTTTATTTAATGTATTAGGATTTTAGTTATAATATTCACAAAATCATTGCACATAAATCCACAGATTTTTAACAAAAATCTGTGCAGAAATAGCAAAAAATGTCTGCAGATTCTGTCTGGCCCAACTAATAACTGATCAGCTTTACAGTGGGTGGATTTACAGTACTGTAAAAAAAAAGACTCGTTGGATTTACTTCATTTATTTAAGGTAAGTGGTTGCAAACAATTAATATGGGATGAATTTAAACAAACAAATTAAGTTGAACATCACTAAATTGAATTAGTTTAATCTCAGCCCTTAAAAAAATGGGTAAAAATTGGAAAATTAGTAAATCCAATGAATGATTTTGTTCAGATTATTTAAAGCTCGTCTTTTTCAAGGGTCAGTGCATTAGTGCGCACACAGCTGAAGTCTCTCAGTGCGCTGTAGACGCCGTCAGCAGAGATTTCCTCACCGTTCTGTCACTCCAGCGTGTGTCTTCAGACTGCATCACCCACTGTTGATGAACGTGCTGTTCGCTCTAAACCTACACAAAGCCATCGCTGCTCACACCGCAGGCAAGGAGACATACTGCCTACAACTTTACTCAAGACTACTGGTATTTATAGCTTGTAGACTTCAATTTAAATTGCCCTAAAACCACCCTATAATAAGCTGTACTCTGTGATTGAGGAATTAAACAAATATGACCTAGGGGACTATAGAAGGACGTCTTCTTCATTAGGACTATGTGATCTCAATTATTAATATTGAGAGATGCTGTCATAATGTTTAGGTATATTGAGGAAATGTAGGCGCTGGTGCATATTAAAAAAATAATATATACCTGTATGTACAGTATATAGCTTATTTTACAAATTATTCACCCTCCAGTGTTTTTGTTTTCTCTTTTTTTTCAAATATTTCCCAAATTATGTTTAACAGAGCGAGGAATTTCTCACAGTATTTCCTGTAATTTTCTTTCTTCTGGAGACAGTCATATTTGTTTTATTATGGCTAGAATAAAAGCAATTTTTAATTAAAAAATACATTTTATCAATTTTATTAGCCCCCTCAAGCAATATTTGGCATTTAATTGGCATTTGATTTTCTACAAAACAAACCATCATTATACAGTGACTTGCTTAAGTACCCTAACATGCCTAATTAATCTAGTTAAGCCCTTAAATGACACTTTAAACTAAATACAAGTAGCTTGAAAAATATCTACACTGTAAAAAAAAAAAAACTGTAATTTTACAGTTTATTTCCGGCAACTGGGGTGCCGGAAAAAAAAAATTAAATAACGGCCGTTAAATTACAGAAATTTACCGTCAAATAACGGATATTAAAATACAGAAATTTCCTTAAATTTAAGTTTCTGGTAAGTTTTACGTTACGGTAAATTTCTGTAATTTAATATCTGTTATTTTACGGTAAATTTCTGCAATTTAATATCTGCTATTTTACAGTAAATTTCTATAATTTAATATCTGCTTTTTTTTCGGGAAATTTCTGCAATTTAATATCTGTTATTGTTCGGTACATTTCTGTAATTTAATATCTGTTATTTTATGGTAAATTTCAGTAATTTAATATCTGTTATTTTATGGTAAATTTCTGTAATTTAATATTTGTTATTTTATGGTAAATTTCTGTAATTTAATATCCGTTATTTTACCGTAAATTTCTGTAATTTAATATCTGCTATTTTACTGTAAATTTCTGTAATTTAATATCTGCTATTTTACGATAAATTTCTGTCATTTAATATCTGTTATTTTACGGTAAAATTATGTAATTTAATATCTGTTATTGTACGGTAAATTTCTGTAATTTAATATCCATTATTTTACGGTAAATTTCTGTAATTTAATATCTGTTATTTTATGGTAAATTTCTGTAATTTATTATCTGTTATTTTATGGTAAATTTCTGTAATTTAATATCTGCTATTTTACCGTAAATTTCTGTAATTTAATATCTGCTATTTTACGGTAAATTTCTGTCATTTGATATCTGTTATTTTATGGTAAATTTCTGTAATTTAATATCTGTTATTGTACGGTAAATTTCTGTAACTTAATATCCATTATTTTACGGTAAATTTCTGTAATTTAATATCTGTTATTGTACGGTAAATTTCTGTAATTTAATATTTGTTATTTTACGGTAAATTTCTGTAATTTAATATCTGCTATTTTACGGTAAATTTTTGTCATTTGATATCTGTTATTTTATGGTAAATTTCTGTAATTTAATATCTGTTATTGTACGTTAAATTTCTGTAATTTAATATCCATTATTTTACGGTAAATTTCTGTAATTTAATATCTGTTATTGTACAGTAAATTTCTGTAATTTAATATTTGTTATTTTACGGTAAATTTCTGTAATTTAATATCCGTTATTTTACGGTAAATTTCTGTAATTTAATATCTGTTATTTTATGATAAATTTCTGTAATTTATTATCCGTTATTTTAAGGTAAATTTATGCAATTTAATATCCGTTATTTTACGGTACATTTTTGTAATTTAATATCTGCTATTTTACGGTAAATTTCTGTAGTTTAATATCTGTTATTTTACAGCAAATTTCTGTATTTTAATATCCTTTATTTTACAGTACATTTCTGTCATTTAACGGCCGTTATTTTACTTTTTTTCCAGCACCCCAGCTGCCAGAAATAAATCGTAAAATTACAGATTTTTTTTACAGTGTAGTAAAATATTATGTGCTGTCACCATGGCAACGATAAAAGAAATCAGTTATTAGAAATTAGTTATTTTAACGATCTAGGCACAAAGTCTAAAGCGTGTGGTGCAAAACCATTAAGGGCGTGTCCGAATACACTTTTGCTATTTTAAGGATGAAAAAATACGTTCATGGTCTAACAGGGTTGTGCTTTTTCTCTTAATCAGTTATGGGTGTTTTAAGCATAATGTGCAATAAACCAGAATCTCATCTCACATTCCCTTTAAGAGTCAGTTCGGTCTTGCCATGGTGCATTTGCTATTTACATGACGACTTTGTATGTGGAAAAACTGAACGCTTTACTAGTAAGAAAACAGTTAAACAGAGCATCTGCAGCGCGAGGATAAAGAACGAGCCTCCTCCATTCAGCATCTTTACTTTCTCTTTACTTTTACTCTTTACTCCTTTACTTTGGTGGAATGGGGAAACGGTGGAAACTCACTCTACTGAAGACATCCATCAGCCCACATATTTAATTTAGTTTGTCAAGTGCAAAAATTTGTTTCAAAACTATTTCTAAATTCAGTTCTAATATCCAGCAGAGAAATAAATGAACAATAATAACGAAGTGTGGTCAAACAACTGAGTTATATCCAAACACACGTCCTGTTCTTTTGCCCCATATGGTGATGCAGACGTCTCCAAAACCCCACAGGTGGACAAATCTACACTTGTTATCATTAAAACAAATATATACATATATATGCATATAATAAATAATACTGCTAATAATAATAACATTATACCAATGCAGACTGTTATGAATGAGTTTGAAAAAGCCCGGCGGCTTGGATGCAGTAGTTTCTATGCCATATACATCTCACATATCATTACATTACATGTCAGTGGTTCCTATATGTAAAGATATTTGTGTGTTGCTGTTCTGTGTGTATTAAGCAATGTGTAAGCGTTTGGACCTGCATAGGCACATAAATAACGCGCTCTGCGCTGGACTTTAGAACAGCTTTTAGTTGGTCAATAGCGCTGTCTATTTCAGTTCCTCAAAATAGCAACGTGCCAACAATGCAACAATGCACCAAACACACCTCCTTTATAGACCAGCACACCTAAGAGTCCACAAAGTGGCACAACAGGATTTGCTATTTAAACAAAATGGTGCAAAATGTGAAAATTACAGATGCGCTGGTCTGAAAATAGCGTCAAATCGCGCCAAACATGCCTTGCGCCTTATTGCACGTGGTGTATGATAGAATAATCTTCTTTCTCTGAAATTGGGGAAAAAATATTCAGGAGGGCTAATAGTTGTTGATTGTTGAGATCTCCCCCACTCGCCGCTGTCAATGACAATCACTCAGTGTTTGTCAGACCTCATTAGTCATGATCTAACAAACTGCTAATCAGAAGCTGCAAATCAGTCAGCGCGCGTCTTGGATGCACTCCAGCGGAAAACGTCAGGTGAAAGACACTACAGAGGACGGTGTCTCGCGCCGCTGTGCCCGTCGAGAGCTGAACTCCATCCGCTGATTTCTCCGTGCTAGTTTTCAGTGGTTCCCGGTGTGTTATTGATCCCCCATTGGTTTAATCAGTAGCCTTGTCACATCGCTACGGAGAAAGCCTGGAAACCCAGCTAAGATGAAAGCAATTTACTTTGACATAAGGAAGATTGCAGGCTAATGCTAGATTTATTCCTGGTTCTGTTTGTAATGGTTCAGCTCACCTTTTGTTTTAGAAATAGAAAGGGCAGCCTGAATAATTTCAAGACAGATGTGAATGAAAGGATAATATGTAAACCTATATTTATATTTGTGACCAAATGAGCTGTTAAATCAAAATTATACGAAAGGAAAAAAAGCTTTACGAAGTGATCATGTTTGAATCATATTGGAAATTTTCTCATTTTTAGGGCCGGTTAAACACATTTGCTCTGCAATATTAGTATGATAATATTCACACGAGGCGTCAGCGTCAACGCTTGACAGAGGGCGTGTCTGAAGTTGGGGCTGACGCGACCGTCATAGCAGCATCAGCCAATGAAATTAGTCAACAATCGGCTACTGTCTGGGCTGGTGTATTTGCATACAGCGATCTGATTGGCTGACGCTTCCATCGGCACTTGAAAAGTTGAGAAAGTCCCGACTCCTGCAGCGAGCAACGCCACTGAAGCGGCACCGATGGATCCACAATGCAATTAGGCGACGCCTGACGTCACCCATTCAAAGTGAATGGGAAGCGTTGACGCTGACGCCCCGTGTGAATGGGGCGTAACACTTTAAATTAAGGTTGCTTTCACGCCTAGACTTTTGTTTTGGAACCTGGCACGTTTCCCCAGTTAGCGCGGTTCGTTTGGCATGTGTGAATCCAGCAATCCCGCTTGGATACGCACCAAATAAATCGAGATTGCCTGAATGAGGTGGTCTCGGCTCGATTGTAACGAACTCTGGAGCGGATCGATTGTAGTGACAAAACAAAACGATCCGAACCAGGCTATATCACAGTGTATATGTATCTATATGCATCCAGGCATATATTTCTATATGAAGAGAGAGTTATGAGTAGGGCGGGATGTCATTCCTACAAGCAAATGTGTGTTTCATGTCAAATACAAGAGTGAAAGCATGTTAACTATTAATGAGAGCTGTTTATCTGTTGGGAAAATTGACCTAACAACAGTTTTGGTTTACAGTATCTGTTATTTCCCTTTATTCCATGGTTTGTTGAAATTCTTGATTCTGATTGGCTGGAGGGTGTGGTATATTTCGTTGAAACGCACAAGTAGTTCCAGTCAGTTTTGATCACAGTTGGAAATAAATGCGCTTCTCCCAAACGTTTACAGTTAGTATAGCAACTCGCATGTGCTGTACAGGAAACCAATGAGGGCTGTTAATGGCGGACGGGAAATCTGCAAAATCAGGAAAATACTCATCAACTATGCTACAAAATCAAGTTTTAAGAGTTTTTCAAGCGAGAATGTAGTTATTTTAAACTCAATTCAGCCGTTTGTGTGTAAGAAAAGCGCGTTTTTAAACACCTATACACCCTCACATTCACACACATACTGTAAACTATGGCCAATTTTGTTTACCCAGTTCACCTATATAGCGCTTGTCTTTGGAGGAAACCGTGCCACCATGCCAAACTATCACGCTGATGTTCAAAAAAAAGATTACATTTCTGTCTTTTTCTTGTTCATAAAGAGTTCGTTCACCCAAAATGAAAATTCTGCAATCATTTATATTGCAATCCATGACTTGAACACAAAAGAAGATATTTTGAAGAATGTTCCAAACCGGTAACCATTGACTTCCATAGCAGAAAAACAAATACTATGGAAGACGATGCTTTAGATGTACTGATACTGCATGCTTGATGAGCATTGTGGATTAATTAAAATCATTAAGTGAACTGTTCTGGGTTTGTGATAATGAAGCTGTGCTTGAGCCGCCTCACGAGAAGCCAATGAAATGCTGCCGTTGAACGTTGGTTGAAATAGAAGGAAATGAAATAAAATAAAATGTGCTGCTATTACCATTTAGATTGTGCGGTCAGGCCACAGGCAGGATACATGTACAAGTAAATAATTGAATTTGCACACTCTTGTAGAAAGCCAGGCCTGCGTGGAGACATTCATTCCCCCCGCCCCAATCCCTATTTTCACATTGGCTTATTGTCGTGTTTTCAAGGGCATCGCTCTTGTCCTGCGGGCATCATAAATAATAGGAAGTCAATGGTTAGACTAAAGATGACTCTGTTCCACGTTTCCTCATCATGCAAGTCAAATGAAGGTATGCTTCCGTCAGATGAATATGATTCTGTGCCCAAAACTGAACGGGGGAGTGTTTTTGCAGATGGTTACTTAGATTGGCTGCACACATGCGTTTTAGTCTGGGTCTGATGCCAAGGTGTCAGCGGGGTCTTAAGTCACATTGCAAAAACTAAATATTACACATTTTATGTCTTAAGTTCATCTAAATATTTTGTTGTAGGTATCGAATTTATGAAAGTTATGTGAAGTTTTTACTGCAAATATCACATCCATAATGCTGGAATTGCTCAATAACATTTGTTAAAGGTTGTTTATAGCTGAGGACACTGACCTTTGCAGTTAACTACATTTAACATAAAACACATCTAGTTTATTCTAGTTTTTAAAACTTGTCAATTTATTTTAAAGAAATGTTTAACAAAAAGTGCATGTATACAGATACAGTTTGTTTGTTTTGGCATTATTTAAAATATTTGGATAATAAGTTCTCTTATTCATAATACTCTTAAAAAAAGATTTTGACTTTGTGAAACCTGCAGCACAACATCAAGTTCACCTCTGAATGGCCGAAGAAACACAAAAGGAAGACTTTGGAGTGGCCTAGTCAAAGTCCTGACCTGAATCCAATTAAGATTCCAATTGAGCATAACCTTAAAAAAGCAGTTCATGCTTGAAAATCCTCCAATGTGGCTGAATTATAACAATTCTGCAAAGGTAAGTGGGCCAAAATTCCACCTCAATGCTGTAAAAGACTTATTGAAAGTTATGGAAAATGCTTGATTGCGATTGCTCCTGTTAAGCGTGGCCCAACCAGCTATTAGGTTTAGGGGCAAACACCTTTATTATTATTATTATTTATTATTATTGTCAGAAGTCTTGATTTTGACTTTGTGAACCCTGCAGCACAACATCAAGTTCACCTCTGAATGGCCGAAGAAACAAAAAAGGAAGGCTTGGAAATGGCCTAGTCAAAGTCCTGACCTGAATCCAATTGAGATTCCAATTGAGCATAACCTTAAAAAAGCAGTTCATGCTTGAAAATCCTACAATGTGGCTGAATTACAACAATTCTGCAAAGGTGAGTGGGCCAAAATTCCTCCTCAGTGCCGTAAAAGACTTATTGAAAGTTACGGAAAATGCTTGATTGTGATTGCTCCTGTTAAGCGTGGCCCAACCAGCTGTTAGGTTTAGGGGCAAACACTTTATTATTATTATTATTATTATTATTATTATTATTATTATTATTATCAGAAGTCTTGATTTTGACTTTGTAAAACCTGCAGCACAACATCAAGTTCACCTCTGAATGGCTGAAGAAACACAAAAGGAAGACTTGGGAGTGGCCTAGTCAAAGTCCTGATCTGAACCCAATTGAGATTCAAATTGAGCATAACCTTAAAAACCTTATTATTATTATTATTATTATTATTATTATTATTATTATCATCAGATTATTATTATTATTATTATTATTATCATCAGATTATTATTATTATTATTATTTAACAGTGTAGACTCAATGATCTGCTAAAATCTCTACAAACACTGTATACTTTTATATGATGCTTCAAATTTGTGTGCATCATACCTTTTTTCCATTCAGACAGATCGGTGTTCAATTTAAATTGAGATTTTTTTTTGCTGCAAATTGGATTTTTGTTGCCCATGTAAACAAAGCCAGCCTGAAATAGTTACCGTGAGAGACAAATCACTGTTGAATTTGACCTTCTGACTGACACATCCTATAAGACTCAGCGTGCAGAATCTATACGAGTGAGCTGACGCCGCATCTTCCAAATAAATAAATAAAAACACAGCAAAATAAATTAAAGGGAGCGAACGTACAGGGCCCACGCCAGAGATCTGCCTTCAAAAAACAAGTCTCTGAGCAGCGTGTCTTCCAGCTTCCTATGCTATCATTAATAACAGTCCCATGTGAAGCCATTTATTGCACATCCCATTCATCATTGTCCTCTCCAAAAAAAATAATACCGTGTCCTCCAGGGATTTCTGCCCCACTGGGCGATTTAGACGTCTGTGTGGTTTGCCCTTTGGATCCTCCTGATTTTCCCCTTGCAGGTTCCAGCGGGGGCAAAATACACCATGATGAGTTCAAATACGATGATAATGCAAGATACTTAATACTGTATTAGCGAGGCGCTGCTTCTCCATGACACCAAAGCAGATTAGGTTTTGTGTAATTATTCAATTTCGATGCTTTAAGCTTTAAAACCTGTGTAACCTTTAAAGTACGCATGAAATCAAAACTAACCATATTGATTTTGTTAGCTCGCATTGCTAGTTTTGTGGTCAACAATTCATCTGTGCATGTCATTAAAGGGCACATACATGACCCCTTTTTTTATATTTAATATAAGTCTTTTGTGTCAGCAGAACTTGTCTGTAAAGTTTCAGCTCAAAATACCCATCAGATTATTAATTATAGCTCTCTAAAGTCGTTCCATTATAGCTCTAAACAAATTTTTCCTGTTTTTTGCACTGGCCCTTTAAGAATAGTTCTCCCCGCCCACCGTTTCCGTCAGCGTGCCTCAATCTCCACCCTCGGCTGCGTCAGACACACAGACATAACAGGAACAGATGTAAGAGAAGCAGATCTCACTGCGTTTGTGAGAAATACAACAGTAAGAACTTTACCAAAGACTGTTTAATGTGTTTCTTAAGGAGTTGCAACGATGAGTCACGCACAATGCAGTTATAGAGTTCGTTCACGCACACACACAGACAGCGCGCGCTTTTGCAAGCAAATGTGAAAGGATACGGGCTAATATCCACTGCTGTATGGATATCTGTTATGTTAATGTACACAATAAACCTGATTTAATGTCAACAAACCGAGATTGAAGCGTCTTTTTTGCTGACACACGGCTGTGGGGATGAAGTAAAGCTGAAGTGAATCGCTGTAGTTCATTAACATGCACTGTTTTAAACAAGTGTTGAACTTGTGAAACTCACTCTTGATGACATTCGATGTTGATTAATGACCTTCGCGAACTGAACAGACCTTTTATTCCCGGTTGCTTTGCGCACGTCCTGTCTTGTTGATATGATTATACACGTTACTACGGAGACATGTTAATACGCAGCTGTCAATCAATTCGGTGGGCGGGGGGACCGCACTCCTACGTCAAGTTGTGGTCGATCTCAAAACCGCTCCAATTGGTCCACTGTTTTTATGCTGTTAAATAAAAAAAAAAAGGACTGGGTGAGTTTATATCACCCCAAAATGACCGTCTATACACTATAACTACACATATGACTGTCCAAACAGCTTAAAAAGTAGATTTTCATCAAAGGTGCCCTTTAAGAAAAAAAAATAGTTGTTGCCGTTGTAATATAAAATTAAAATCTGAAAATGCCTTTTAAATTTGTTTTCAGCCAAATTCTCAGATTAGGTCTGTCTGAGGTATTGGGCGTGGCTAACATACTTAACCACGCCCCCTTCAGCTGTCATTTTTGGCAACAAACAGAAATTGTGAGGAGGAGGAGTATTCTCCCCAAACTTTTTCCTCCCATCTTTCTGAATGAAATGCCTACTTTACTACATCCAATCAGCTTGCAGTAGATAAAAACAAGCCACGCCCACTGTTTTCTCATTTGATATTCCGTTTCTCTAGGAACTGCGTCACAATACGAAAATAAAAACAGTTTTCTAGATCACGCGGACTTTAAAATCTAAAAAGATTTAAAGTAAATCTCATTCATATGTTTTATGCAGCAGATGCCCTAGCTGCAACCCATCAATGGGAAACATTCACACACACTCATACCACGGACAATTCAGCCCACCCAATACATTTATAGCAGGTCTTTGGACTTGTGGGGGAAAACAGAGCACCTGGAGGAAGATGCAAACTCCACACAGAAATGGCAACTATCCCAGCCAAGGCTCAAACCAGTGACCTTCCTGCTGTGAGGCAATCGTGCTACTCACTGCGTCACCGTGACGTCTTGTAACCAAACCAAACAAAACTAAACGAACAAAACAAAACAAAACGGATCGAAACGAACAAAACTAATGTGAAACGAAACAAAACGGATCGAAACGAACAAAACGATAATGAAACCAAACAAAACGAATCGAAACAAACAAACAATAATGAAACAAAACAAAACAAAAAACAAAACGAAACAGAATGGAACAAAACAAAAACAAAAAACTAAACGGAACGAACAAAACGGAACAGAATGGAACGAAAACAACAAAACAAAACGGATCAAAACGAACAAAACGATAACGAAACGAAACAAAACGGATTGAAACAAACAAAACAATAACGAAATGAAACGAAACAAAACAAAACGGATCGAAACAAACAAAACGAAAACAAAACGGAACAAAATGAAACAAAATAAAAAACAAAACGAAACAGAATGGAACAAAACGAAAACAAAAAAAAACTAAACAGAATGAACAAAACGGAACAGAATGGAACGAAAACAACAAAACATCCTGCTTACTTGTCCCAGCGTCATATCCAAAAACAAACCATTCTTCTAAACATTGCTGTAGCTCGAATCACGTCACTTTGCAAAGCTGGATTTTTGGAGAAACACAGAATTGCTGAACTATGTCAGAACCTGCGACTGTTTGTTGGCTAACAATGCAATGCTTCCTTGCACAGCGAGATCAGTTTCAGGTGCTATTTGGCATCATCCAGGACACGGCGGGTTTGACATAATACACCAGAGGGCCACTGACAGCAGCGCAATACAAAGACGCTGGCAAATATAACTAAGAGCTATACTTGCAAGCAGCAGTCGCAGCTTTTCACTGCACATAATACATCAGCACAGACTCGGCTCTGTCTCATTTGCTGTCATGTGCACCTCATGAGCTCAGCAGTATACGGCCCAATGCCAATGTACACGCAGAGGACAGATTTCATCTTTCTCCAACACGCTACGCACTTTCTTCATCTAGTAACTTGACATTGTGCTGAAGGTTATATCATTACTATGGTAGAGATTACATCTTCTAACAGCTCATATACAAATCTGACTTGTAGCAATATATATTCGAATTACATCCATGTACAGTATACATATAAAATATAAGTTCATATTTGGATTTTGCTAACACATTTTCCTTTATTTAATTCATTGGGTGTCCACATATATTTTTATGTTCATATGGTGGCACGATGGCTGAGTGGTTATTCTTCTTGCAGAATGGTGGCCAGGTCACTACGTGATGTAGGAAAACCTTTCCTGACTCCACATATCCCAATGTGGCTCAATAATATTTAGGCCTGGTGACTGTGCAGGCCATGGGAGGTGTTCAACTTTCACTTTCATGTTCATCAAACCACTTTGTCACCAGTCTTGATGTATGTTCATTCATTGATTTTATTTTCGGCTTAGTCCCTTTATTAATCTGGGGTCGCCACAGCGGAATGGACCGCCAACTTATCCAGCATTTGTTTTACGCAGCGGATGCCCTTCCAGCCGCAACCCATCTCTGGGAAACTCATTCACACTCATACACTACGGACAATTTAGCCTACCCAATTCACCTATACCACATGTCTTTGGACTTGTGGGGGAAACCGGAGCACCCGGAGGAAACCCACGCGAACACGGGGAGAACATGCAAACTCCACACAGAAATGCCAACTGACCCATCCAAGGCTCGAACCAGCGACCTTCTTGCTGTGAGGCGAACGTGCTACTCACTACGCCACCGTGGCGCCCCTTGATGTATGTATTGGTGCATTATCATCCTGATACACAGCACCACCTTCAGGATTCAATGTTTGAATCATTGGGTGAACACGGTCCCCCAGAATGGTTCGTTAGTCCTTGGCAGTCATGTGCAGATCTAGCACAAATATTGCGCCTAAAGGGAATACCATAGTATTGCATCCCAAACCATCACTGATCCATCACCATACTTCACTTTGGGCATGCAACAATCTAGGTGGTACGCTTCTTTGGGGCTTCTCCACACCGTAACTCTCTCGGATGTGAAGGTGGACTCATCAGAGAACAATGCATGTTACACATTGTCCAAAGCACAAAATTTTTGCTGCTGGCACCATTGAAGCCAATATTTGGCATTGGCACGAGCCATCAAAGGCGAAGGCAGCCCGGCCATGTATATTGAAACTTTTTTAGGTACACCTGTCCAACTGCTGGTTAACTCAAATTTCTAATCAGCCAATCATATGGCAGCAACTCAATGCATTTAGGCGTGTAGACATGGTCAAGACGATCTACTGCAGTTCAAACTGAGCATCAGGATGTGGAAGAAAGGGGATTTAACTGACTTTGAACGCGGCATGATTGTTGGTGCCAGACGGGCTGGTCTGAGTATTTCAGAAACTGCTGATGTACTGGGATTTTCACACACAACCATCTCTAAGTTTTACAAAGAGTGGTCAGAAAAACAGAAAATATCCAGTGAGCAGTAGTTCTTTGGACACAAATACCTTGTTGGTGCCAGAGGTCAGAGGAGAATAGCTGATAGAAAGGCAGCAGTAACTCAAATAACCACTCGTTGCAACCGAGGTCTGCAGAAGAGCATCTCTGAAAGCACAAACACCCCCAACCTTGAGGCAGATGGGTTACAGCAGCAGAAGACCACACCTGGTGCCACTCTTTTCAGCTAAGAACAGGAAACTGAGGCTACAATTCACACAGGCTCACCAAAATTGGACAATAGAAGATTGTAGAAACGTCGCCTGGTCTGATGAGTCTCGATTTCTGCTGCAGCATTCGGATGGTCGGGGCAGAATTTGACATCAACAACATGAAAGCATGGATCCATCATGCCTTTTATCAACGGTTTAGGCTGCTGCTGAGGGTGTAATGGTGTGGTCGACATGCTTCCTGGCATGCTTTAGGCCCATAAGTACCAATTGAGCATTGTGTCTATGCCACAGCGTACCTGAGTATTGTTGCTGACCATGTCCATCTCTTTATGACCACAGTGTACCATCTTCTGATGGCTACTTCCAGCAGGATAACACACCATAAAGGGTGAATCATCTCAGACTGGTTTCTTGAACATGACAATAAGTTCACTGTAATCAAACAGCCTCCACAGTCACCAGAGCTCAATCCAATAGAGCACCTTTGGGATGTGGTGGAGCGGGAGATTCACATTATGAATGTGCAGCCGACAAATCTGCAGCAACTACGGGATGCCATCGTGTCAATATGGAGCAACATCTCTTGAGGAATTTTTCCAGTACCTTGTTGAATCTCTGCCACGAAGGATTAAGGTAGTTCTGAAGGTAAAAGGGGGTCCAACACGGTACTAGTAAGGTGTACCTAATAAAGTGGCCATGAGTGTATATATATGTGTATGTGTGGGTGCTGTAACCACTGTAAATATACACTGATTATTGGATTATCGTAAATAATTACTTGATTACTGCACATGTAAACACAGTAATTTCCCCATGTCTTTTTGGGCATCTCGCTCAATAATCCCGCAAGGTTTTGATGTCAGAAATATTGCTCGGTCATATTCATAAGGCAGTTCTAAGAGTCCTAACCAATTTGCTGAACTGACACAGAGAAATGTGTAGTAATTGCGCAGAAGACAGGCACTGCCGAGGCGAAGGTTAACATGAATAATATTACCCGCACGTTTACTGGAAACTGGCTTATTTAGCTAATCTGTTCACACGTCATTCAAAAGCCAGGAAGGAAGTTTTCTGCCGCACAGAATACGGGTCTTTCCCATAATAATCAAAGAGCTGCCCACTGAGACCAACACATTATTCCTAAATAAAGAAGCCGGCGTCAATTAATTAGCAGACGCATAACGGGAGACAGTGGCTGTGCGTGTCTAATGCTGTGGCTCACCTAATCATTGGCAGAGACTCAAAACCCCAGAGATGCATTGACGCCGAGATGTTTAACTGAGCCACAATTAGCCCATTGTCTCTAGCAATGAAGCACGGCATTCTGGGCCTTGTCTTGTTTCTGTGGTTGCAGTGACTTTCCCTGAGAGACTCCATTAATCTCTACATGCATAACGCCGAGGCTAATGGTGGACAGAGGCTAACGGCGCTATCACACTTCTAGATTGAACGTTTCATTCCGTAACAGGGGTTAACGTTGTTATAATGTTTGCTTTTTGTTTCTAAATAGACCAAAATAGTTAAAACAAGCCATGTGCAAGTAAACTCTCCTCACATTGGTCTTGTTGTGGAGTTTGGTTGATGTTCCTGGGATTCTGCTCAGCTGTCATACGTCATTAATTTCTGACTATCAGTGGTGTAGAGTAACTAAATACAAATACTCTGCACTACTGTAGTTGAGTAGTTTTTCTCAGGAATTGTAATTTACTGAGTAGTTTTTATACATGTGGACTTTTACTTTCCCTTGAGCATGTTTACTGCAGTATCGGTACTTTTACTCCACTACTTTCCTTCATCCTGCAGTCACTATTTTATTTCTTTCTTGACTATGGTCATTGTCTACAGTAGAAAGATCAGTCCTGTGATTCCTGTCCAATTAAATCACACATAGAAAGTAAATCACATCATACTGAACAACCTCAAGACATGAGCGCTTTATAAACGCAGCAAACCTTTGGGAAAAATTAAAAATGTCCAAGAAGATGTCCAAAATCTGCACACGCAATGATCCAGAGACTGTTTATAGACTGCATGTGACTGAAAATGATGGATGTCGACTGTATGATGACTGAAATCACCAAACAGCCTTAAACAAACACTAAATGGAACGAATGAAGAATGGAAGGAGGGGCCAAATAAAAGGAAGGACTGAACAAGGAATGGAAGGAAGGATCGAAGAACCAAATAAATGAAGGAAGGATTCAAGAAAGGACTGAACAAACTAAGGAAGGAAAGAAGGAACGGACAAATGAACAAAGGACCTAATGAAGGAAGGAACAAAAATATGAAAGAAAGAATGAGCAAACTAAGGAAAAAAGGAAGGAACGAACAAACGAATGAATGAACAAAAGAGCCTATTGTAGGAAGGAACAAAAATATGAACGAACGAACGAGTGAACGAAGGAAGGAGGGAACAAACGAATGAATGAAGGAGAGAACAAACGAATCTTTGAAGGAAGGTTGAAAGGAACGAACGAAAATAGGAAGATCCCTAAATACACTACATGTTGTTTGTGCAGGGATGTGTAAACGTAACATTCTGTAAACGCATCAACTTTACTACAGTAATACTCACTACTCTTGAGTACTTCTAAAAGGTCTACTTTTCACTCATACTTTGAGTAATATTTACTACAGATACTTTTACTCTACTTGCACTACATTTTTGAGCAAGTAATGGTACTTTTACTTGAGTATGATTTCAGTACACTTTCCACCACTGCTGACTATGAGAAATTAGACATAAGTGAAAAGGTGTGCTTTACTTTTGAATGGCGACACCTACAGACGTAGTCATCACAAAATATAAATCAGAGGTAAGATTTTCTCATACAGAGCTTCTTTTCAGTTGTCAAGGGTTGTAAAATATACAATCCCAAATCAGAATAAGCTGGGACGGTATGGAAAACGCAAATATAAAAAAGAAAATGGTGATTTCCAAATTTAAGTTGACTTGTATTTCATTGCAGACAGTATGAACACAAAATTAACATCATTTCCTGTCATTCAGACCTGCAACACATTCCAAAAAAAGTTGGAGGCATTTAGGGCTTGCAATCAGGTAAATTGGTTAAATATTGATGTGATTTGAAAATTATGATTTGGTACAAAAGCAGCATCTAAGAAAGGTCTATTCCTTTAGGAGCAAAGATGGGCTTAGGATCGCCAGTTTGAGGGCGCGAATTAATGCCGCTTATCCATTTATTGATTTATTATTTTTAATTGATTATTAAACAGTACACACTACAATATGTTGACAAAGCAAGAAAGAATGAGAATAAATAAAGGTGTGCGTTTGTGTGATTTAAAGTGTGCATGTGCTTGCATGGTGGGAGATGTAAAGAAAAGATTTTTCTTGTTCATTCGTTTAATCTTAATTAAACTTTGTGCATTTTTTGTATTTAACTTTCTATTTTATTATTCGTTTTAAAAACATTCCAATTTAGGCTACGTAACGTTCTATGGTTATTATTAGTTTGGTTGCAAATTTCACAGTTTTTTCAGCCTGTAGCATTGTTGTTGTTTTTTTCGTTATTTTAATAAAAGTTCTGTGTTTAATAACAATTATTTTTTTGGTAGTGTCGTTGTCATCCATTCAAACAATTGACGCCGAATTGCCAATTGCCGCAAAACTGAAAGTAAAAGAGGAAAAGAGGAAACCCCACCCCACGTTGATTACCGGTATTACTAGTGTTGTCACATGTCGATTAACCGGTGGCGAAATTTCCTCATCGTCACAACCAATAAAGTTGAATCTAATCTAATCTAATCTAATATATATTTTACAAGCCTTGACAATTGAAATGAGGCTATGTATGAGAAATTCTTAGCTCTGATGTATATTTGGTGAGGACTAGGTCTGTGGGTGTCATCATTCAAAATAAAAGTGCACCTTTTCTCTTATGTCTAATTTCTTGTTGACATATATTAAAATAATGACTTACGACAGCTGAGCAGAATCCTGCAAAATAAACCAAACTCTGCTCAATGGGCAGAGTGTTTACGCGCACGTGACTTGTTTTAATAATTTGGTCTGTTAGGAAACTTTGCCATGCGAAAGCGAAACACGCCAAAAACAAAAAGCAACATTGTAACATCTAAATCCCTGTTTCGGAACAAAACAATCGATCTATAGCTGTGAAAGAATGATTGCTGCAAGCAGATAATGGGCAGGTTTGTTTGCTCATAAATATTAAGCATTATTCATTACACATAAACAGCCCAGTTGTAACAAAGAGCAAATAAGATGTTCATTTCTATGAGCAGGCTTGGTTCCATGTGGAAATATACCAAATAATTGCATTTTTCTGAATTAAGAGCGATAGGATCAGTCTGCGGCCAACCGCATTATGTAAGATAAATCATTAATTAAACCCCAATGATTAATTGCAAATTTCACATTAGTTACAGGGAGAAATAAATGGGTGGCTTATCGTGGATTCATGTGATTATCAATCCTATGGCATTTACCAGAACAACAACAGAATTGCTTCCACATTTCAATGATTACATTGGTTAATTGGATGTTCAAAAGTGGCAAATAATGACCGAATACACACTGGCTGAACAAACTGCTTCTCAATTCGCTCTGGGGTAGAGAGTTGGGTTAATGGAGAGAACTATGAGTTTTAATAATCTCTTTGATCACAGGCAAAATCAGTCCTTGTATAAAGCAAATGACCCCAAAAGATTAAAACTGTGAGCTATTTGCTTGCAGCACACACCTGTTTAAATTTATTTCATGTTGTCTCATGTAAGCTCACTAATTACGCACATAATATTCGAAAGCGAATGATGTTTAAGGATTTTGATGCATTAATCACCTGTTTTATCACTAATGTGTGAACAGCTTGTTAAAAAGGTTCTTGTTTGTAGTCTGCGGTCTGATTTTAATGTGAAGAACTAAACGTTGTTACTGGGAAAATCAAAAGGATATGTTGTTTACATGCGCTCCTGAGAGTTCTTTCTTTGAGTTTTATAATTAATTTAGTTGTAATTATTTTACAACTCTCCTCGTGGTAAACCGTTCAAATTTGGCCATTTTTGAATACATTGAGCCGATTTCTGGACTATTAGTTAAGCTAAGCATAGCATAGGTCATTGAATTGGAGTAGACCAATTTAGACCAAAGTTAGATTTAGGTCCAGCATCTAAGGACAATGTTATTTAGACGTCCAATAATGACAAGAATGACTTGAACTGACGTTGATAATTTGTTGGTTTTAGGTTGTGTTGGAAAGTCTGTCCGACGTTGGACATCGACATGATGTTGGGTTCTGACGTCAACCTGATTTTCAAGAGTTCACACTTAGCTGATGATTCAGTCAGTCAGTTACGTCGCACCATGGCGCATTTGCTATTTACATGGCGACTTTGTAAGTGTAAAAACTGAACGCTTCACTAGAGAGGAAACAGTTAAACAGAGCATCTGCAGCGAGAGGATAAAGAACGAGCCTCCGCCATTCGGCCATTTCTCTTTCCATTTACTCCCTTAATTTGTTGAAGTAAGGAAACGGTGGAAACTCACTCCACTGAACAGTCAAATATTATGTGCTGTCATCATGGCAACGATAAAAGAAATCAGTTATTAGAAATTAGTTATTTTAACAATCTAGGCACAAAGTCTAAAGCGTGTGGTGCAAAACCATTAAGGGCGTGTCCGAATACACTTTTGCTATTTTAAGGATGGAAAAATACGCTCATGGTCTAACAGGGTTGTGCTCATTCTCTTAATCAGTTATGGGTGTTTTAAGCATAATGTGCAATAAACCAGAATCTCATCTCACATTCCCTTTAAGAGACAGTTCCGTTGCGCCATGGCGCTTTTACTATTTACATGACGACTTTGTATGTGGAAAAACTGAACGCTTTACTAGTAAGAAAACAGTAAAACAGAGCATCTGCAGCGCAAGGATAAAGAATGAGCCTCCTCTATTCGGCCATTTCTCCTTCTCTTTACTCCTTTACTTTGGTGGAGTAAGGAAACGGTGGAAACTCACTCCACTGAAGACATCCATTAGTCCACATATTTAATTTAGTTTGTTAAACTCAAAGATTTGCTTCAAAACTTTCTAAATTCAGTTCTAATTTCCAGCAAACAAATAAATGAACAATAATAACGAAGTGTGGTCAAACAACTGAGTTATATCCAAACACACGTCCTGTTCTTATGTATTTCAGTGTTTCCAAGCAGGTGCGTGCGCGTGAGAATAAGAAAAAAGTTTATATTTAAAAAAAAAAACATTTCTATTCATAAATGAGTATTAAAAAAATATTATCTTTTATGTTGTCTCCACATTCCCTTCAAAATGAGTTTCTAGTATTCATTCATTAACTTCAACCATGGTGAACGCAGGGAGAATAAAGGCTCTTTTTGCACTTTATTTTGGATGCCACGAGAATTAGCTTCTTTCCCATGGTGCACGACCACACTGAAAATTCTGTGCAACTGCCACAAGGGGGCGTACTCCAACAGTCGTGTCCGAATGCGGTGTGCAGTGGAAAGGCGGCTTTAGTGTTATTGGTTTAAAATAATTGTTGATCTTGGAGTAGCGTTTCTATGAAGGTACAGCTTTGGGTTTGGGACCAACAATATTCCTAATAAATGTTAAGTGATTAAAATGCTTAATCTACTGTGAAAGAATAAAGATGATCGCGCCATGGCGCATTTGCTATTTACATGGCAACTTTGTAAGTGTAAAAACTGAATGCTTCACTAGCGAGAAAACAGTTAAACAGAGCCTCTGCAGCGCGAGGATAAAGAATGAGCCTCCTCCATTCGGCCATTTCTCTTTCTCTTTACTCCTTTACTCTGGTGGAGTGAGGGAACGGTGGAAACTCACTCCACTGAAGACATCCATTAGCCCTTGTATTTAATTTAGTTTGTAAGCTCAAAGATTTGTTTCAAAACTTTCTAAATTCAGTTCTAATCTCCAGCAAACAAATGAACGAACAATAATAATGAAGTGTGGTCAAACAACTGAGTTATATCCAAACACACGTCCTGTTTTTATGTATTTCAGTGTTTCCAAGCAGGTGCGAGCGCGTGAGAATAAGAAAAAAGTTTATATTTAAAAAAATAAATAAATAAATAAAATTTCTATCATGAATGAGTAATAAAAAAATTAAAAAATTTATGTTGTCTCCACATTTCTTTCTAAATAAGTGCCTAGTATTCTTTTATTCGTTCAACCATGGTGAACACAGGGAGAATAAAGGCTCTTTTTGCACTTTATTTCGGACGCCACGAGAATTAGCTTCTCTCCCATGGTGCACAACAACACTGAAAATTCTGTGCGACTGCCACAAGGGGGCGTACTCCGACAGTCGTGTCCGAATGCGCAGTGGAAAGGCGGCTTTAGTGTTATTGGTTTAAAATAATTGTTGATCTTGGAGTAGCGTTTCTATGAAGGTACAGCTTTGGGGACCAACAATATTCCTAATAAGTGTTAAGTGATTAAAATGCTTAATCTACTGTGAAAGAATAAAGACGATGGTGTGTTTTGAACAACAAAGAAAATGTTGCTATTAAATTTAGAGTTATAGTTTGGGATCTGCGGAGAGCCGGGGAGATTTTTTATTTATTTATTTTTGGTCTCTGAAGAAGAGTTTCTTTCAACAGAACAACAAAGGGACATTTCAATCAGCTCCTTTCTTGTGACTGAGAGAATGGCGCACTTTGATGTGCTGTACTTTGATGGCTTAATATTGGTGTAAAATATGGATCAGTCCCTTATCAGAGGGAATTAAAAAAACGTACCCATTTTAGGCTGGAAACTCGCACTGGTGTGGCACGAATGCATTTTATGAAATTTAAGCAGAGACAAAACAATACTCTCAGAGGCATTAGGTGTGGGCAGAAAATCTACAACACAGAAAACACAGAAACCGCAGGAGAATATTTAGTGAAGAGCAAAAGAAGCTTCTAGAAATATTGAAATAATACTAGTTATTAAGTAAAATCTGACAAGTGTTATTAAAATCCAAAAACGTAACATTGAATTATATTCACAGGCTCTATTTTAACGATCTGCGCATAGTTTAAAGCGCATGGCGCAAAAGCATTAAGGCCATGTCTGAATCCACTTGCTATTTTAAGGATGGTAAAATACAGTCTGCGAACTGACGCATGGTCTAACAGGGTTGTGCTTATTCTCTTAATGAATAATAGGTGTGTTTTGAGCACAACGTGCATTAAACCAATCAGAATCTCCCATTCCATTTAAAGCCTGTTTCACACCGCAAGCGTGAGCAGCGCGTGTTTTTTCAGCATCCATGTTAACAGATAAGAGCTTTCATACTGCACGCAGAAGCATCGCGTCAGGGCGAGGCGTGAGCGTCGCTGAAGCAGCAGTGCCACGATAGTTTCGGCGATAGTTCAATTTTTGCCACGCTACTCATGCTCAATTAAAGTGACAGTGCATTGATAATGACCAAAACACATTGATTGACAGTAAAAAGTAGCAATTTTACCCAATAAATGCATTAATAACTTCCACTGAGTGGGGTTTATTTATAAACTAATTTCGAGAGGATCACGTGCTTATGATTGAACACAGCTGGTACCACATCAGCTCCGAGTATTACACCAATCAGACGAATACTGACACACTATAAATAACCAGAGCTTCCTACATGGTCATCTTCGTTTTAAAGAACCCCCCCTTCCACCCCAACTCCTCCCCTGCTCCTATAGGGCGGCACGGCGGCCCAGTGGTTTGCACTGTTGCCTCACAGCAAGAACACCACTGGTTCGGCCTCTCCCCGAGCCAGTCAGTGTTTCTGTGTGGAGTTTGTTCTCCCTGTGTTCGCGTGGGTTTTCCCCGGGTTCCCCTGTTTCCTCCCACCGTCCAAAAACAGACAACATAAGTAAATTGACGATTTTTAAATAGCATCTTAAAGCAACTCTAGTCAAATTTATCTCAGCACTTTCACAAGCGGGGGGAGTTCTCGAGACCTACCTGAGCTCAAACTCTCCTCTCGCCCTTTAAACAGGAGGGAGCCCCGGGCTCAAGGATATTCTGAGCTCAGGGCTCTCTCCCCGGACAGCATGCCAAATACGCTTTATTATCAATCATCAGCTAAGTGTGAACTCTTGAATTTATATATAGTTATTCAAATGAACTTAAACTATTAAAAACTGCAATAAATAGCGAATTACAAAACCAAATGTAAAACGACTTTAGTATTAGTTTTGCCTAGTAAGTTGCACACTAGTTTGATCATGTATAAATATTATTATAACTATATTGTATAAATATTGGGGCTGTCAAAATTAGCGCGTTAACGCACGCCGATTAATTTGAAATATTTAAACCGTTAAAAAAATTAACGCATTTAACGCAGTGGCAGTTTTTTTTTTATTTCCTGTTGTGGCCGTCGTGTGTTCAGGGCCGGCACATCCACAGAGGCGACCTAGGCGGAAGACAAGGGCAGCAGAATAGTGAGCAAACCCCCCGGTCCTCACTTTAATCCGCGACACCTACCCCCTTCCTCCCGGTCCTCACGTTCATCCGCGAATCGGTCACTTTCTTTTTCACTTTGGGGTTGAGGGCGGCGTGATCACCATTCGCCTAGAGCACCAGTTCAGCTCCGGCCCTGCGTGTGTTTAATGAGCAAAGGAATATGGATAAAGGATAATATGGATAATATGGATCATGTAAATGTACTCAGTGAAAGTGCCAGATGATGTCGCAAGCTGTCAAAGACAGCCCATTCCTCTCTAGGTTGATTCCAAGCGCCCTCAAATGTTTCATTAAGTTTGACGTGTTTCCCCCTACACGCAACATTTGTAAAGCGTCTGCTTCGCGTTGCTGTATCAGAATCCTTGCTTGAGAAATACAGCCATACTTTAAGAACCGTAGTCGTGTGTGGTGATGATCTGAAGGGAGTGCGCTGTACTGTGTGCTCTCTCTCTGTCTGTGTGTGTGTGTGTGTGTGTGTGTGTGTGTGTGTGTGTGTGCGCGTGCGTGCGTGTGTGTTGTCACCCGATAATGTCAACAGACTGGACTGTTTTAGCAACTGGCTAATGTTAAGGAGGACTAAGCAAAATTGTTTCTACTTTATAATTAATGTTCTCAACTCGCAAAACAACATTACAATGAATACAATTGTTTGTATTCAATACTTTATTATTATTATTTTTTTTCTACCAATTTCCATGTTTGCAATGCCTGTATTTTGAATTTTTTTGTAGTTCACTTAAAATCCAACATGGAAATAATTGTTTGTTTGTTATTGGCATTGATTGTTTTAAAATTCAAATGGCTTACATGCCTGTGTTTTAATTTCTGTAATAAATACGGCTTTTCGTGATTAATCATGATTAATCACAAACAAAAGTGTGATTAATTAGTTAATTTTTTTAATCAATTGACAGCCCTAATAAATATTATTATAACTATAGGCCTACAACATCCTGACAATCAAAAACAAAATGACATCACCAGTCTTCTGTGTGCACCAGATATGAATGACCCTCCTCGTAGAGCTTGAGAAGCAGACAGTTCTTTATGATCTATATAACTGGTATAATCAAAATTAACTCATGCACATTTTGCGTTTAACACAGCATCAAATCCTGTCTATTTTCCCCTCACAAAAGAGCTTGAGATTGATCAAATTGCAGGGCTTTCGGCTGCATAAAGGCTCCGGCTTTTACTCTGTCATTCCACCGTGCTCTTATTCTCCTCAATCTGTACTGATTTGATTTGTGTTCTGGCTATTATCATGCTGAAAGCCAAAATTCATGTTCATTTAATGCTGATCCATAGCATGACAGCTCGTTTCCTCAACTAAATCGCAACTAAATTTTGATTTTATGATTTTTATGATGTTTTAATGTTTTTAATGTATTTGAAATATGGAAGAAATATTAAAATAAATGACTTGCTGCTTGTTCAAACTACTTGTTTAAAATCAGTTCAATCAGCTCAATTCTTAAAGGTGCAGTATGTAAGTTTGACACCCAGTGGTTGAACTAGGTATTGCACTCCTGGATCAAAACACACGCCAGCGCACTATGAAAGTTTACCATATTTTCCATATTTCACGGTTGTCAAATAAGTTAACCTGGAATGTATCTTCAATGACCCTGGCATGAAAAATCATGCAACTCCATACAGAAATGCCAACTGACCCAGCCGAGGCTCGAACCAGCGACCTTCTTGGTGTGAGACGAACATGCTACCCACTACAATACAATAATAATAATAATAATAATAATAATAATAATAATAATAATAATAA
>CAIGQQ010038338.1:2700286-2724051 GCA_903798035.1 Danio albolineatus
GATCATTGCGTGTGCAGATTTTGGACATCTTCTTGGACATTTTTAATGTTTCCCAAAGGTTTGCTGCATTTATAAAGCGCCCATGTCTTGAGGTTGTTCAGCATGATGTGACTTACTTTCTATGTGTGATTTAATTGGACAGGAATCACAGGACTGATCTTTCTACTTTAGACAATGACCATAGACAAGAAAGAAATACAGTAGTGATACTGCACTAAACATGTACTCAAGGGAAAGTAAAAGTCCACATTTATAAAACTACTCAGTAAATTACAATTCCTGAGAAAAACTACTCAATTACAGTAGTGCAGAGTATTTGTAATTAGTTACTTTACACCATTGGTGAGTAGTTATTCTAGCTAGCACAGCTAGTGAGCATTTATTCTCAGATTCAAAGCTGCAGCCTAATTCAACTGACGTCAAAAGCCGGCACGTTTCTGTGATTTCAAATGACACTCAAACTCTTCATCGGAATGAAAACATGGAGTGATGATATTTAAGAGTGTGTTTTCTGTCTCTGTCCATTCCCCTCTTGTCAATCTCGCTAGTGGAGAAGAAATAGTGTAATGTTCAGAATGATGAGCACATAATTCCCTTGACACCAACTGTCTGCACTGCCAGGACAGCTGAGTGAAAGAGCAAAAGATTTTTTTTTTCTGACCACCAAAGTCCTGTGCTGTAATGTCATCCAGTAATATTTAATTACTGCTTCCACATGCGGTGGAATAGAGAGTTGCAATTAAAATCGCATTCAAAAATAACATTATTTACTGTTAACATGTTGAAAATGTATATCATATACAGTATTCTCACCAGCCACTTTATTAGGTACACCTGTCCAACTGCTCGTTAACGCAAATTTCTAATCAGCCAATCATATGGCAGCAATGCAATGCATTTAGGCAAGTAGACATGGTCAAGACGATCTGCTGCAGTTCAAACCGAGCATCAGAATGGGGAAGAAAGGGGATTTAAGTGACTTTAAACGCGGCATGGTTGTTGGTGCCAGACGGGCTGGTCGGAGTATTTCAGAAACTGCTGATGTACTGGGATTTTCACGCACAACCATCTCTAGGGTTTACAGAGAATGGTCCGAAAAAGAGGAAATATCCAGTGAGCGGCAGTTCTGTGAGTGCAAATTCCTTGTTGATGCCAGAGGAGAATAGCTGATAGAAAGGCAGCAGTAACTCAAATAACCATTCGTTACAACCGAGGTCTGCAGAAGAGCATCTCTGAACGCACAACATGTCCAACCTTGAGGCAGATGGGCTACAGCAGCAGAATACTACAAAGGGTGCACCTCCTGACAGCTAAGAACAGGAAACTGAGGCTACAATGCGCACAGCCATCAAAATTGGACATAAGAAGATTGGAAAAACGTTACCTCGTCTGATAAGTCTCTGATTCTGCTGCGACATACGGATAGTCGGGTCAGAATTTGGCGTCAATAACATGACAATAGCATGGACATGACAATGAGTTAACTGTACTCAAACGGCCTCGACAGTTACCAGAGCTCAATCCAATAGAGCACCTTTGCGATCTATTGGAATAGGAAATTCGATTCATGGATGTGCAGTCAACAAACCTGCAGCAACTGCGTGATGCTATCATGTCTATATGGAGCAAAATCTCGGAGGAATATTTCCAGTACCTTGTTGAATCTATGGCTACGTTCACACTGCAGGTAAATGTGGCCCGAATCTGATTTTTTTGCCCTCATGTGACTCGGGTCTTGACAGTGTGAACAGCCCAAACTGCATGGAGTCTGATCTTTTCATGTCAGATTTGTGCCACTTTCATATGTAGTCTTAAATCTGACGCAGAACTGATATTTTGCAATGCGACCGCAGTGTGAAAGCTTATGTCGGATTTCATGTGACCTTTTCGTCATCTTTGAGCGACATGCGTCATCATTCTGTGCTGCAGACGTCATCTACTCCTCAGCAGCAGCAGATCGGCACACAGGGCCATTATTTCACCACAGAAACTTGGTTGTTCATTTAAAAAAAAAGATTTTAAAGGCAAAACTGGAGCTTGTTAACCAATCTGGTTAACGATTGGGGCACAGGTTGATCGAGAAGCTGTGTCGGGGCCGTGTTGCGGGGATCCGTGCTCAAAGGAGGCAGCACTTTCATTTTAAGGACGAACTTTCTGAGAGAATAAAGGGCAGGTGCTCTGACACCCAAACCAAACCCCCTTTCTGCACATGTCTGTTGTTTATAACGACGTAAAATGAAATAACTCTGCAAACAGAGATAAACCAACTCCCCCTCCACAGTTCAGTCTGCGGCTGCTCATTAACCCTTGATGAGTTCACTACAGCGGTGGTCAGATAGACGCGCACCGCTGCTGTCATAAATCACAAATGATCAGTGTTTTCAATCACAAGAGACTTAATTTAGGTTTCAAATACACATTAGCAGTAGCAGAACAACCCTTTACAGTTCATCAAATACACCACGGCTGTCTGTGAAAGGGGCAATAAATACATTAAGCATGACAGCGTGCTTCAGTGTACACATTGTGTGGATAGTTAGACATTCTGTGCTGTCCGTACCTGCACTTTTGCGCATGCGGGTCAGTTTAGGACCAGATCTGTTCAAATTGCAAATCTGATATTGGCCACATTTATAACAGCAGTGCGAACGGCAGTGCAAAAATATCAGATCTGAGAAAAAAATCAGATTTGAGCACTAAGCCTCGCAGTGTGAACGTAGCCTCTGTCACGAATGATTAAGGCAGTTCTGAAGGCAAGAGGGGGTCCAACCCATCACTAGTAAGTTGTGTATATAGTACAATTTGAAATAGGGCTACTTTTTTCAGTATTTTTTTCAGTTTCATAAGGGCATTTGCTGCATAAAACATATGCCAGAATAGTTGGCGGTTCATTACGCTTGTGTTGACCCCTGATAAATAAAGGACTAAGCCGAAGGAAAATCAATGAATGAACAGGACATGAATTCCAGTGTGTACCCCATACTGAAAGCTACAGGGAGAACGGTAAATTCTGAATCGCATCTCAGAGATAGAGTACTGTACCTGTGCAGACGTGACCTCTATCATGTGACCTTGGGAAGGGTGTCCGCACGTCTCCTTCACGGCTACACAGAGCGCTATACATAGCATTGACGTCAAAGCAAAACAACAGCATACCACTTATCAGCAGGAACTGGAAGAGAAATGAAGTGAAGAGGGAATCTGGCTAGTTTTCTCTTTGAGAAAGAAATGTAATTATTGATCGAACGGCAAAAAGAACAGAGGACACGTTTGCAGCAGACAGCTGAATTACACAGAGAAACACACTTGCAATTACAGCGGCACTTTTCTCCTACCAGTAATTTTGTTAGATTCTAGTCAGACCTTCTCTGACTAAAGAGGCGTAATATATTCTCAAAAGAAATGTCCACTTACGCTGCAACACAATGCCAGTGTTTGGTTTAATTATAGCAACCAAGGCTTTGGATTCAGAACGTGCTTTCAGAACAAGTCTTAAAATGAAGATATCCGCTTTATATATAAGAGAAAGTTGGTTTATTTTCCTTACATTTTTGTAGCACTTTTCTCTTTCTTGCATTTGGAATTCAGGCTACAGCTCGGAGATAATTAGATGCCAAAGAGACAGTTTAATGATTTATTAAAGCAATAAGGCACGGGAGGCTGTGCGTTACTTTGACTTTACCATCCATTAGGAGTGTTCTTAGGCACAACATGAAGCCGAGGCAAAAGATGTATGATTCAAATAAACAGATGCATATTTTATTAATTACTGCTGGAATGAACTGCTCCTCCAACAAGGAATATAGTTTAATAAAGTAACCAAAGTAATAAACCCTTGTATTAAAGGAGATTTCTTGCCAAAACATTGTTTCTGAAGGCAATCCTGTTCCTGGAGGCACACAGTACAGTACATATTTTGGATGTCTCCCTTATCTGACCTATGCGGTTCAGGTTTTAGAGCAGGGCTGTCCAAACTTGGTCCTGGAGGGCCAGTGTCCTGCTGAGTTTAGCTCCAACTTGCTTCAACACACCTGTCAGGAAGTTTCTAGTATATCTAGTAAGAGCTTCATTAGCTGCTTCAGGTGTGTTTGATTAGGGTCGGAGCTAAACTTTACAGGACACCGGCCCTCCAGGACTGAGTTTGGACACCCCTGTTTTAGAGTTTCTTCTAATGCTCTGATGAGTTGATTCAGGTGTGTTTGATTACGGAGAGGTTGGAAATGTGTACTGTTGGTGTGCTTTTAGAAACAGGGTTGGGAGCAGAGCCTTATTAAGATTAAGTTTTAAGTTTAACAACTTTATTATACCCACCAGGGTGTAACGAATATGGCCGATCAGACACATAATTATTTTACATAAGTGGGGTTTATTTATAAACTAATTTCGAGAGGATCACATGCTTATGATTGAACACAGCTGGTACCACATCAGCTCTGAATATTGCACCAATCAGACGAATCCCGACACACTATAAATTACCAGAGCTTCTACTCCAGTCATTTTCGTTTTGAAGAATCCCCCCTTCCACCCCAACTCCTCCCCTTCTCTGAAGAGGGAGGCACGGTGGCTCAGTGGTTAGTACTGTTGCCTCACAGCAAGAACACCGCTGGTTCGGCCCTTCCCAGAGAAGGTCAGCATTTCTGTGCGGAGTTTGCATGTTCTCCCCGTGTTCGCGTGGGTTTTTCCCGGGTTCCACGGTTTCCTCCCACCGTCAAAAAACATACAACATAAGTAAATTGACTACTTTTAAATAGCATCTTAAGGCAACTCTAGTCAGATATATCTCAGCACGTTCACAAGCAGGGTAGTTCTCGAGACCTACCTGAGCTCAAACTCTCCTCTCGCCCTTCAAACTGGAGGGAGCCCCGGTATTTGGCATGCTGTCCCGGGAGAGAGCCCTGAGCTCAGAATATCCTTGAGCCCGGGGCTCCCTCCCGTTTAAAGGGCGAGAGGAGAGTTTGAGCTCAGGTAAGTCTCGAGAACTCCCTCCGCTTGTGAACGTGCTGAGATAAATCTGACTAGAGTTGCCTTAAGAGGCTATTTAAAGTAGTCGATTTACTTATGTTGTATGTTTTTTGGACGGTGGGAGGAAACCGGAGAACCCAGGGAAAACCCACGCGAACACGGGGAGAACATGCAAACTCCACACAGAAACGCCGACTGGCCTGGGAAGAGGCCAAACCAGTGCTGTTTTTGCTGTGAGGCAACAGTACTAACCACTGGGCCACGGTGCCGCCCTATAGGAGAAGGGGAGGAGATGGGGTGGAAGGGGGGATTCTTCAAGTCGAAGATGACTGGAGTAGAAAGCTCTGGTGTCGGGATTCGTCTGATTGGTGCAATATGCAGAGCTGATGTGGTACCAGCTGTGTTCAATCATAAGCACGTGATCCTCTCGAAATTAGTTTATAAATAAACCCCACGTCTTGACTTAGTTTTGAAGGTGATTTTTATCTCTAGCAGAAAGTGAGGAAAACCAGCATAAAAAGGCTTAATATACTCTCAATATAGCTAGTACAAAAGGTTCTCAGTACATGTTTTTCTACACAGAAAGAGTTCAGTTTCCTAAGAACACACATTCTCCGATGCACTTTCTTAGTAACAGCTTCTGACTTCTGCTGGAGCTTTAATATGGTATCAAAGATTACTAATTAAGCACTGCCTTTAAGGACCTGTTTGGGAAAAAATGTAGCTTATGAAAAGGTACCAACCCAGTGACATTTTGTCCCTTTATTTATGAGAGTCCTGAATTAAGGTTGATTTATACTTCTGCTTTCTTTAAATTATTGCAGAGAAACACAAACAGCACACAGAAGTATAAATGAACACCAACGCGCTGTGGGTCACGCCAATCACTTCACGCAGAAGTATAAACCAGGCTTGTGCCACTGAATCCAGCATTAAACTAATTATGCTGCATTTGCACGACGACACTGTAGGAAACATCTATTTCAGTGGTTCTCAACTGGTTTGGCCACGGGACCCACATTTTTACATGGTCATCAAGCCGCGACCCAAATTTGTAGGAACTATATTTTAATTTTAGGAATTATGATGAATTAATTTGTATTTATTTGTTAACATACACAAGTAGTGACAGATAAATCATAAGAAAATCACCAAGACTTACAAATAAACAATTTTTTATTGATTTCATTGGACAAAATGTATCAAATTATACAAATATTACAAAGTACAATTGCGCATTTAAATAAAAGTCCGGTATGCGCATTTCAAAATAAAAGTCCGGTTTGAGCATTTCAAAATAAAAGTCCGGTTTGAGCATTTCAAAATAAAAGTCCGGTAAATAAGTAAAAAATGTATGTATTACACACACTACGCGACCCACTAAAAATGTTCCCGTGACCCACCAGTTGAGAAACACTGGTCTATTTGTTACATAACGAAAATCATCAAGCTTAGCGGTAGACTTCGTTTGCTTTCTGCTACATCGCTTTACACACATTTATCTGTATTATAGAAGTGCTACTATCATGTTTCAAACACCTCCAACATCAGAAATCATCAGCTCCGCTATCATCCATAATTTTCAACACGTTGCTCAGGCATCCATGTGCTCATAAGCACTATATTTTTGATGCCATTCTTGATCATCCTTTCAGCAGGTACGATCATGTGATTGACCATATGTGAGGCTTGTTGAATAACACATTCTCCCATCGTCTGTGAATTAACGGCATACGCTTTCATCGCATAATGTTCCTTCACACTGTAAATGTCCTCGCTTTGTACCCTGAGCAATCCTCAGGAAGCCTGAGAATGTCTCTCAGAACAAAAGCGTGCCCTTGAGAGATGAAGAAACGCACATATGCGGGATCTGGTAACGTTCAGATTGTGGGCAAATGACAATCATCGCATGCTGTCGGCTAAACTTGTCGTTTTTTTTCTCTCCCGATGATAGTTGTGGACATGGGTAGAGGACGGCATGTTTCTGCACGGCTGGCCACAGCAAGAGGTCACTATTGCTACTGTGAGCGTCCCGGTGCTCGGCAGGCCCCTGACACGGAGCCCGTCCCACGAGATTAGAGCCTGCGCGGCGGCTGATGATGGGAAAACTATTACTCAGCCTTTTCAGCCTGCGCTCTCGGCGGGCAGAGCCGCAAAATAAAGGATATCAGATGTTGGAGAAAATGAAGGAGGGAGAAAGAGAATGAGAAAAATGTCGGCTTGTTAAGCACACAGAATAGGTCGGGGCCGCAAACCAGATGCACAGGCTGCAGATAAAAGACAAATAAAAGCTTAACGTTCATACGGAACATTAAATCAGTTTGAATGAAGGAAAAACACCTGCATGTTTTATTCTCACACCTCCTGATTTGAGGCTAAACTGTTCATTTTGCTCTGGAAACCCAAAGAGTCTTCAGATTAGTGGGGTACTGTCATTCATTCATTTTTTTCCAGCTTAGTCCCTTTATTAATCCGGGGTTGCCACAGCGGTATGAACCGCCAACTTATCCAGCCTATGTTTTACGCAGCGCATTCCCTTTCATCTCTAACCCATCACTGGGAAACATCCATACACACTCATTCACTACGGACAATTCATTAATTCATTCATTCATTTTCTTTTTCGGCTTAGTCCCTTTATTAATCTGGGGTCGCCACAGCGGAATGAACCGCCAACTTATCCAGCATGTTTTATGCAGCGGATGCCCTTCCAGCTGCAATCCATCACTGGGAAACATCCATACACACTCATTCACACACATACACTATGGACAATTTATTCATTAATTCATTTTCTTTTTGGCTTAGTCCCTTTATTAATCTGGGGTCGCCACAGCGGAATGAACCGCCAACTTATCCAGCATATGTTTAACGCAGCGGATTCCCTTCCAGCTGCAACCCATCACTGGGAAACATCCATACACACTCATTCACACACATACACTACGGACAATTTATTCATTGATTCATTCATTTTCTTTTCGGCTTAGTCCCTTTATTAATCTGAGGTCGCCACAGCGGAATGAACCGCCAACTTATCCAGCATTTGTTTTACGCAGCGGATGCCCTTCCAGCTGCAACCCATCACTGGGAAACATCCATACACACTCATTCACATACACTATGGACAATTTATTCATTCATTCATTCATTTTCTTTTTCGGCTTAGTCCCTTTATTAATCTGGGGTCGCCACAGTGGAATGAACCGCCAACTTATCCAGCATTTGTTTTACACAGCGGAAGCCCTTCCAGCTACAACCCATCTCTGGGAAACATCCATACACACTCATTCACACACATACACTACGGACAATTTATTCATTCATTTTCTTTTTAGCTCAGTCCTTTTATTAATCTGGGGTCGCCACAGCGGAATGAACCACCATCTTATCCAGCATGTTTTATGCAGCGGATGCCCTTCCAGCTGTAACCCATCACTGGGAAACATCCATACACACTCATTCACACACATACAGTATGGTCAATTCATTCATTCATTCATTTTCTTTTCGGCTTAGTTCCTTTATTAATCTGGGGTCGCCACAGTGGAATGAACCGCCACCTAATCCAGCATGCTTTATGCAGCGGATGACCTTCCAGCTGCAACCCATCACTGGGAAACATCCATACACACTCATTCACACACATACACTACGGACAATTTATTCATTCATTCATTCATTCATTCATTCATTTTCTTTTCGGCTTAGTCCCTTTATTAATCTGGGGTCACCACAGCGGAATGAACCGCCAACTTATCCAGCATTTGTTTTACGCAGCGGATGCCCTTCCAGCTGCAACCCATCATTGGGAAAAATCCATACACACTCTTTCACACAAATACACTACGGACAATTTATTCATTCATTTTCTTTTCAGCTCAGTCCCTTTATTAATCTGGGGTCGCCACAGCGGAATGAACCGCCAACTTATCCAGCATGTTTTATGCAGCGGATGCCCTTCCAGCTGTAACCCATCACTGGGAAACATCCATACACACTCATTCACACACATGCACTACGGACAATTTATTCATTCACTTTCTTTTCGGCTTAGTCCCTTTATTAATCTGGGGTCGCCACAGCAGAATGAACCGCCAACTTATTCAGCATTTGTTTTACGCAGCGGATGCCCATCCAGCTGCAACCCATCTCTGGGAAATATCCATACATACTCATTCACACACATACACTACGGACAGTTTAGCTTACCCACACGGAAATGTCAACTGACCCAGCCGAGGTTTGAACCAGTGACCTTCTTGTTGTGAGGCGATCATTCTACTCACTGTGACACAGTGATCCAGTAGGGTGCTGTATTATTATAATTATTATTATTATATTTTCGTTGTAGACCAAGGAGGTGTATAATTCCTCCATTAGCGTTTCTGCTCACCTCAACGGTAGCAGTTTGGCTTGTATATTATTCCTCTAGATGGATTTGACCTATTTGCTGCCACCTCTGCTCGTAGTGTTTTTCAGCCAACCACCTGAGGCATAATCGCCATGTGACTAATGACTTCAATTTACAAATGACTTCATGGCCAAACTAACTGGCTCCACAACATGCCCCAAACTAGCAGCCTTTCCAAATTCATATGTCAGTAGCTTAAACATTGCGGAATGGTTGATTCCATTCTGATAAACAGTTTCCATTATGATGAAGAGTTTCTAAGATATGTGGCTAATGTCTTATGCTAACAAAATAAATCTTGACCAGATTAAAGACCAGTTGGCATGTGAACTCAAAAAAAAAAAAAAAGATTTTGCTGCGTGTTCAAACTACTTATTTGAAATGAGCTGAATTGACACAATTCCAGAGGTTTTTTTTTTTTTTTTTTGGGACAACTTAATTGCTGTTCCCAAAGATGGGTTGCCGTTGGAAGGGCAACCGCTGCGTAAAACAGATGCTGGATAGGTTGGCGGTTAATAAGGGACTAAGGGACTAAGCCGAAAAGAAAATGAGTAAATAAATAAACTTAATTGCTTTATAACCAATCCACATAAATTTATAATAAGTTAACTTAATCGATTTGTGTTGGGAAAACATGAAGGAATTGCGTTGAACCCAAGCGGCAACCTCCCACTCTCCCTCGTGAAGCCAATGCAGAAGTAACTGAAACTGCAATTCATCGACTCGCCTTTGGGGGGCTTGCTCCAGGAACTCCAGATGTCCACTGACTGCAGTGCTAAAATGGCCAATTTTACAGCTGATTAAAGCATGTTTACAGCCTGGTACAAAATATGGTTTTGGTTCATATAGCTAATATTCACCTTCATGACAACTGAGGGGGTGAATGTTTTTTTATAACTCATCCGTTTCGGTTTTATTAAGTTATATTAAGTCTGCATAATTAAGGGCGTGGCCACTTGAGTGACAGCTAGGTCTCGCTGGTCGCCGTCACCTCAGCTGATTTCGGCTGATTAGCCGCTGAACTCTGCATATCTAATGTATTTTTGTTTTATGTGGCTTTACACAGTCAGTTGCCTTTTGGAATTATCTGGAATCAGATAATATGGCATGCTGTGCACTTCTATATATCTCTATAATCTCTATAAATGTATTTGTTTTATTTGAGATAATTTGTCATTTATAATGTACTTTACACCTGTAATGCACTCCAGAATTGGTCAGATTGATTAGCTGTAGGCTCTAGATCAGTAATCTGAAGCGTTGTCATACAGTGTTATGCCTGGCTTTCGTAAGTAGCCCAGCATTTACTAACACAGACTATATCTGAAGTGTCTGGGAGTTATTTGCGTTTTCCTCTTGTAGAAACACATCATAAGACCACTGCTTACTGGCTCAATGCATTACAGCAGTGTTTTTAAAAGGCTAAACGCTTTATTGATATAGTATACAGCCAAGCACATGTAGTCAGAACACAAACGAGTCGCAGGTAATGAAGTATTAAGCGTTTCCCCCCCCCCAAAAAAAGCCTGTTTAAGCAAAATGCTAGCAGGCTTCTGGCTTCAGGCCTCTTTTTTTCTTCAATGAAACAGCTCCAGATGAACATATTCGGTAATTTGGGGAATTTTATTTTTATTTTTTTTAAAGGGGGTGTGCGCTGTCCCCTATTTTCACATCTCAATGATGACAGGTATGAATTAAGCCTTTGAATGTCACTTTAAGCTGAATACTAGTGTCTATAAAAAAAATATCTCGTCAAATATTACATACTGTCATCATAGCAAAGATAAAAGATATCCGTTATTAGAAATTAGTTATTAAGTGAAGTTTATTTATAAACTAATTTCGAGAGGATCACATGCTTAAGATTGCTTGCAGATAGTACCGCATATCCAATTTATAATTCAGCGATCACACAATTCCTAAGCCACAATATATATCCTAAGTTCCATATTACAGTCATCTTCATTTTGAAGAATCCCCCCTTCCACCCCTACTCCTCCTCCTTTCCTAGATGGGTGGCACGGTAGCCCAGTGGTTAGCATTGTTGCCTCACAACAAGAACGTCACTGGTTCTAGTCCCTACCAAGCCAGCTGACGTTTCTGTGCGGAGTTTACACGTTCTCCCCATGCTCACGTGGGTTTCCCCCAGGTTCCCCGGTTTCCTCCCACCGTCCAAAAGCCTGCAACTTAAGTTAATTGGCTAATCTAAATCGGCACCATAGACATGCTCCCAGTTAGTAGCTCTCGAGACCTGAGCTCAAACTCCCCTCTTGTCTTGCAAACGGGAGGGAGCCCCGGGCTTGAGGATCTTATGAGCTCAGGTTTCTTTCCCGGGACAGCATGCCAAACAAGCTTTATAATCAATCATCAGCTGACTGTGAACTCTTGAAAACTATTATGTTCAGAAATGCTGAATAAAATCGTCTTTCCTTTAAACAGAAAGTGGCGAAAAACAAATACTACTGTCTACATCTGCCTTCATAACTAAATGCACCTCCAGACCGAGAGATTATTTAGATAAAACAACAGTAGCCCACCACTGAGTCATAAAAAGACAATTGCGGAGCTGAATGTTTGTGAACACCACTGGAAGAAAACAGTCACCCAGAGAGCCCTCAACATGAGCAGCCGAGAAACATTTTTGTGAAATTCTCTTGAAATTAGTTTATAAAACTTCACTTAAGTTTATTGACTAATCCAAATCGGCACCATAGACAGGCTCTCTGAAAAGCAATCACTATCTGTTCATTAGCTACTACAGCAGGGGAGTTCTCGAGATCTACCTGAGCTCAAACTCCCCTCTCGCCTTGCAAATGGAAGGGAGCCCCGGGCTCGAGGAACTTATGAGCTCAGGGCTCTCTCACAGGACAGCATGCCAAACAAGCTTTATAATCAATCATCAGCTGAGTGTGAACTCTTGAAAACTATTATGTTATGCTGAATAAAATCGTCTCTCCTTTAAACAGAAATTGGCAAAAAAAAAACAACAACTTCTGTCTACATCTGCCTTCATAACTAAATGCACCTCCAGACCGAGAGATTATTTAGATAAAACAACAGTAGCCCACCACCGAGTCATAAAAAGACAATTGCGGAGCTGAATGTTTGTGAACACCACTGGAAGAAAACAGTCACCCAGAGAGCCCTCAACATGAGCAGCCGAGAAACATTTTTGTGACATTTATTTTCTTCTCTGGGAGTTCAGAGTCTATTTGGCAGTGCCAGGGGGCTTGTTGCTGACATCCAGAGAGATGTGGGCTCCATTAGAAACACTTGCTCTCCTCTTGGTGGCAGAACAGGCAATGCTGTGAATTACTCTCTGCTCGGGGACACAAAACACAATGTGCACTTGCACTTAGCGCTCTCGGCGGGACAGTGAAAAATCCAGGTTGAACCGAGCTGTATTATCTTCCCCCTTTTTTTTTAAAACTCTCCACATATGGGATAAAAGCAGGAAGTTGAAGTAATGGACCGAACACTTTTTTGTATTTGCAGAAAGTAGATTTGTTGATAAATGCACACCTGCTGGATTTGCTTTTTCACCTGCAGTCGTTGAGTTTTCTAATTTACTGAACGGACCCTCAGGGCTCCGGATCATAGAGGGTCACCTTACAACAGAAACACAAGTAAAAACACATTGATAACTCGGGGTGGTTGTTTGATTCGACATATCTGGATAATGTAGACTGTTCAACGTTATTCAGCTCTAGCACTCTTGACAGAAGCACTGAAATAAAATAATTCATTGGATTTACTACATTTTGCAACGCAGGCTCATTACAGATACGTACCCAGGTTTACATTTATGACTTTATTCTCGTATCCACATACACAAAGAAAACATAATAGACCGTCTAATTGTAAGATTAAGTGTAATAAACTAATTGAGGATCTTAATATTGTCATAGTTTAAATTGTTTTGTTGTAAAAAAAACAACTAATGTGTCAGATTAAAATGAATTACTATAGTCAATAATTTAAAATTAATATAGTTATAAACTGATTTAAACTACTATCTTTTACTAAACTGTAGCAACTGTTAGTAATATATACTGTATATATACTGTCTGGTTTAGCTCAGCTACGTTGAATAGTTGGGACTGCTGAGCGAATCATTGGTACAACCCTCCCTACTCTCCAAGAACTGTACTTATCCAGAGCGAGCAGAAGGGCTGCCAAAATCACTCTGGACCCCTCACACCCAGCACACTGCCTCTGTGAACTGTTACCTTCTGGTGGACGCTACAGAGCACTGCGCACCAGAACAGCCCGACACAGAAACTGTTTCTTCCCTCAGGCGATCCATCTCATGAACACTTGATGATAATAATCGTGGAACCAACATCACTACTTGCTATACACTTTTTACACACACATACACTTATTTAACAACACACTTTACATGCCAATCTGCACATAACAGCTGCACATATAATGTTGTATATAGTAATACACCTGTACATACACTTGTCCATTTGTATATTTGTATTTAACACTTACTTCTATTTTTAAATATATTTATTATCTGTTTTTTGTCCTGTCTCTGTAATTCTGTTGCACTGTAGAAGCTCTGTCAAGAAAACCAACTCCTTGTATGTGTGAACATACCTGGCAATAAAGCTCTTTCTGATTCTCTTTGTCTCTCTCTCTCTCTCTCTCTCTCTCTCTCTCTATATATATATATATATATATATATATATATATATATATATATATATGCAATACTTTCTCATACACACTTGTACACCGTACCTTATAACAATTAACGATGCAATACTTCTCCTTACGCATTTGTACACAGCACCTTAAATCCCCAAAAAACGAGTGCTGGGTAACAGGTTAAGGTTGAACTATAACTAATAAATGCTGTATATGTATTGTTCATAATTATTTCATGCTCTTTAACCTTATTGTAAAGTGTGACCCAGTGAGTTTAATTCGGGAAGCACTTATGACAGTCGTGTTTTTTTCTGTAACTTTGACTTGATTGTTATATGGACATACTTGTATATAAACAGTCTGCTTCAGTTGTTGAAATTATCAGTCATCTAACTTTGCGATTAGAGCTATTCAGAAGATTGCTGAAATGATATCCCTATTCAGAAGATTGCGGAAATGATATCCCTATTGGTCGTGGGCCGACCGCAGTGCTGCTGTTAACCTAGAGACACTGATGGATGTGTGTTGGCCATCTGGCTGTGGGAGATACTGATGGAGACCCTCTATTGATCTCTGTCATGTCCGTGGAGCTGGACTTCTGCAGGGTGGTCTGTTTGTTCACCGTCTGCTAATGTCTTACACTCCTTTTCTAGCTGTCAGCAAACAATAGTGTGTAGCAGTTTAAGGAAGTTGCTTAATTATGGTAATCGGGTCCTTTCCTTGAGCTTTTTCTCCAGCCCCAAATCAGAAAAAGTTGGGACAGTATGGAAAATGCTAATGAAAAAGTAAGTAGTGATTTACAAATTTACCTTGATGTGTATTTCATTGCAGACAATATGAACACAGACTATGTCATGTTCTGTCTGGTCAACTTCGTTTCAGTAAATGTACATCCTTTCCTGTCATTCAGACCTGCAACACATTCCAAAAGAAATGGCACTGGAGGCATTTAGGCCTAGTAATAAGGTAAATTGGTTAAATATTGATGTGATGTGAAACAGGTGATGTCAACAAGTGAGTGTAATAAGGATTTGGTACAAAAGCAGCATCCAAGAAAGGTCCAGTCCTTTAGGAGCAAAGATGGGCCGAGGAACGCCAGTTTGCCAACAAATACATAAGAAAATAATAGAAATGTTTAAAAACAATGTTCCTCAAAGAAAGAGAGGAAGACATTTGGATATTTCACCTTCAACAGTGCCGGACATCATCGAAGGATTCAAGGAATCTGGAGGAATTTCAGTGTGTAAAGGTCGAGAGCACAAGCCAAAGCTGAACAACCGTGATCTCCGATTCCTCAGGTGGCACTGCATCAAGAATCCTCATTCATCTATAAGCGATATCACCACATGGGTTCAGGACTACTACTTTGTCAAGTACCACAATATGTTGGTACATCCACAAATGCCAGTTAAAACTGTAATGTGCCAAAAGGAAGCCCTATGTTAACAGTGTCCTGAAGCGGCATCGCCTTCTCTGGGCTCTGAGGCATCTGGGATGGACCATCACACAGTGTAAATGTGTACTGTAGTCAGATGAAGCAGTATTTCAGGTATTTTTTGAGAGAAATGGACTTTGTGTGCTCCGGATCACAACTTCTACTATGGAAGTCAATGGTTACAGGTTTTCATCTTTCTGTAAAACATCTTCTTTTGTGTTCAACTGAAGAAAAAAACTAGTAATGATTAAAAACCACTTGAGGGAGAGTAAACTGTGAGTACATTTTCATTTTCATGTGAACTATGCCTTTAAACAGTTTTTAAACAGTAAAAGTGTTTTGCGTCTTGTTAATTTATTTTCTAAAATGTAAACTTGTTTCGTCCTCGGTAAAACCGTTTTTTCCTCTGTAATTGTGTCTTATGATATGTAAAAATGTTTTCCAAAATGTAAATTTGTCTCGAGCTTTGTAAGTGTTTCACACTTTGTAATGTTGTTTTGCACTTCCCGGCCACTGTAGATTTACTGTATAACATTTTTAGTTAATTTTCATTCAAAATGACATAACTGAGCTAATGACAGTTGTCATAAGCATGCATAAAATCGCATTCATATTCATCACGTTATGTCGCGACCAGTGTTGGGTAAGTTACTTTAAAAAAGTAATTAATTACTAATTACTAATTACTTAATCAATATTGTATTTAAAATACTTTTCTAATTACTGTATCTGAAAAGTAACTTAATTACTCAATAAGTAACTTAACTAAATACTTCTTGAAATCCCTATAAACCTTGAGTGGACAAATAATAAAAATTTAACTGTAAATAATAAATACTTAGATAAAACATATGAGTCAAACATGAAATAGTTTAGCCTTTTAGTTTTCTGAATCATCTTTATTATATTCTATTTTTTTTAAATCTATAATAATTACATGCATGATAATTTTTAGTATGCAATGTAACCTTATTAAATATTATTCTGCATATCTATCGATCAGGCAGGATCATGAAATCTTTACAAAAACAGCATTATTTTTGGTGGTATTAGAATGAAAGCCGTGCAGTATGATCGGAAGTGGACAAAAGGCTTAAGATTTATACGGCATGTTTTTGAACTGGATTGTGTCTCTCTTGTTTACCTGTGATCCGATCGAGCAAAAGGTGTCTTATTACTCTGTAAACAGAGCAGTATCAGTCATGTTAAATTCGCCGACTCCCTCTGTCACATCTGCGTAGTCATCCTAGCCTTTCTCATAGTAATCTTCATAAAGCAGCCCATGTAAGGTGCACGATAGCCTTGTAATAGCCGCGCGCTAGAGAACGCAGGCACGCAATGAGGAAAAAAAAAAGTTAATACTGTAATGTTCTTGTCTGGGAATATTTTCATTACGTAAAACAGCCACTCGCTTCAGCTGAGTCCGACATCTTCCGCTTTATGACTAGCAGCAAACTGGCGCGCAGCGCTATCACATGCATCTGCACTACGATGATTTGAAAGCGCCAGAGTTTACTTTTACCTTTAGAACATAAATTAATAAAATTGTGTAAGATTATTCAGTGAGTTTAATTATTTTACAATGTAACGCAGGTACATTATAAGAAACTGTAATTAAAATATCAAAAAATGAACAGTAATTAGTTACTTTACTTTTTCAGTGGAAAAGTAATTTAATTACAGTAAAGCGTTTTATTTAATTACAGTAACACCCAACACTGGTCGCGATTATAAAGGTGTCATGAAAGTCTTATCTGCACCTCTTTGAATAGTACTACTCATTTTTGTCATGAGTACATTCATAATCTTTACTCACATTGCTTTACTATGATTAAATAGACTTTTAACTGAATGAGACACCCATGTGACATCTAACCCAGATAAATGCTATATGCGACATTCTACACAAATTGAACAAAGCGAGTCTATTTTTAACATGGTATTTATGATCTATTGATGAAACTGTTGATGAGCTTGAGGCTGGGTTGCTGTGCTTTCTCAAATGAATGTTGTGGATAAATGACACGGGGAAATATTATAATAAATAACATGGGGGATTATTTCCTGCGAGAGTTGCACACAGAGAGCTCCAAACATTCTGGGGAGCTTCATTTGGCATCAGAAACAGACAGTTACCCTCGCAGTGGGCTGCAGCAAAGCCCTCGTAATGTTCCTGCTTCCCACCGCTTTTATAAAGTGCCAATTTGGCAAATGGTGCAGATGTTTCACTTTTTATTGTTATCGCCGTCATTATTCTGTTTATTTGCCTGACTATCTGTCTAGGCAACTATGACATTTGGAAATAAATAAATAAGCGTTTGAGCTTGGCTTTCATACACTGAAATAAAATGTTGCGTCCCACACAATCGATCTGTGTTGGGGAAACATGAAGGAATTAAGTTAACTTACTCGTTTTTACAAATGTGAGTGATTTGAACATAACAATATTAAGTTGTCCCAAAAAAACCTTACACTCTAAAACCCAACAGGCAACTTTATCAAATGAAATGAGTGTGGTTAACTCAAAACTTACTGAAAGTTAAATCTACTCACTTGAAAAGAGTTTAGAACTCAGTGTTGAAGGTAATGAGTAGGGCCAGACAGAATATGTGGACATTTTTTGCTATGTATAGTATTTTGTTAAAAATATTTTATAATCTTATCATTTATAATCTGCGGAACCTTAATATATGAAATAAAAAGTAACACCTTTTTAACTTACTTAATGTCTACAATGCCAATCCAATTAGATTCATTATATTTGGTAAACAAAGCAAGTCTCTCATATAAAATATCTAACCAAGAACTTACTTTTGGGGATTTACACCTACCTAACTTTAAATAGGAACAGTTCCTTACTCCAGTCAAACACAAACTAGGTATCATTGGAAAGAAGACACTTTGGGCTTTACAGTGCTGAAAGGGGAAATGTAATGCTCAAAAATATAAAAAGGTATACATTATGAAATCATGAGGAAAAAAATTGTATTGTGTTCAATATTTGTTTCTCCATATACAGTACAAACACAGGAAACCATTAATGTAATGTCCTAGAAGAAATATGACATGAAAGCCAAGTGTCTCATGAGTTTATATTTGAAATTTGATGAAGATAGCATGCAAAATGAGATTTCTGTAAAAAGTTTTCCAAGACTATATCGGTGTCCTTTCCCTCACCATCAGAGGCATTTTCTCAAAGCTGAAAATGTTACTTTACAAACTGTATTGTAAATAAATCATTTTAATATTTTCATATTAGTCAATAAAATTACAGAAATGAATTTGAAAACTGAAAAAAAAATAAAAATAAATATACACACATTTACACAGGTAAATAATCAGAATCAATGATGGGCTAAACATCGGCGAAAATCTCCGTGTGGGCCTAGTAATGATTACTTCAACTTATATGGAGTAATTTCACAGTACTCATATAGTTTAGTGTTTTAACTCAAATGGTTTGTCGTAATCGGTTTCCTTAAACGGTTTGAGTGTGCTCAAATTGCTTCACTTACTCAAATGGATTAAGTTCACAGTACTCATCAGGATAAGTTTTTGAACTTAAATGGTTTGTTGCTCATTTTACAACATAGGCTCATTCTAAAAGCTACGTTTTTTTTTTTTTGCAGTTTTTGTTTTCGCAAATCCGCCAGAGGCCGCTGTTTATGCTTTTTGAGATCTTAAATTTCTCTCGCGAGTGCCATTGAAGCCTGCTGTTCTTGTGTAAATCCACCAGAGGCCGCTGTGTATGCTTTTTGAGATCTTAAATTTCTCTCACGAGTGCCATTCAAGCCTGCTGCTCTTGTATAAATCCGCCAGAGGCCGCTGTGTATGCTTTTTGAGATCTTAAATTTCTCTCGCGAGTGCCATTCAAGCCTGCTGTTCTTGTGTAAATCCACCAGAGGCCGCTGTGTACGCTTTTTGAGATCTTAAATTTCTCTCACGAGTGCTATTCAAGCCTGCTGTTCTTGTGTAAATCCACTAGAGGCCGCTGTGTATGCTTTTGGAGATCTCAAATATCTCTCGCTAGTGCCATACGCGCCTGCTGTTCTGACCCACCCTTCTTCACTTCTGGATCACAAATTATGTAGCCAGAGGAACGTATGGCTGCATTTTTATCTTTAAAACAAATGCTAAGGGCGGTATCATGCTGTTTCTTTTTGCGCTAGGAGTTGCCCACTTTCCTTGTAAGGATGGCATTCCTGCTGTTACCAATTTGCCCAGTGGCTCACTGCATATGTCGACAGACTTGAGACGCAGAGTGGAGTTAACCGTGATGGCGGAGTTCAGCAAAGAACGGTTCCAGAAAGCAGATAAGACAAAAACAAGGCAAAAAATAAACAAGTAAATAGCATGGTGAGAATGTGGTAAAATCTAAAAATGTGGTAAAAATCAGGCAGCCGTAAGGTTTTTTTTTCTTCTGTATTGCTTTTCAAAACACTGTTGGTTGGGTTTAGGGAAGTGGGTGGGCAGGTCAATTAGTGCTTTTGAAAACACTATTGGTTGGGTTTAGGGAAGGAGGGCCAATGACAATTGCGAGAGAAATTTGAGATCTGAAAAAGCACACACAGGGGCCTCTGGTGGATTCACAAAAACAAAAACTGCAAAAAAAATTACCTCCTGGGATGTATTTGGCGCTCTCCAGAAATGTATATAGGGGTACGTTTTCAGAATGAGCCTGAGTTGTCATTTTACAAGTGGTTTACAAGCAGTAAACATAATATTTTTTGGAGTGTAGACTTACAATATGGGTTTCAATAGCTATGTTTTCATCTAAAAATGCAAATGATCTTTATGCGCAAAACTGGATTATCACATAAAAGATGTGAGAATAAAGCAGCTTTTCCATCCAACGAGTCAAAGCGGACAAAATCGTCACTTCCTTATTAACTGGAACCAAATATCAACAGTATAAACGTAATTTGCTGCAGTAGGAGAAGCTGCGTCAATCTTCTCTTCATTTAATAAATGACTTGTGCCTCAGAAGGCAATGCTGACACACAGTGAACGCGAGGTGGTGTTTGACGGTGTCAGACGTGGGGCACAGACGCTCTTGATTCTGGAGGTCATTAATAATATAATAACACAACTACTGAAACGGTGAGGCGCTTTAGAATGACTAAAACAACATTTCAGATGTTTTACGATGTGCTCAGCCTGCTGGTTTGTCCATTCACACACATTTTTATCATCACATGATCTCTTATAACACAATCACATGACCTTTTTTAATGCGCATACTGGAGTTTATACGGTAAAAGTGTTTCAATCACAGTTTATGCGCATCTCTTCTTATCGAATAAAAGTTTATCCTACTCAGTTATGCGCAGACATTTTATATGCGCATTTTTAAAATTTATGCGCATCATGGCGTTTTCGTTTTTTTTTTTTATGCGCAGATCCAAAATGCAAATAAAAGTAGCTGGGTGGAAACATAGCTAATGACACAGTTACGTTAAACTCCAAATGTACTTTGAGTCGACAGAGTGCTGCTAAATGACATAAAACCAATTGTGAAACCAACTTGACTGTCAAAAACAGTGAAAAAGAGGTCTCTTTTAGGACTTGAGTGTCTGACTGCAGCATGTTTATCAAACCACTGTTGTATATGCTCTACACACAAACACATCTCTATAACTTCAATTAAACTTTGATATTCTGAAAGCTATTTCAGTTTATAGCAGTGTTTTGATATATTTAAAAAACAAGCAAGTTCTTGAAGCCCAGACTGAACCGCACTGATTGGCAATTATGAGGAAATTAGTTATGAGTGATTAAGAAAGAGTGGTTTAACAATTATGTTCTTTCTGTTTCTACATATGATTTTGATGTTTGATTGTGAATATGTTGAAAACTCTTTAGCTATTGTGTGACTGCATTTAAAACTGTCTGGTTGTTGTAAAGACCTGAATAATGCAATATAGGTTCTTTCTGAAAATGTAGCCCTATATACATTTCTGGAGATCGCGAATTATGTAGCCAGAGGTACGTATGGCTGCATTTCATGTTTAAAATGAACACCATGAGGTGGTATGACGCAGTTCCTTTTTTAAGCTTTCACGCTTACCTCAGTATGGACGGCTTTCCCGCTGTTACCAGTTTGTCCATACATCAGCGAACTTGTGAATTGGAGCAGAGTTGACCGCAACGATGGGGTTTGAGTCTGGTGAAGAATGGTTCCAGAAAGCATGTAAGACAAAAAGAAAAGACAAAAAAAATAAACAATTAAACAACAGGGTGAGAATGCGGTAAAATCTGAAAACGTGGTAAAATCAGTCAAGGGCTTTCTTTTTCTGGATTGCTTTTGAAAAAAGTCGGTTGGGTTTAGGGAAGTGGGTGGGCGCTGGTCAATTGGTGCTTTTAAACACTATCGGTTGGGTTTAGGGAAGGAGGAGGGTGGGTCAACTGGTCGGTCGGTCCATCAGTCAGCCGGTCAACAGCGGCCTCTGGTGTATTTATGTGAGAACAGCAGGCGCGAATGGCACTCCTATTCTAAATAAAATTCAACAAATGTCTATTTGGTATGGAAGTCCTAAGAGGCCATGCATTAAAAATTTTTTTCTCTTGTTATGTCATGATTACGACTTAATTATCTCGTGATATCGACATAACTCGTTTTCTCGTGATCTCGACATAATAAAAAAGTTATGTCATGATCATGACTTAATTATCTTGTGATCTTGATGTAACAACAAGTTCTGCTTATTCTGACTTCCGTAAGCAAACGCCTACGAAACCTCATGGGCGAACGCATTGGTTTTTATTTTGACCAGGGACTAAGTCAAACTGAGATAGTTCTATGCCTTTCAGTGATTGACAATTTCTATATCAGTGTCCGACACTTGAGAAGGAGGCCTTCCTGATAATGTCCGAGGCTCAGACACACTCTCGCAGTTCAACACTAGATTAAAGACCTATCTTTTTAGTAAAGCATACACTCAATACATCACATAGCGGTATGATGCATGAATGTGCTCCATGCATCTCGTTTATATACACTATGAACAGCAGCTACGCTAATTATTCTTTTTATTCTCTATTTCCACCTGGGGATACTCATCCCGAGGCCCCCAGAGACTATGCAGTGCCACGGATGCGATTCAAGACCCACGACGAGACGATCCCAAGATTCCATAATCCTGGACCAGGCCGTATCCTGAGCAGCTGTTTGGTGCATGGCGGAGTAGCAAGCATGAGACTGATTCCTGTGACACTCCAAGGACAGACGAGCCTCAAGTACTTCAGCCTCCGGCGCCTAGACTGCAGCTCTGCACATGACGTCTGGCCATAGGAGAAATGGTCGTGCCCAACTGAGCCTAGTTTCTCTCAAGGTTTTTTTTTTAATTATTCGATTTCACCAGTTGGTAAATTTTTTATTTGTTTTTTTTCTCGCCGCTGTCACCTTTGGCTTGCATGATTCGGGACTTGTAGAGCTGCGCACCGATGGATTACTCTTCAGTGTTTGGACTCTCAGCAGTGAATATTAAACCACACTGAACTGAACTGAACTCCAACACTAATAACTGGACTGACACTGTTTCAATTTACTATAACTTCTATGTGAAGCTGCTTTGACACAATCTACGTTGTAAAAGCGCTATACAAATAAAAGTGAATTGAATTGAATTTATCTGTGCAACAGCAGATGCAGCCGGTGTGAAAGGCAAATGCCTGTGCTCTGTTTCTGCTCTTCATAAGCAATGCTCACGGTTCGCGTGTGTGGTGTAAAACAGGCATGACTTTTGACTATTTTGACAAATACACACCGACGTTACGCACTCACACAAAGCCCAAAATGGGAGCTTATGATTGGGTCAGCCAAATGCCAATAAAGAAAAATGTCACAAGTGCTGGTCTGTCCGAAAAAACAAACAAACAAACAAAAGAAACAAAACAACTTTCTTGTTTTCAGAGCATCACAGATCACAGCATTGTCAATTAATTAGGCAGAAACAAACGATAGGCTGCTAAGCGTTTTATGGGTCGATCAGATCATAAGAAGATGATCAGCCTGGCCCAAAAAGTATGTCGGCCCATCAGGAAACTCCCCGGTCTGCCAGATGGCCAGTCTGCCCCCGATTACTGTGCATAAGTGCTTCATATTTCAAACATTGTCCTTTCCTAACAAAATATACATCGTTTTTATTATTGAAATGAATACATCTGATTTGTTTATTTGTGTTTTTGTGGTCCAGTGTCACATATGGTGAAAGCATGAAGGAGATCTGTTCACGGTTGAACTTTTCACACTCAATCTGAAAGCAAGCACAAAGCGGTTTTCTTTCTTTTTCC
>CAIGQQ010038338.1:2740572-2775856 GCA_903798035.1 Danio albolineatus
ACACCCTAGCAATGCCTTAACAACCGCCTAGCAATTACTTGGGACAAGCTAGCAACTGCCTAGCAATGCCTTAGCACCTAGAACACCAAAGCAACTGCCCAGCAAACACTCAGAACACCCTAGCAACCGCCTAGCAACACCTTAGCAATGCCTTAGAAATCACCCAGAACACCAAAGCAACTGCATAGCAAACACTCAGAACACCTTAGCAACTACCCAGAACACCCTAGCAACCGCCTAGCAAGAAACATGTCACATGACCGGTTCTGGAGGGCCGGTGTCCTGCAAAGTTTAGTTCCACCCCCAATCAGACACACCTGAGCTAGCTAATCAAGCTCTTATAGGCTGTCTCGAAACATCCATGCAGGTGTGCTGAGGCAAGCTGGAGCTAAAATCTGCAGGACACCGGCCCTCCAGGACAGAGTTTGGACACCCCTGCTCTAAGTAAACATTATTTAACTGAAATACTGACTTAATTAATGCACCTAATCGTCTTGACCATACAAGCCTAAATGCATTGAGTTGATGGCATGTAATTGAAATAATAAAGTGGTCAGTAAATGGATAGCATATGTATAGTTAGAATATTTCATAATGTTTAAAATGTTTTAAATACACTCAAAACTAAAAATGCTGGCAACCCAGCATATTTTAGGGTGTAACAAAGTAAAGTGTGACCCCAAACTACACTTATGCGGCAAACAAAATTAGATTTATATTTTAATAAAATTCAATTAAATTAAATTAGATTAAATTACCACAAAGTAAACTTATGTGTCATAGAATTTTAAAATTTATATTTAGAATAACATAAAATAAAAAATTTAATAAAAAAGTAAAATAATAAAATAAAATTTAAATTTAAATCTAATTTAATTTATTGTTTAACAAAACTATTTGGTTAAAACAAACCAGCATATTTTAGGGTGTAACAAAGTAAAGTGTGACCCCAAACTAAACATGCGGCAAACAAAATTGGATTTATATTTTAATAAAATAAAATAAAATAAAATAAAATAAAATAAAATAAAATAAAAATTACCACAAAGTAAACTTACGTGTCATAGAATTTTTTAATTTATATTTAGAATAACATAAAATAAAAAAGTAAATAAAATAAAAATAAAATAAAATTACCAAAAACTAAACTTACGTGTAATTAAAAAATTGGGTTTATATTTAAAATAAAATAAAATAAAATTTAATTAAATTACCCCAAGCTAAACTTGTTTCTTAAAAATATAATAAAATAAAATAAAATAATAAAAACAAAACTACCCCAAACTAAACTTGTGTCATAAAAAAATGCATTCAAAATAAAATAAATTATATATTTTTATTCCATTTTTTTATTTATTTATTGTCACTGCTAAAAAAAACCCACACGTTTTGATTAACCAGCATAAGGTGGTTGCTAGTATGGTATGAGAAAGAATTGAATCAAAAACGCAATTTTCATATACAAATCTACAGTATTGTAGATGTAAACTGAAAGCAGACGGCACACAATGCATTATGATTATATCACACATTCTTGCGCTCAAAAGCAGGTGGAGTCATAACTGAGTAAACAGATTGATATGACAGCAGACCCAAAAAATTAAATATGCCGTGGATGAAATAGAAGAATATACTCTCTGTGAACAATTCCTATTGTAAATGAACGTCGAGCAGATTGAAAAACGCAGCTGAATATATAGTGTGTTGTGATAGGAAATATATTGGCTGTTATTCAATTGTGTATTCATGGATTTGGTGGCAAAGTAATGCATTCATGCGTTCTCCTTCGGCTTAGTCCCTTATTTATCAGAAGCTGCCACAACGAAATGAACCACCAACTATTCTGGCATATGTTTTACACAGCGGATGTCCTTACAGCCACAACCCAGTACTGGGAAATGCTCATTCACACACACACTCACACACTATGGCCAATTTAGATCATTCAATTCACCTATAGCGCATGTGTTTGGACTGCGAGAGAAACCGGAGCACCTGGAAACCCATGCCAACACGGGGAGAACATGCAAACCCCACACAGAAATGCCAACTGGCCCAGTCGTTTGAGCTTCAGACAGGAGACGGAGGTGTACGTGCTGCGTGTGGATTGTTTATAATGCATTAAGCTAGCTTATTTTCAGGGTAATTAGATGATGACAGCACTACGCTGCAACAGTATTGTGACAGCTTGTCTGAGGCAATTTGTTTTCGTCTACCTACGAACGATTTTTTTACAAATTAATCTCCCGTTATGCGTTGCACGCATTATGTGTTGTTGCACAGATTAGATGTGAAAGGATAAGTGTGCATTATTTACGTGCGTCTGATGTCAAAACACGTCCAGGAGTCACCACAGATCGTACAGTAAAAGTCTGTTAACATCAGCTGCGTCCCAAATCGCACACTTATGTGCTATTCTATGCCATTTTGTAGTATAAATCGTGTCGGTAGTGCGTTCACACTGAAAACTCTAACAATAATAAGTGCACTTTAATGACCCGGATGATGCACTCAGCATCATTTATGGGTCCCGTTCTCTTACTAAATACTGATAAGTAGTGGACAAAATCAATAATAAAATGCATAGGTCAGTATAACTACATTGCAGACAAAGAGTTTGGATAGCTAGCTTGGTAGTAGGGGGCCCATCCTTATATTTTTTCATGGGGCCCAAAATTGCTAGCGGCGCCCCTGACTGAGTGAGACAAGGGTTGTATGTGTTTGTTTCCATAATCCACGAGGTTTGTGGCATGTTTTTTCCTACAATTCTGTGAGGGCCGATACAGCAAAGCTGTTGGCATATTGTGGACGGAAATCGTGATGGTAGGAAAACTTATGTGTTTTAAAACTAAAACGCATTAGTGTAAACAGGGCCTCAGTTACCTAGTTAAGCCTTTAAATGTCACTTTCAGCTGAATACTGGTATCTTGAAAAATATCAAGTCAAATATTATGTGCTGTCATCATGATGAAGATAAAAGAAATCAGTTATTAGAAATTAGTTGCGTATTAAATTAGTTATACATTTCTATTAGTTATACATTTCTATTAGTTATACATTTCTACGCTTTCAAATGTTATGCTCATGCTTCAATTGTGTTTTTTAAGCACTTCTTTAAGGTTAGCAAGCTAAAGAGAATTGGGACACCACTACCCCTTGACTTGAACGCGCAAAACGAGGGGTAGGGGTAAGGGGAAGGGCTAAGGAGTAGAATTGGGATTGGGCCTTAAAATAAATTAAAATAATTTTTTGAGTTAAGAAAGAAATTCTACCAATCAGGTCGCTTTGAGAAAAAGCACACCATAGTGTGCCTAAAGCACAACACTTCATGGGTTTAGCAATTTCACACCAACCTATCTGGCCCAGTTCGAGCCCAGTTATGAGTAGGGCCAGACGGAATCTGCGGACAATTTTTGCTATTTTTGCGGAGTATTTTGTTAAAAATCTGCAGATTTATGCGGAATTATTTTAGGAGTATCATAACTAAAACCTTAATATATATATATATAAAAAAATATATTTATATACACACACACACACAAGTAATACCTTTTTAGCTTTTATTTAATGTTTACAATGCAAATCCAATTAGATCCACTTTATTTGGTAAACAAAGCAAGTCTCTCATAAAAATGTCTACTAAAAGACAGAAATTAGTACTTTACAATCTGTATTGTAAATAAATCATATGAATATTTTAATATTAGTCAATATTATTACTGAAATTCATTTGAAAACCAAATAAATATAAATGTACACACATTTACACCTGTAAATACACAGAACAAACGATTGGCTAAAAATCTGCAGAATTCTGCGCGCGCAGATTCCATGTGGGCCTGGTTATGAGTTATTAACTTGGCTGAGGTTTGATCCAGATATGGTCCATGTTTAGCCCTTGTCTGGAAGCCAGATTTGGTCTAGTCATGTACCGCAATTCAAGGTGGCATGTGGGCCAAGCAAAACCTGATTGTGTGGGCCAGAGCTGGGCCAGAAAAATTTTGCTATGTGGGTAACTATTATCAATGCTTTGTGAAGTGCATGGGCTGTATAAAATCTGTGCCACATACTGTAGGAGAAAAAAATGGAAATGGGTCACTTGAATCATGTGGTGTAAATACAGCCTCAAAGCTCTTGAAGGTGAACTGACCACCAGATTTCGCAGCTGTGTGTGCGGGGCCTAAAAGCATGTGTTTGAGGTGATATGAAAAGGCAAGGTTAGCTCCATGTACAGGGTCATCTGTGAACCGCAGGCTTCCTGCAGCACTGGAGGCTTGATCTGTCAAAGTCATCCAAGGGGTGTACAGTAACACCTCGAAATCTGCCCGCACGCCACTCATTAAGCCAGTGCGCACGGGTAGCCTGTGGCATTATTGATGAACCCAGCACACTTAATTGCCTCTGTGTGTCTCCTGCATATGGCTCAAACTTCTGCTGTCACGCCATCTATTTCTCTCAGATATTTGCATAAAGATTCAATCCCACAAGCCCTGGCAACAGCTGGCCTGAATCCAGGTGAATCAAAACACTAGATTAGGTGCTCCGTGCTTCTCTCGGGATGCCGAAAATGAGCCTTTGAGCCGGTATAGGAGACTCAAACTGTTTTTCCTGTTCTTCGTTTGGCAGGCTCTCGGAGTGAATTAATAAAGGTTTAATTTCCGTGTTAGCAGGATCTGTTTGGAAACGGCTAATCTGGGCTTCCCCAGAGCTCCAGAGAGGAGCTTTTCACATGCAAAATCGATTTAAGTCTCTTTTTTAAAGTACTTACTGATTTAAAGTTACTTTTCACATTTTTGTCTACAGGAAAACGCTTTACTAATACTATTTTGTTATTCGACTGAAGACTCTGAACATATTTAAAATCGATGATTGTTAACTTGAGACTCACTCTTACCAGACCATTTGAATCAATGAGTTGTTAATTGGAGTATCAGTCTGACAAGATCATTTGAATCAATAGGTTGTTAACTGGTGAATCATTCAGAACGGATCATGTGAATCAACGATTCTTAACTGGAGACTTCTTCTGAATGGATCACTTTTTAAATCAGTAATTGTTAAATGGAGACTCGGCCTGATTAGATCATTTGATTCAGTAATTGTTAACTGGAGATTCGCTTTAACTAGATCATTTGAATGATTAAGTTTTTAACTGGAGACTCCTGAATGGATCATTTGAATCAGTAATTGTTAACCGGAGACTCATTCTGAACAAATCATTTGAATCAGTAATCGTTAACTGGAGACTCCTTCTGAACGGATCATTTGAATCAGTAATTGTTAACTGGAGACTCCTTCTGAACGGATCATTTGAATCAGTAATTGTTAACTGGAGACTCCTACTGAATGGATCATTTGAATCAGTAATTGTTAACTGGAGACTCCCGAATGGATCATTTGAATCAGTATTTGTTAACTGGAGACTCCTGAATGGATCATTTGAATCAGTATTTGTTAACTGGAGACTCCTGAATGGATCATTTGAATCAGTAATTGTTAACTGGAGACTCCTGAATGAATCATTTGAATCAGTATTTGTTAACAGGAGACTCTCTCTGAGCAAATCATTTGAATTAGTAATTGTTAACTGGAGATTTGCTCTAACCAGATCATTTGAATCACTAATTGTGAACGAGACCCACTCTGAATGATTCATTTGAATCAGTAATTGTTAACTGGAGACTCCTTCTGAGCAAATCATTTGAATCAGTAATTGTTAACTGGTGACTCACTCTGAACGGATCATTTTAATCATTAATTGTAAACTGGAGACTCCTTCTGAATGGATCATTTGAATCAGTATTTGTTACTGCTGACTCGCTCTGAGCGGATCATTTGAATCAGTAATCGTTAACTGGCGACTGACTCTGAACGGATCATTTGAATGATTAATTGTTACCTGGTGACTCACTCTGAACGGATCATTTGAATGATTGTTACCTGGTGACTCATTCTAAACAGATCATTTAAATCAGTATTTGTTAACTGGTGACTCACTGCGAACGGATAATTTGAATCAGCAATTGTTAACTGGAAACTCACTATGACCAGATCATGTGAATCAGTAATTGTCAACTGGTAACTTGCTCTGATTGGATCATTTGAATCAGTAACTGTTAACTGTAGACTCATTTAACAGATCATTTGAATCAGTGAGTTGTTAACTGGAGACCTGCTCTGGCCGAATCATTTGATTCAGTAATTATATACTGGAAACCCACTGTTTAACAAATTATTTGAATCAGTAATTGTTATTTAGAGACTCACATTGAACAGATCATCTGAATCAATGAGTTGTTAACTGGTGATTCACTCTGACAAGACTCACTCTGACTCATTTGAATGAGTGAATCACTGACTCACTGATGAAATTCTTCCAATTCCAACTAGACTTTTTGTGACTGCTACTAATGTACTGATGATGTTTTGATTTCCAAATGGTTCAGCATGAAATGGACATCATTATTTTGGTTCACCCTACTGAATCTACACATGTATACAGGTCTTGTATTGGTACTGTCTGGATAAAAAGAGCACCACAGAAGGAATAATGTCCTTAATTTGGTTCTCTCCACCCTGAGCTTATCAGTTAAACCCTGCCTACCTAACACTGGTGTTAATCTTAACTATTTCAATTTTATTTACCGAGGCGAAGCAGCCTACTTTAAAGCTAATTTGATGCTCTATGGTCATGTAGGTGACTGCTGAGGGGAGACCAGCTCCAGCTGCTTTTAATTTCTAACCCGCAGGGGCAGAACTGGGCCACAGACATGCTTCACTTTTTGGGGGGGATTGTCATGCGTCACATTTTCTGAAGATTTACAGTATGTGTGTAAATAATGTTACATGCTAACACAGGGCTCATTTAAAATAAACAAAAGTTTCGTCCCAATTTACACATCGTACACTTATGCACGCACTTATGCATGTGTAGTGCATGAGTTTAATGACATCCCAAATTGAACACTAACATTTATATATTTTTTTTAAATAGCAGTGCATTCAAAGCATATCCCAGTCCATGGTGAAGAATGTTAACGTTTGGAATAGTGCAAAAGTGTGTGATTTGGGACACACAAATTTACTTATATATTAACACAAAGTTGAAGTTGCTCTTGGGATTTTTTGTTTTCTTTTTCAAATATTTCCTAAATGATGTTGAACAGATTCAGGAATTTTTCACAGTATTTCTTATAATATTCCTTCTTCTGGAGAAAGTCTTATTTATTTTATTTTAGCTAGAATAAAAGCAGTTAAAAACATTTAAGGTCAATATTATTAGCCCACCTAAGCAATATATATTTTTGCTTGTCTACAGAAAAAAACAGTTATACAATGACTTGCCAAATTACCCTAATTAACCTAGTTAAGCCTTTAAATGTCACTTTAAGCTGAATACTAGTGTCTTGAAAAATATCTAGTTAAATTTGTGATGTCATCACAGCAAAGATAAAAGAAATCAGTGATTAAAGATGAGTTATTAAAACTATTGGGCCCTACTATACACCCAGCACCATGAGGCGAAAGATGTGTATGACGCGATTTGTTGCTATTTTCTGACCAGCACAACCCTAATTTTCATGTTTTGTGCCACGTTGTTTAAATAGCAAATCCATTTGCGCCACTTTGTGGACTTATGGGTGTGCCAGTCTAGAAAGGAGGTGTGTTAAGGCGCTCTATTGGTGAGTTGCTATTTTGAGGAACTGAAATAGACCATTGGCCAACTAAAAGCTGCTCTAAAGTCCAGCGCAGAGCGTGTTAGTTATGCGCATGTGCAGGTCCAAACACTTATACACTGGTTAATACACACAGATGTACAGCAATGCACAAATATCTTTACAGATGAAAACAATTAATGATTAAAATGTTACAAAAATTATTATTTTCTAAAGAAACATAAACACTGCCTCCATGCGGCCTTCACCTTTGGGGGCTTTTTCAGTTTATTCATGACAACCTGCATTAGTATAATGTTATTATTATCAGCAGCATTATTTATTATATGCACATTTAAATTTGTTTTAATAAAAACTAGTTCAGATTTGTCCACCTGTGGGGTTTTGGAGATGTCTGCATCACTGTATGGGGCATAAGAACAGGACGTGTGTTTAGATACAACTCAGTTGTTTGACCACACTTCGTTATTATTGTTCATTTATTTCTTTGCTGGAGATTAGAACTGAATTTAGAAATAGTTTTGAACAAATCTTTGCACTTAACAAATGAAATTAAACATGTGGGCTAATGGATCTCTTCAGTGGAGTGAGTTTCCACCGGTTCCTTACTCCACGAAAGAAAAGGAGTAAAGAAAAGAGTAAAAGTAAAGTAAAGATAAAGAGGCTGAATGGAGGAGGCTCATTCTTTATCCTTGCGCTGCAGATGCTCTGTTTAACTGTGTTCTCGCTAGTAAAGCATTCAGTTTTTATACTCACAAAGTCTGCCATGTATATAAATGCACCACGGCTAGACGCAACTGACTCTTAAAGGGAACGGGAGATGAGACTCTGCTTGGTTTAATGCATGTTACGCTCAAAACACACTCATAACTCAAAGAGAATAAGCTATACCCTGTTAGACCATGCGCTCTGGCGCAGACCGTATTTTTCCATAAAAGTGGATTCAGACATGTCCTTAATGTTTTTGCGCCATGCGCTCTAGACTTTGTGCCTATATTCTTAAAATAGAGCCCAAATATAACAATCCAAGAACTGAAAGTGTGAAATTCAAGTATCTGCGTTATAAAAACTGCTGCGTTATCGTTGCTTTCAATGAATTCCTGAAGATTAATACCAAAAAATAAAGCAACTGAAATAACTACAGCATCGATCGTCGATCTCATATGAAGCAAGAGATTACAATGACATATGATGATGTGTGCAGGTGCTGTAGTGCTGTCCCATTTCTTAGGGGTAAATTTTGTAGCTCTTCCATGGGCGTAAATCCCCTAAAAAAAAGTTTTAAAAAAATTGCAGTCTGTATTGTGAAAAATATATGTATCTATACCTAAAATAATTGTATAAAAGTAGAAAAAACGCATTAGAAATTGTTGCGTTCCCCTCCCCTTCTTCGCAGGGGTTTGGTCCACTGCCTGCTTTCCCGGTTCATCTCTATGCGCACACACACAAGTAAGGGTTGTGGCTGCGGCTCAGTTCATGTGAATCATCAGTAAGGTGGGTATTTCATTCACTTTAAATAAAGCAATTATCTTTAATCTTGTAGATAAAGACTCATTCATAAATTATTTGCGGTAAAAATGCTGATTACCGATGTATTTTCCATGTGTCTGCTATATTAGAATTTGAAATATTACCTATCTAGTTAACGTTAGCGTTAGCTTGTTTACAATTGTTGCAAAGTGCGCTGCAGCTAACGCACCCAAAGCCGTTTCCCATGTGTTCTTTTATTTGTGACGAGTTGGCATAATGTTAACAACATAAACGGCCACAATTAGCATATTTTTTAGCTGTGCATTTGCTAAATAAGGATTGTACTATGTCTGAACTGACCCACTGTATTTTTGTATGATCAATTTCCATTCTGTTCGTACATGACTTAATTAATAAAAAAACAATTTCAACTTTTTTTTTAGCTGCTTGTTTTTTTATTGTGATTATTTTTATATGTTCTTTATGTAAAGCACTTTGAATTACCATTGTGTATAATCTTGCCTTACAGAGACTAGATGACGTGACAGAAAAAAGTAAAGTGGACATAAGATCATTTTTCAGTGCACTTTAACGCCAATAAATACAAAAACTTCACATATTAAGGCAATTTGGCTTTAAGAATGGCTTTAAATGTAAGTAAACACACACTCGCTCATATCACAACCAGCATCTATTTCATTACAAAAACTCATTTTACACTCATTGATTACAAAGTGGCTCATTTTAATGTTCGCCATGGTAACACAGCACTATTTCGAGTCTGATGGGCGTACACTGTTTTTACCCTCCTGCCTCCCGTCACCTCTCTTTATATGTATGAAAAAACTTGTGATAAGATGAGACTGTTTCGGATCTCTCAGGGGCCTTTGAGCAGCGTACACGGCGGCGCGGTTATCTCCACGGTATTTCGATGGCGATATAACACAGAATCAATTACGAGTACACAGATACGGGAAAGGTTTAGTCTGCGGAAAGATGCCGCTTGACAGCTAGGATGATATGATGACAGTAAATAAGCCATGTACATTTCTCAGTCTATAAATACCAAGCCCTTGAGGAAACGGCTGCGTGTTTAGATAAAGAGTGGGAAACAGTGACAGAGGAGAAGAAGAAGAAAAATTGAATTTCAAATCAGCCTGGAAGAAAGGAGAACTATAATGATGACAATAATACAAACGACAAGTAGAATTACGGTGATGGGGAGCGTCCTTATTTTTTTACGTTGCCAGATATGCATGAGCTGTGGGGGGTTTCGTAGGACGGCTTCTGCCAAGCTCGCTGAAAACTCAAGAGTATGAATGTGATTTATGCAAGCGATGGATGCTGTCAACGTATCCATCTATCTTTTTTTCATGCTTCTTTTGTGGTGTGTTGACAGAGAAATGGTTTTCCAGCTGTTAGGGAAGAACATTAAGTCGTATGTCAGGTCGGCCGATTCACACTTGACTGAGCCAAAATGTGAACTGTGTTACTTCAGCCATGCTTTTGGACTGTCCGATTTCATGTCACTGATGGACACTGATTTTTTTTTTTTGTAGCAATAGCACTGTGGATATAGACTGGTTACATTCAAAGCGGTGCCTGCTCACACAAAGCAAGCTGGAGATTTGAGAAAGTCCATTAAGCTTTTGACAAGATTCTTTTTTCATCAAATCCAATGCTGAGAGATGTTTAATGTTAAAGCAGACCTATTATGCCTCTTTATATGAGATGTGTAAAATAAGTTGCTGATGTTCCCAGAGTGTGTATGTGATGTTTACCCACAAAATAGTCCACAAATAATGTTTTATAACCAGTGGTGTAAAGTAACTAATTACAAATACTCTGCACTACTGTAATTGAGTAGTTTTTCTCAGGAATTGTACTTTACTGAGTAGTTTTAAATGTGTGTACTTTTATTTTCTCTTGAGCACATGTTTAGTGCAGTATCGGTACTTTTACTCCACTACTGTCCTTCATCCTGCAGTCACTACTGTATTTCTGTCTTGTCTATGGTCATTGTCTAAAGTAGAAAGATCAGTCCTGTGATTCCTGTCCAATTAAATCACACATAGAAAGTAAATCACATCATACTGAACAACCTCAAGACATGGGCGCTTTATAAACGCAGCAAACCTTTGGGAAACATTAAAAATGTCCAAGAAGATGTCCAAAATCTGCACACGCAATGATCCAGAGACTGTTTATAGACTGCATGTGACTGAAAATGATGGATGTCGACTGTATGATGACTGAAATCACCAAACAGCCTTAAACAATCACTAATGGAACCAATGAAGAATGGAAGGAAGGGCCAAATAAAAGGAAGGACCGAACAAGAAACGGAAGGAAGGATCGAAGAACCAAATAAACGAAAGATTCAAGGAAAGACTGGGCAAACTAAGGAAAGAAAGAAGGAACGAACGAATGAACAAAGAACCTAATGTAGGAAGGAACAAAAACATGAAAGAAAGAATGAGCGAACAAATGAAGGGAGGAAAGAAGGAAGGAACAAACGAATGAATGAAATAAGAATTCAAGGAAGGACTGAACAAACTAATGAAGGAAGGAACGATCAAACGAACAAATGAATGAACAAAAGGACCTAATGTAGGAAGGAACAAAAATATGAACAAACAAACGAGTGAACAAAGGAAGGAGGGAACAAACGAATGAATGAAGGGAGGAGGAAACAAACAAATAATTGAAGGAAGGTTGGAAGGAACGAACGAAAATAGGAAGATCCCTAAATACACAACATGTTGTTTGTGCAGGGATGTGTAAACGTAACATTCTGTAAACGCATCAGCTTTTCTACAGTGTAATACTCACTACTCACTACTCGAGTACTTCTAAAAAGGTCTACTTTTTACTCATACTTTGAGTAATATTTACTACAGATACGTTTACTCTACCTGCACTACATTTTTGGGCAAGTAATGGTACTTTTATTTGAGTATGATTTTTCAGTACTCTTTCGACCACTATTTATAACTCTCTGAAACTTTTATTTTAGGCTTTGTTTCTGTGCCTTTTTGTTGACTGTCACTTTAAATTTAAATTAGATTGTGTTGTTTTTAAAAGAGGGCGGAGCTACAAATGCCGATGTGCCAGCATAGTGGCAGATTCAATTCAATTCACCTTTATTTCTATAGCGCTTTTACGATGTAGACAGTGTCAAAGCAGCTTCACATAGAAGATTAAATTGGTTTAATCGTTTCCTCAATTGGTTGTGTTGTGAGAATTTGCAATAGGCGTGCTGTCAAATTAAATGCATGTGCTTTCTTAAATTGCAGTGCGTTAAGCTCTCTTGGTCACTGTATTAATGGGCCCAAAGCATGGCAAGAAAATATCCACAAACCATTACACCACATTACACCATTAAACCACACCATTATCCTTCATGTTGTTGATGCCAAATTCTGATTCTACCATCCGAATGTCGCAGCAGAAATCGAGACTCATCAGACCAGGCAACAATTCTCCAATCTTCTATTGTCCAATTTTGGTGAGCCTGTGTGAATTGTAGCCTCAGTTTCCTGTTCTTAGCTGACAGGAGCGGCACCCGGTGTGCAGCAGTTCGTCTTGAACATGTGTATATGCCTAAATGCATTGAGTTGCTGATTAGAAATGAACAAGCAGTTTGACAGGTGTACCTAATAAAGTGGCCGGTGAGTATGCACGCAATTCATATCAGGCTTTTCTAAGTCATCTTATACTAAAAACTCTCTTTCTTCCCTCTGTTCCTCACAAAGTTTTCCAAAACAAACTGCGAAGTACTCAAGTTTTTACACAGCAAGACAAATGTCTGGCTATGTGAGACTAGGTCACATTAGAAAACACTGTCAAATGTGTCTATATGAGGTGACACCTATCACTCATGTTTGCTCTGTGCATGATAAACAAAACCTCGTCTAACATTATAATAAAACTAGTGCTAAAGTGCTGTTCTGCTGCACGCACACACACGCACGCACACACACACACAACTATCTTTATGGGGAGTTCCCATAGACTTAATTATTATACTGTACAGACTGCATATTATTTCCTCTACCCAAACCCTACACCCATGCCTCACAGAAAGCAATCTGCACTTTAAAGGCCACCTATTTTACCCCTTTATCAACATTTAACATAAGCCATTATTGTCCCCAGAATGTGTGTGTAAACTTTCAGCTCAAAACACCCATCAGATTATTTATTATAGTTTTCAGAATATTGGATTTTCTGCTCTGATCAACCATGTAACTGTTTTGTGGCCGATCCTGTAATGCTAGTTCTCCACGCCCACCGTTCCCACATGCCTGTCAGAGCCATGTGCCTCAGTCTCCGCCTCGGCTGCGTCAGATAAACAGCACAGTGACAGACATGAAGGAAGCAGATCTCACATAGCGTTTGTGAGAAGTACTACAGTAAGAACTTTCCCAATGATTATTTGATGTATTTGTTGTGGAGCTGCAACGATAGGTCACACGCAATGTCACTACAAAACTCACACACGCACACACACAGACACACGCACAGCACGTGTTTAACTTTGCACTGTTTTTGCACGGCAAATGTGACAGGATACACTAATATCCACTGCTGTATGGACATCCGTTATGTTAATGTACAAAATAAACCTGATTTAACGTCCACAAACTGGGATTGAAGCATCCTCTTTTATAATTGTACTGACACGCACCTGTGGTGATGAAGACGGTAAAATTGCTGTAATTCATTACAAACACACACTGTTTTAAAAACGTTTTAAACCTGTAAAACTCTGATCAGATTTGATGATGACGACTGATGATCACAGAGTGTTCAACAGATCTTTTGATCCCGATTGCTTTGCGCACGTGTTGTCTTGTTGACATGATTATACGCATTACTACGGGGACATGTTAATATGCGGCTGTCAATCAAATCAGTGGGCGGGTAAAACTGCACTCCTATGTCACGTTGCGGCCGGCCTCAATATGGGAGTCATTTGGATCCTATTTTAATGTACGGAAAAAAAAAAAGGAAAAAAAAAAGAGACTTATTGTCTTTATATCACCCTAATATGACTGTGGACACACAATACCTACACAAAGTTCTGTCTAAACAGCTTCCAAAAGATGATTTTCAGCATAGGTGCCCTTAAAATTGAAATATTTTTCAAAATGCTTCATTCCGTCTGATTAATGAGCTGTTTTCCTCAATTGGATAAACCAATGTCCCCACAAGGTCAAAATGTACCCGTATTGCTATAATAGTGGTGACGTGGTCCCCACAATGTAAGGAATACAAGCTACCCTACACACACTGTACAGACTGTATATTCTATCCCCCTACAGCTAAACCTTACCCTTACAAGAAACAATCTGCATTTTTTATATTTCAAAGTACTGATAAAATAATGATTTATAAGCCGTTTTCCTTATAAGGACCAACAAAATGTCCCCACAAGGTCAAAATGTACTGGTATTGCGAATGAAATTTAAGTATGACAATATTCATCAATTTTCCTTCATCCTAGTTCCTTATTTATAAGGGGTCTCCACAGCGGAATGAACCGCCAACTATTCCAGCATGTTTTAAGCAGCGGGTGCCCTTCCGGCTGCAACTCACTACTGGGAAACTCCCATATACACTCATTCACACACACACTCATACACTACGACCAATTTACCTCATGCAGTTCACCCATAGCGCATGTCTTTTTACCGGAGGAAACCCACGCCAACATGAAGACAACAGGCAAACTACACGGTACTTGACCCAGTGACCTTCTTACTGTGAGGCGACAGTGCTAACCACTGAGCATCCATGTCGCCCTAAGTTTGCAACCACTAAATGTTTTACTAAATCCAATAAATCATTTTTTCCTGTGTATTTGTAGGGACATGTGGTCCCCACAATGCAAGTAATACAAGGCACTCTGCACACACACAACATATATTTTCAAAGAAGTTCAGACATTCCACACACACTCCCAATGTCCTGCTGGGATAATTTGTGTATTGCTTTTTAGTAAGATGTGCTGGTTTGCTTCTTAAGTGCGCTGCATTGAGATGTGTGTGTGTAAGTCTTTGTGTGGACATTTCCCGTGTCCTTTCAGCAGATCAGTCGAGACCCTCTGCTCGGCGATTGCTCATACACAAACATGTTTCCCTCAGCATGTTCTGCCCTTTGGCTTGCGTTCAAGATTAATAGATAATTCCCCCTTGTTCCTGTCTCCGAAAACACCCTGCTCCCCTGCTGTATACGGCGGCTAATGCTAACAGTGACAAATGGAGAAGGACACATATTAGCGTACTCCATAGGCTACACATCACCTTCCCAGTAATAGCTTCACCTCCTGGTGATCACAGTCCCTTATGAGGACACGGATAAAATCGATACTTTGTTTTAAATAATCATGCGCGAAGACGCTAACCTGTTGATGCTAACATTTTCCTATGCTAATGACTGGCTGGTTTTGTAGCTGCAGGAAACATCTGACAGGGATATATTTGGATTCATAGACTGTAGATTGGAAGATATGTTTTCCACCCTGCTGGTGTTTGAGATAACTAGGCCGCTATTGCTACGACTCATCTTTAAAAAAACATGTTTCTAATCTTTACTGACACGTTAATCTTCCCTTCATCGAATTAAACACCTCACGCTTCTGAAAACATCTAACACAATATCTGTAATAGCGTGAGTAGATGTGTCTGACGGAGATAAGTCGGTTGCGGCAAAACATAAAAGCACAGAATCGTGGCTCGGATGTGTCCGAAGAGAAATTAAAAACCAGTGATGCGCCGGAATTACAGCTAATGAAATTATTTGGCTGAAAATGATTTCCGCTTTCAGCTAAAACTGATTTCGGGTTTTTTTTGAGGGACAAAATCATCGACAGGAGCGGTGATGTTCAATTACGTGTCTGATGGCACGTTCTGACTGATGTTAATTGCATCCAGAATCGAATAGTTCTCTCTACATGTAGGCGAAAAACTGCGTGAAAGCTGAAGCGCACAGACCAAAAGTGCCTGTTAATTAACAGTTGGCCATAGCTCGTGATTCATGACTGTTTTCTGTTTATTTATGCTGTTGAGTTGCTTGGGACCATCATCTCCGCTCTGACAAGGTGGGGAATTGAACACGGCGGCTGAACAATGTGACTTCCACTGACAGCTTTAGTACTTTGAGGGAATTTTAAATAAATTTCATAATAAAAAAAAAAATATATATATATATTTATAATATATTTACGGGCGTCACTGTGGCGTAGTGAGTAGCACGTTCACCTCACAGCAAGAAGGTCGCTGGTTTGAGCCTCGGCTGGGTCAGTTGGCATTTCTGTGTAAAATGTCCGTAGTGTATGAGTGTGAATGAGTGTGTATGGATGTTTTCCAGAGATGGGTTGCAGCTGGAAGGGCATCTGCTGCGTAAAACATATGCTGGATAAGTTGGCGGTTCATTCCGCTGTGGCGACCCCAGATTAATAAAGGGACTAAACTGACAAGAAAATTAATGAATGAATAATATATTTACATATATAAAAATGCGTATCCAAATACTTTATAAATAATATTTTAAAATAATAAAAGTATAAAAAAAACTGTTTTTACAAAATATCTAAATTCCTTTTTTCAGAAAGGCCTTTGTAAAATTAAAGTTCAAAATGGCTTAAAACGGTTTGATTCATTTATATTGTACTCTATATTCCTTAATCATTGTTGTATTCATATGTGTATACAAATGTGTATACATTATCTCCAAAATAAATGAATAAAGAAACCCAGCCGCTTGAGGCATCGTCGGTGCAGAATCTAGCGCTCTTTTGCCCGGTCTCTCACACACAAATACTGTACAGTACATGCATCTAAATGCGGCACGACAACTGAGTGGAAAAGCAGTTGTTCCTTGCGCCACCAGGTGGCTATTGCGAAAAGCACAGAAATGTTTTTTTTTTTTGTAATTAAAAGGTTGCCATTGAAACTGCAGTACTCTGCGTGGCTGTGCGTGACAAATTGCAGTACTGTGCATGAAGAAACGCGCGTTCTCAGTAGCCATATCTGTAGGTGTAATGTAATGTTTACATATATACATGGTAAACAATAAAAAAAACAATGACGTTCGCATTTATTACAGTATATTATGGAACACGCAACAATCTATTTTGTTTACATTTGTTTATGTATTGATTTTGATCTTGCTTACACAGCACTAACAATGTGAGATCATGTTTTTGGCCAAGGACATAAAAGAAGTAAAAACAACTAACCTATATTCAAGTTAGGGCCGCACAATATATTCAGCGTCAATATGGCAATGTGTGCATCTGCAATAGTCACATCAATGTTGGGATTATAGTTTAATATAGAGTTTAAACACGATGGAGTAAAAGTTTATCATCTGCATGCATTTTTAAAGAGATAGTTCACCCCAAAAATTACCATTTTCATTACACCCTTCACTTGTTTCAGATATTTATGAGTTTTCTTTCTTTCTTTCTTTTTAAATGAACACAAAAAGAATATAATTTAATAACTCCTATAGTATTGAAGCAAGTGAAGTGTGAGTAAATAGCGAGTACATTTTAATCTTTGAGTAAACTTTCCCTTTAAGGAATTAATAAAATTTCAATACTTCACATTTTAAAACATCCAGCCACAATATTTTTTTTGTAACTTTAGTAACTTTAATAAAGATTAAATAATATACAATGAAGACTACGCAGTGTTGATTATTCAATATCTGTACCAGAATAGTAAATACCTGAAAACTAGAATTCACTTTTATCTTTACTATATTTTATTCATCTATGCTTGTCATTTATTTGTTATATATTATTCGAGACTCACTCCTCTACAAAATCCCTCCAAATCAAATCCAAATAAACCTGTTAAATCATCTGGTGAAATTGTTTTCACGTCGCAATATTTAATCGCAGAAATACAAAATATCATAATGTCAGATTTTTCCAATATTGCATATATTTGTTAAACTAATTTCCATGACTTTTCCAAAACTTTGTGGGTTTTTCAGCTTTTCCAAAACTTTTCCAGGCCTGGAAAATACCATGTCAAAATTCCATCCAGTTTTTAGCCCCCCTGTTTATTTTTCCCCCCAATTTCTGTTTAACAGAGAGATTTGTTTTCAGCACATTTCTAAACATAATAGTTTTAATAACTCATCTCTAATCACTGATTTATTTTATCTTTGCCATGATGACAGTACAGATTATTTGACTAGATATTCTTCAAGACACTTCTATTCAGCTTAAAGTGACATGGAAGGACATCCAGTGTAAAACATATGCTGGAATGAAGTTGGTGGTTCATTACGCTGTGGCGACCCCTGATGAATAAAGGGAAACGAATGAATGAATGCATTTCCTATTTATCTCCATTGGGCCTTTTCCTCAGCGTTTATTTACCATCATGGTGAGGTTAAAAGCAGGAGCAACACTCTCTTGATGAGTTGTAGAGAGTTGTGTGAACATGCTATTTCGTGATCGCGCCGACATGCCCAGAACGCCCCTGTGCCAACTAGAAAGGAGACACGCTATTAGCATGCTAGGAGAATGCCTTGCGTTCATGACTGTAGCAACATGACAGGGAGACCAAGCTTTAGTTTTTCTCTCCTGCACCACAAATATCAGTCCAAATATATAAACATTTTTAAATCAAGCCTCTTCTAGACAAGCAATATACAGGTAAAGTCAGAATTATTAGCCCTCCTGAATTATTAGCCTCCCTTTTAACACGTTTCTAAACATAATAGTAAACTAAAAAGACCAAAATTAAACCAAATAATCAGTGTTAAATTAAATTAAATTAAATTAAATTAAATTAAATTAAATTAAATTAAATTAAATTAAATTAAACTAAATTAAATTAAATTAATTCATTTTCCTTTAGCTTGGCCCCTTATTTATTCAGGGGTCACCACAGCGGAATGAACCACCAACTCATCTAGAATATGTTTTACGCAGCGGATGCCCTTTCAGCTGCAACCCAGTACTGGGAAACACACATACACTCTCACATTCACACTCTCATACACTAAGGCCAATTTAGTTTACCTAATTCACCTATAGCACATGTGTTTGGACTGTGGGGGAAATCAGAGCACCTGGATGATACCCAAAAACACGCAAACTTTACACAGAAATGCCAACTGGCCCAGCTGAGACTCGAACAAGCGACCTTCTTGCTGTGAGGCCACAATGATTACACATTTTCGCAGACAGAGACAAACAGAAACTTAAGGTTATTTACAGGATAATGATCAATAAGTTTCCTGTAACTCCCCCTAAATCACCATAATGAACTTCAGTGCTTTAATTAATCACAGTGCTGCAGTTAGTGACCGCTGCCCGTAAAGCCACATCAGCACTGCAGTTTCTTACAAACCATGTGACCTACTTAGTGAGCCTACCAATGAGAGCATTAGACGCAAATGATTCGAGTTCAAAAATGTAAATACAACAAGAAATCAAGTAATATGAGCCTTAGAAACGCCATCTGATGTGTGCGGGAATGTAGTCTTGTTCTTTTTAAAGATACTGTTAATTGATACCTAGTTGAAGTCAGAATTTTTCGTCCTCATGAATTATTAGCCCTTTCTATATTTTTCCCCAATTTCTGTTTAATGGAGAGAAGATTTTTTCAACACATTTCTGAACATGATAGTTTTAATAACTCATTTCTAATCACTGATTTATTTTATCTTTACCATAATGACAGTAAATAATATTTGACAAAATATTTTTCAAGATATTAGTATTCAGCTTAAAGTGGCATTTAAAGGCTTAACTAGGTTAATTTGGCAAGTCATTGTATAATGATGGTTTATTTTGTAGACAACAGAAAAAAATTCTTAAGGCGGCTATTAATATTGAATATAAAATGACTTAAAAAACTGCTTTTATTCTAGCCGAAATAAAACAAATAAGACTTTTTCCAGAAGAAAAATATTATAGGAAATACTGTGAAAAATGTCTTACTCTGTTAAACATCATTTGGGAAATATGTGAAAAAGACAACAAAGTTAAAGGAGGGTAAATAATTGTGAACGGGATATAGGGAAAAAATTCACTCATTCATTCATTTTCTTTTTCTATACCACGTGTTTGAACTGTGGGGGAAACCGGAGCACCCGGAGGAAACCCACGCGAACACAGAGAGAGCATGCAGACTCCACACAGAAATGCCAACTGACACAGCCGAGGCTCGAACCAGCGACCTTCTTGCTGTCAGGCTATTGTGCTACCCACTGCGTCACCGTGAGGCCCAGGGAAAAATGAAGAGACCATAAAATATTAGGTATGAACTTGAGAAAATGTTAATATTAGGTCTGATAACATTTCTTCTGATTTCCAAATAAAAATATTGTCATTGAATCATTCGTTCATTCTATTATTTTTGTTTATTTATTTATTTATTTATTTATTTATTCGTTTGAAAAAAGACATTTCAACATGAAAATCAGGGTAATTCAAGAAAATATTTGTATATAGCAATTGTTTTTAGGGGTTGTGGCTGAAAGGGCATCTGCTGTGTAAAACATATGCTGGAATAATTGGCGGTTCGTTCACTGTCCACTAAGCCAAAGGAACATGGAAGAATGGATGAAATGTTCTAATTTAAATTAAATATTGTTGTGAAAACATTAATGTAACATGACACTGAAAGTTATGAAAACATTTTGAATAATGTTATTACAGTCAAAAAAATAAGAGTAATACAAAATGAAAAATGGACGTTTTGAATGTTCTAAGATTATTTTAAAAATAACCATAATGTGAATGTTACAGAACTTTTTTAGAAGATTGCTAGCTGGGAAGCATAGGCATAGCATAGATCAAGGACCCATAATGCAATTCCTCACCATAAAAAAAGTAAAACAACTGTGAATGATAAAATGTGAAAACTGTTAATGGATATTTTAAAATAATTCGATTCGTTTTCCTTGCATATATACATTTCTTTGGGTTTTACCAATATACAAACTTCAGGTCAACAGCCTGAATATTTCAGAAATGAAATATGTTTTCTGAGAAAAAGGATGACGTGTTCAATACTTATTTCCCATACTGTGTGTATGTAGGAACAATACGTTTTAGGAACAACAAATAATAACTTGACTTCTAGTTGATCATTTAATATTAGAAGTGGCTTATATGAAAGGCAAAGGCCTCTAGATTACACTTAATCAAGCCTTGATTTTTAATTATTTAATTAGGACAGTAAGGATTGACTTTGATTAGACAAAAGTCTCGTCACTTAACAGAAATAATGTGCAGTATAGAATATAAAGTCATGCTGCAGTGGAAACAGATTTAATATTGTGTACAACTCCCATGAGCTTGGAGGACTGCATCCATACATCTCTGCAATGACTCAAATAACTTAAAGTCATCTGGAATGGCAAAGCAAGCGTTCTTGCAGGACTTCTAGATTTTTGGGTTTATCTTCAATGCCTCCTCCATCTTACCCCAGACATGCTCAATAATGTTCATGTCTGAAGACTGGGCTGGCCAATCCTGGAGCACCTTGACCTTCTTTGCTTTCAGGAGCTTTGATGTGGACGCTGAAGTATGAGAAGGAGCGCTATCCTGCTGGAGAATTTGCCCTCTCCTGTGGTTTGTAATGTAATGGGCAGCACAAATGTCTTGATACCTCAGGCTGTTGATGTTGCAGACACTCTGCAGATCTCTCGCACGCCCCCATACTGAATGTAACCCCAAACCATGATGTTTCCTTCACCAAACTTGACTGATTTCTGTGAGAATCTTGGCTCCATGCGGGTTACGATAGCTCTTCTGCAGTATTTGTGATGATTGGGATGCAGTTCAACAGATGATCCATAGAAAAAATCCACCTTCTGCCACTTTTCCAAATGATCAACTAGAAGTCAAGTTACTATTTGTTGCTTATACAACTGGAATCGACGACACGAATTTTGTCAGGTAGTGTATATGTATTATATCATCATCTCTGCATCAAATTACAAAAAAGGAATTCCCACTTGTGTGAGGTGCTTGTAATGCAGTGTATGGGAGCAGGACAGTAAATCTGACATTATTCTCTCTCCTATCTGCTGTTAACAGTCTCACACTATTCTTTCCTTTTTATGAAAGTCTTGATAACACAATTGTGTAGTTTTTCTTTCATTATTTCAGCAAATAGGATTGTTAAAAAATGATTTGTTGCACTCTCCCATTTACGGCGACCCATTTACTTTCTACGTTTACCCAAATATGATGACTTCTGCTACTAAGGAACCCAGAAATGTCCCACAAATGGTCCATTGTTCTGATCCTACAGCATGTTTCACAGAAGTAACTTGTACACCTGATACATTCTAAGCAGCGGAGAGTGTTTAATTATCTGCGTCGCACTCTCTCAAACATTTGCCCCGTGCCCTCGTCTAGCTCTGGGCGAGACTACTGATATGGCCGAATTCAGGCTCTGTATTTAAAGCCCGGCTCTCTTTATTCAGAGCTCAAGCTGCACTCCGATATCGCAGATCTACAGGTGCACGTATACAGCGCCGCTAGGTGGATGCAGATAAGCAGATTCATTGACACCCGTGACCCCGCTCTCTTCATTCTCACACCCCATTACGTCTTATTGATCTGCGAGCGGCTCAGGGAGGCTGCCGTGGTTTTGGCTCCTTATTTCAACCCTCCGAAGAAACTCCAAACACAAATAGGCACATAAACAGCAGCTACTTCTTCGGCTGTTTGTCTCTGTCAACAGCCCTATAATTTATACGGATTTTGGGACCATAATTAAACTTCCCCCTACTGCTGAATCTGTATTAAATCAACTTTTAATCACACTGTGCGGTGGTACATCAAGGAAATGGTTACAGCAAGCGGGTGCAGTGGGAAATTCGTCTGTGAGGGCTTACTTTTATTTTATTTTCTTTCATTTTTCTTTCTTTCTTTTAGTTAAAAACCTATAAAAAATAATACTACACTTTTGTACACATTTAAAACTATAAAATACTGTAAGGTAATATGCATATTAGTTTGTTTAATGTCAATTAAAACAAAAAAATTACATAAATATTATAATATTACTACAGTATATAGTCTTAAAGGCTAGTAATTCTGACTTTAACTGTATTACTTGTCTAGAAAAGGCTTAAAAATGCTTATATATATTTGGACTATGGTAAATAGCTGTGAACTGTATATGGGCAAAAAAATTAAGACCGTGAAATATCAGGTATGAACTTGAGAAAATGTTAAAGAGCCCCTATTATGGGTTTTTGAAACTGATCTTCATGCAGTGTGTACCACAGCTCTAAGTGAAGTGAAATGTCCAGCTGAGGCTTAAATCTGAAAGTGCACAGTGTTTAAAACTATTGATTCATCTATAACAGAGTCGACTCATAGTTCCTCAAACGAGGCGCCGTGATTGCGAGTCTTTAGCCGTTTCGGCATGACGTGAACACGAAACATAAGCCCCGCCCATTTGTGTGCGCGCAGCCCCGGGAGATTCGAAACCCCCAACCCTGCCCACAAACAACAGCGGCAAGCAAAAGTTGCCAGATTGGGCGGTTTTGAATTTTGTGCAGGTAAAAGCCTTTTGGATAGGGTTTGGACTGGAGTCAGTCAGCTACATCTGGCAACACAGAGAAGAGCACTGTAGCAAACATGTGCTCAGCTGGATATTACTGGAAGTGTGCAGATGAACCAGAGATGAGACTGTGTAGAGTCAGTGGTTGAGGTTTATTTCTGCAGAAATGCCTCAGCATTATAGCCCAGCCTTGTGCTGTGTTCCCTCTGAGGAGCTTCTGAAATCTACACGCTTACAACGGAGGATTCGCCGACCGTTTGTTAAAAGGAACGATCAGAAAAGATGTATGCAGGGGCGGACTGACATAAAGGAGCACCAGGACATTTCCCGGTGGCCTGACGGTGAATCTGGCCTGCTATCCAACAAGTGTTGAGTAAGTGCGATTAAACGGTTGCCTCATTGTTTTCTCTAGCTTGTAACCGATGTATTTAATTGTGTTTTGTAACTTGCAACCGCTTGTAGTGTCTCTGGTTAACTTGTATTCTCATATCGTGTCTAAAAGCACGTTGTAAACGCGACGCGTGCCGCTTTGTTTACGGATTAAAATGCGTTTGTGAGCTTGTGTTCCTCTGCTGTTTGTCGTTGCTATGGCTACATCAGCTCTCCTACACACGTGCGGCGGTCCTGTTTCATAATGGTTCAGCTTTTGCCACTGTGTGCATTAATACTGAATGTGTGTCGCTGTTTTTACTTATGGTTAAGAATAGAGTAATACGCTGGGAGACCGGGGGGTTAGTTTCGGGGGCGAGGTGTCTGAAATACGGGCGACTCCCGATAAAAACGAATGTTGGCAGATATGCTCACGCACACACTATGACTACTTCAATATTGATAAGCCGTGGTGGGCGTTCTCTCGCGCTGAACGATGTCGACCAATCGCAACAGACTGGGTCATCGGTTCAATCAGCGCAGTTTAGCATCGAGCTAAGGAGGGGTTTCGGAACAAATGAATCACTGAACGACTCATATAGGGGTCGCTGGGATAATGAGGTAAAAATAAATGCAGATTATATGACAATGAAAGTGTTTTTGACCATGCATGCATGCATATTAGCCTGTTGTTGGAGACCCCCAAAACCAAAATATGACCCTTTTTAATGTATAATAGGGGCTCTTTAATATTATGTCTCATAACATTTCTACTAATAATTTACAAATAAAACTATTGTCATTAACGTATTAATTCATTCTATTATTATTGTTATTTATTTATTTATTCGTTTGAAAGACATTTCATCATGAAAATCAAGGCAATTCTAGAAAATATTTGTATATAGCAATATATTTAGGGTGAAACGGTGGCTCAGTGGTCAGCACTGTCGCCTCAAAGCAAGAAGGTCGCTGGTTAGAGCCTCGGTCGGGCCAGTTGGCATTAATGTAGGGAGTTTTAACAACTCGTTGTTGACTCAGTAACAGCTCCAGCTCACATACGAAACATTGAGTGCGATTTGTGAACAGATTTAACAATCACGTCTTTGAACAGGTGATGATTTCTCCAGCTCAAAGCCACTTTTTAACTCCGCCACGTAATGTTTTGACAAATGACAGTGTTCAAAAAAACTCACCGCAGACTCTGTTGGCAAAATGATTTGTGCAGCCATGTGAGAGTAGCAGCCGGCAATGAAATATACACAGCTTTACGTGTGTTTTGACACACACGGCGCGGGACTCATTCCTCATCTAGCAAGTCCCATCAGGCTTTATCACAGTGTTTTCCAGAGCGCTCGGGTTGTTGACAGCAGCGACCCTCTCTGTTCAGACAGGTCATTGTGGAGCCATTTCTCCAGTCACTGTGATAGGACGCTGCTTTATCAGATGCTGCAGTCAGAAGCGCAGGTGATTAATGGATGAGCAGTGAGAGAGAGCAATCTGCCCATCTATCTGCTTACAGAAAAAAACAATACTAGTATTTGTTATATACTAGTTTTAACACCTTTTCCTGGTTTCTCGACAGCAGAAGTCGTCATACTTGGAAAACGAAGAGTGCAGTAAATGGGAGAGTACAACAAATCATTTTATACCATCATATTTGCTGAAATAATAATAGAAAAACTCCATGATGATGAAGCTCCTGTTTATCAAACCAACCTTCTGTCTCGCTACAATGCAACCCGCTCTTTAAGATCTCAAAACTCAGGGCTTCTGGTAGTACCCAGAATAGCAAAGTCAAGTAAAGGGGGTCGAGCCTTCTCATTTATGGCTCCTAAACTCTGGAATAGCCTTCCTGATAATGTCCGAGGCTCAGACACACTCTCACAGTTCAAAACTAGATTAAAGACCTATCTTTTTAGTAAAGCATACACTCAATGCATCACATAGCGGTATGATGCATGAATGTGCTCCACACATCTCGTTTATATACACTATGAACAGCAGCTACGCTAATTATTCTCTTTATTCTCTATTTCCACCTGGGGATACTCATCCCGAGGCCCCCAGAGACTATGCAGCGCCACTGATGTGATCCAAGACCCGAGACGATTCCAAGGTTCCATAATCCTGGACCACGCTGTATCCTGAGCAGCTGCTTGGTGCTTGGCGGAGTAGCAAGCATGAGACTGATTCCTGTGACTCTCCAAGGACAGACGAGCCTCGAGTTCTCCAGCCTCCGGCGCCTAGACTGCAACTAGAGCTGCGCACCGATGGATTACTCTTCAGCGTGGTGAATATTAAACAACACTGAACTGAACTGCAACACTAATAACTGGACTGACACTGTTTCAATTTACTACAACCTTCTATGTGAAGCTGCTTTGACACAATCTACATTGTAAATGCGCTATACAAATAAAGGTGAATTGAATTGTTATCAAGACTTCCAGATTAAGAAAAAAATCGTTGACGGCAGCCAGAAGGGAGAATGACGTCAAATTTGCTGTCGTGTCCATAGACACTGTATTAGAAACGCTTCACATTTGTTTCCAAATTATATAACACATACACTCGCTGGCCACTTTATTAGGTACACCTTACTAGTACCGGGTTGGAGCCTCTTTTGCTCTCAGAACTGCCTTACGCGATGCTCAGTTGGTACTAATGGGCCCAAAGTGTGCCGAGAAAATATCCCCCACACTATTACACCACCACCAGCAGCCTGAACCGTAGATACAAGGCAGGACGGATCCATGCTTTCATGTTGTTGATGCCAAATTTTGACCCGACCTTCCGAATGTCGCAGCAGAAATCGAGACCTGTTCTGTCGCATCAGAACAGGCAACGTTTCTCCAATGTTCCACAGTCCAATTTTGATGCCTGTGTAAATTGTAGCCTCAGTTTCCTGTTCTTAGCTGTCAGGAGCGGCACCCGGCATGGTCTTCTGCTGCTGTAGCCCATCTGCCTCAAGGTTGGCCGTGTTGTGCGTTCAGAGATGCTCTTCTGCAGACCTCAGTTGTAACGAGTGCTTATGTGAGTTACTGTTGCCTTTCTATTAGCTGAAACCAGTCTGGCCATTCTCCTCTGACCTGCCGCTCGCTGGATATTCTCTTTTTCTGACCATTCTCTGTAAACCCTAGAGATGGTTGTGCGTGAAAATCCCAGTAGATCAGCAGTTTCTGAAATAATCAGACCAGCCCGTCTGGCACCAACAACCATTCTGATGCTCAGCTTGAACTGCAGCAGATCGTCTTGACCATCTCCACATGCCTAAATGCATTGAGTTGCTGCCATGGTGATTTGCATTAACGAGCAGTTGGACAGGTGTGCCTAATAAAGTGGCCAATAAGTGTATGTAAATACAAAAAAATGTAGATATGTTAAAAAAACAACAACTCCTGGGACGTATTTCACACGCTCCAGAAACGTAGATAGGGGTACATATCTAAAATGAGCCTGGGTTGATGAAAGAGGCGTGAATTTGATCCCAATTCATTTATTTTCCTTCAGCTTAGTCTCTTATTTATCAGGGTTTGCCACAGCGGAATGAACCGCCAACTATTCCAACATATGTTTTACGCAGTTGCCCTTCCAGCCCTTCCAGTACTGGGAATCACCCATACACACTCATTCAAACCACACACTTATACACTATGGCCTTTTTTGCTTACCAATTCACCTATAGCGCAAGTGTTTGGACTGTGGGGGAAATCCACACCAACACTGGGACCAACACCAACATGCAAACTATACACAGAAATGCCAACTGGCCCAAGCGGGACTCAAACTTGCGACATTCTTGCAGTGAGGCAACAGTGCTAACCACTGAGCCACCGTGGCGCCCCTAAACTTAATTATTACTTTCCAATCGGACTACTAGTTGTTTGTAATATTAGTCACCTTGTATAAAGACTGTTTTTCTTTTTACGCATTGTTAATTATGGGTGTGAGTGACAACATGGTCATTTCCCTCACAGCGGTTCTCAAATCAAGTTATACTTAGGATCAGTTATCAAACACACCGACACCTGACTGTAGTTATTAAAGCTCCTTTATAGGAGATTGGGTAGATAAGTCCATAATGAAATGTCAGAGGTGGGAATTGTTAAAAGAGCTGAGGGGCGTCTGCTATACAGTACCAATTAAAGTTGACTAGTGAAGTTATTTATAATTATTATATTATCAGTTATTATCAGTTAATTATATCAGCACAGAATATTACTGATAAGGTGGGCACGGTGGCTCAGTGGTTAGCATTGTCGCAAGAAGCAAGAAGGTTGCTGGTTTGAGTCCCGGCTGGGACAGTTGGCATTACTGTGTGTAGTTTGCATGTTCTCACTGTGTTGCCGTCCAAAGACATGCGCTATAGGGGAATTCATTCATTCATTTTCTTTTCATTTTCTGCTTAGTCCCTTTATTAATCTGGGGTCGCCACAGCAGGAATGAACTGCCAACTTATCAAGCATACAGTATTTTTTACATAGCGAATGCCCTTCCAGCTGCAACAATCTCTGGGAAACATCTATACACTCATTCACACTCATACACTACGGACAATTTAGCTCACCCAATTCACCTACACCACATGTGTTTGGAAACCGGAGCACCCGGAGGAAACTCACCCGTACACGGGGAGAACATGCAAACTCCACACAGAAATTCCAACTGACCCAGCCGAGGCTCGAACCAGTGACCTTTTTACTGTGAGGCAATTGTGCTACCCACTATGCCACCATGGCGCCCTATAGGGGAATTGGGTAGGCTAAAAAAATTGTCTGTAGTGTATGAATAAGACTGCATTTACACTGCAGCTCTTGATGGTCAATTCTGATTGTGACTGTATCCGATTTGTTTTGATGAGCTCATCTTACATCATCTTTTAAGAGTAACTCGTATCTGATTGTCTGCATTTTTACACAGCATACGGCAAATGCGCAATGACCAGTAAAAAAAAAAATAAAAAAAAAAAAAAAAAAAAAAAAAAGAGCGGGCGCTGACTGACAGCTGATAATAATTGAGATCTCTTGTCTGCCACAGCGGAATGAACCGCCAACTTATCCAGCATTTGTTTTACGCAGCGGATACCCTTCCAGCCGCAACCCATCACTTGGAAACATCCATTCACACTCATTCACACAAATACACTACTGACAATTTAGCTTACTCAATTCACCTGTACCACATGTCTTTGGACTTGTGGGGGAAACCGGAGCACCCGGAGGAAACCCACGCGACCACGGGGAGAACATGCAAACTCCACACAGAAACGCCAACTGGCCCAGCCGAGGCTCAAACCAGCGACCTTCTTGCTGTGAGGCGACAGCACTACCTACTGCGCCACCGTGTCACCCCACATGGTTTATTATTATTTTTTAATTCTTTTTGACAGGTTGTTTTAATATAGTTATGACAGAAAAGTTCTCATTTTGCCATCTATTAATCTAGGCCTTTTTAAACCAGTAGGCATCTAAGGGTGCTTTCACACCTAGACTTTTGTTTCAGAACCTGCCTCATTTCCCCAGTTAGCCGATTCGTTTGGCATATGTGAATCCAGCTATTTCAGTCCTCGTGTATGAGCTTTAAGGTTTGGGACTTCTGAAGTCTGTTCCGAATCGAAAGCGTAAGACATTCGCTACAGTTTTTAACGATGCGCGACCTGCATTGACAGGTTAGAATCCAATACCTGTCGGCGACATTTTTTCCTGCTTGCATGTACATGGGTCATATCCAGTGCTTAATTTGTGAATTGCGAGGTCCCGAAACAGATCGGGGTAACGGATCCGGCATGTTATCAGAGGATGGAGAGGTGTCGCGGACGAAAGTGAAGAGCGGGGCGGTGGGAAAGTGAAGAGGGATGGGGAGTCGCGGAAGAAAGTGAAAGTGAACAGCGGATGGGGGAGGAGGGCGGCTGGTGAGGGGGATCTGTAAAATTAGGTGCTGGATCAGATTTCAGAGGTGCGGGATCCGGAGTGTTCCAGCACAAATTAAGCCCTGGTCATATCCCATCTATGCCACATGGGAGAAAAAAAAAATCTGAATTGAGTCACTTGAGCCATGCAGTGTAAAAGTGTGTGAATGAGTGTTTGGGTGTTTCCCAGTACTGGGTTGCATCATACACTGTGCAAAACATGCTGGAATAGTTGGCGGTTCATTTTGCTGTGGTGACCTCTAAAATAGAGATAAAGCCGAAGGAAAATGAATGAATGAATGAATGAATGAATGAATGTATGAATGAATGTATGAATGAATGTATATATGAATGAATGAATGAATGAATGTATGAATGAATGAATGAATGTATGAATGAATGTATGTATGTATGAATGTATGAACGAATGTATGTATGAATGAATGTATGAATGAATGAATGTATGAATGAATGTATGAATGAATGAATGTATGAATGTATGAATGAATGAATGTATGAATGAATGCATGAATGAATGAATGTATGAATGAATGTATGAATGAATGAATGTATGAATGAATGTATGAATGAATGAATGTATGAATGAATGAATGTATGAATGAATGTATGAATGAATGAATGAATGAATGAATGAATGTATGAATGAATGTATGAATGAATGAATGAAAAACACTTCAGATTTACTTTTATCCCGCACTACATTTTATGCTAAAATAACGCAAAAAAACCCTAGATGTTTGCTGTTTGTTCAAACTACTTAAATAAAATGAGCTGAACCAACACAGTTCTTGAGGTTGTTTTGGGGCTGTTCAATCCACTTACATTTGTAAAAACTAATAAGCTAACTTAATTCCTTGATTCCAATCGATTGTGTGGATCCCAGCGTTCATTACAGTGTGCTCTCAGCACTGTCAAGGAGAAAATCTAGCCCTGAAAGATCCTTTTATCAGTTTTTGGACAAATCTGCTGCTCTACTCTTTTTTTTGATAACAAATGCTAGGATGACATTTAAATGTCTGGGAATGGGATTAAGATGACAAGCCAGCGCTGTCCAGCTATTTATCCTTGTTTCTATAAAACGCACCATGTTTCCTGGTATTGGCTGGAAAATGCCATGTAACGTATTCTCTTATTTCTTCATGTTTTGGGGATGACAGAGTGTGAAAGAAGCAAGAATATCAAATTATTTTTTTAATGAGGTACATTTACATTTAATAAATGAGCAGATGTTTTTGTCCAAAGCGACTTACAATTGAGGAGGCATTCACTGATTAATACACACTTTAGTAATTTAAGGTAAATACTATGGTAATACTATACTATATCATACTATATATGACAAATATTGCAGCTGTTGGACAACAAGATGCTGCACACTGGTGGTGGTTGAGAAGATCCCCCCATTGTATAAAGCATTGAGTGTCTAGAAAAGTGCTATATAAATTTAAGGAATTATTATTATTATTATTATTATTATTAATGTAGGCTTTTGAGGCATTTTTTGGTAAGAATGTAGTTGTTTAGATTCCAACTATGCAGTTTATTTATAAGGATAGTGCCTATTTTGGCAGCCATCAGCCTGTCATACTGAGCAGAGAAAAGACGGTTTACGTTCCGCCACAAAATGGTGACAGGGACCACATCCTAAATTCTTAGGGGAGAATATTAACTGCAAAAACACTCAGTAAAATACCACAGAGATTATTTACAGTTCACTACTGTAATATGCACTGCATTGTGGGCCATTTTAACACATTTACAATAACTTACTCCATATTGGGAATTTGCGGTATTCTACTGTAATCAAAGTAATGAAGTACTGCTTTACTATAGTTGAAGACAAAAATAAGATCACTAAAATGAGATTAGTCACTTGTTTGGAATTTATTAAATTCAATACTACTGTATATACTATATTGTGCTGCTAGTGTAAAATGTAAATAAATTACAGTAAAAGTACTGTAAAAGTTGTCATACTGAACCAGTGTTAATTTCCTTGACGAAAAATTTTCATTATATTTTTCGTGACAAATAAGTTTCTACTGACAAAAACTAGACAAAAACTAAATAAAAGGAAGTGATGATGAGGACAACTATAATGAAAATATACTGACATTTTCGTTGACTAATAAAAACAAGACAAGAATGCAGTTGAGGGACGCTTTTGGAAAATATCCAATCATAATTAATCTTGGTGTACATACAGACACACACACATACATTTGGAAAATAACTGATCCACAATAGACGCGGGATGCAATTACATCTTCATTCATAGGGACATCGTCATGACAACAGTATTTATAGTGTACCTTTGCCACAAAGCAAAAAATGCTTCATTTAGGCTGTCGTTCAGCGATGTGATTGTTTCTTATTTTAAGGATGTAATGATACTGTAGTGTTATCAGGGAGTCGCATTCTAACGAAACTGCCTTAAAGTGAAGCGCACTTTTAGTTTTATGTACATTTTATGTACACTTTAGAATTCCTCTATGTGAGTTAACAGAGCAACGGGACGGAGTGCACATTTTACAAGAAAACACATTATCATTTGCCAGTCATATGTCCTTACTCTACTTATTTACTCAGTGCTATACAGCTGGGCACTATGTACTGTAACACAATCAACAATAAGCTTTCTATAGACTGACATTGGAATTGCAAAGTGGAGTTAAACAGTTTTAAGCCCTTTTGAAGATTTAATTGCATGAAAATGTTCAACAGATTGGTTAAAGAGACTAGTCGTTTACCACATTAAAATAAAGGATTTGCTAAATATTAGTTTTTAGTTAAAAAAGTATTTAGTATTTAGAGTATTTAGTTAAAAATCTGCAGATTTATGCGGAATGATTTTGGGAGTATCATAACTAAAACCTTAATAAATGAAATAAAAAGTAATACCTTTTTAACTGTTATTCAATGTTTACAATGCGAATCCATTTAGATCCACTTTATTTGGTAAACAAAGCAAGTCTCTCATATAAACTGTCTACTAAAAGACAGAAAACAGTACTTTACAAACTGTATTGTAAATAAATCATATGAATATTTTCATGTTAGTCAATATTATTACTGAAATTAATTTGAAAACTGAATAAATATAAATTTACACACATTTACACCAGTAAACAAACAGAATCAATGATGGGCTAAAAATCTGCGGAATTCTGTGCGCGCAGATTCTGTGTGGGTCTACTTATAACTAAACAATGCATATCTAAGTTTTGGTCTTAAATGTAAAAGCTTTATTCCATATTTTAATTAGACTGTTTTATTTAATTTTAAGTTAAAATATTTTGTGTATTAATGTATCCAATATTTAATTAAATGAAACCAAATATATTTTAGTCAACTAAATGTAGAGTAGATTTAATCAACTAAAAACTAGAATAAAGCTAAAATGATTCAGAAGACTAAAAAATTACTAAAACTAAAATGGAATTTCAGTCAAAAGACTGAGACAAACTAGGTCAAATTTTGTTGTCAAAATTAACACTGCACTGAACGATTAAAATGTGGTAAATGGTGTTTTACTATAAAAACAAATTGCGGTAGGGCCCTGCTACTGTAAAACACATTTACAGGTAAGTTACTGTAAAGGGGCAGTTGCAGTAACTTGCTGGCAATAGCGCTGTCAGTAAGTTACCGCAAAAATACAATCAAATGTCCAACAGTGTAACTAATAGCTTAGCTCACTACATTTTCCAAGTAGCTTGGTAACACTTTATTTTGATGGTCCATTTGAGTATTACTGTAGTAGACTGTCTACTTAATATCTGTTCATACTGATATTCAATGGACATTTAACTGACTATAAGAAATGTTGTAAGTACATGTCAACTTACACTACCCCTAACCTAATGGTTTACATATAATCTAATGAGAATTAGTTGCAATGTAACTTAAATTCAACAAACTGACCATCAAAATAAAGTGTCACCAGTAGCTTTGCTTAGACTGGTTATAAATCTCAACTTCCATATCGAGGTGAATTTAAGCTAGGCAAGGAAGGTTAATTAGGCATGTGATTAGACAACAGCACTTTGCTATGTAACCATTAGAAAAAAAAAAATTCTTAAGGGGGCTAATAAAAAAAAATGTTTTCATTCCAACCAATCTGAAAAAAAATAAGACTTTTCCCAGAAGAATATATTAGGAAATACAGTAAAAAAAAAAAATCCCTTTCTTTGATAAACATATGAAAAAGAAAAGTTCTGCAACTGTAATTGGTATTTAACATATACAAATTCATGTATTCACTAGGAAATATTTGCTAGGAAAAGTTGATGTCAAAAATGAAACAAAAGCTTTAAAATACTACACAGTAAAAGTCTTTGCTAGAATGGAGTCGTCTCTGCGCTGGAGCGTCCAAACATTGTGTCCTTGAGAAAGGATCTGTCTCTCCTTCATGTACCTTTTTTCTCTCTTTCTTTGTCACTCAATCCGCTCCAATCACAGTGGGCAGATTTTCTAATATCCATTACTGCTATATCGGGGTCAGTTCAATCCCACTGGGTCTGCGAAAGAATTGGCAGGTGCCGATAAGAGCCTCACTCCAGACACTGTAATAAGTTAACAAATCCAACTATGACCCAGAATCCCCCACGCTGAAATTCCACACCTATTTTCCATAAGCTAATACAATACACCTGGTGTCACATGAGGAAACAGGAGCGCACACAAAACATGTTAAGCCACAGATGTCAGAGAGCTGGATCCGGGATTACTGATACACTACATCTCAGAAAGCATTGATATAGAGCTGCGCTGAGGATACAGCTGAAGTAAACCTGCTGTTATGATCTCATCTCGGTGTAGGAAAAGCATTTACACTTTCAACTGATAAGACTCAAACTTTTTAGAAAAGTGTGTTTATGGATTTATTTAAAACAAAATAAATCAAGATAAACAGATACATGGTATAGTGGCCCTTTATTATTATTAATGGTATTATTATGATGATTATTATTATTATTATTATTATTATTTAGAACTTTGATGTGAAGTTGAATTTTGATTCCAATTAGAAATTGAATGAATCAACCAACCAACCAACACACCAAACAACAAACCAAACATTCAATCAACTAATCAACCCTCCAACCAAACAACCATTCAACCAACCCTCCAACCAAACAACCAACTAACCCTCCAACAAATTAACCAACCAACCGTCCAACCCTTCAACCAGACAACCAACCAACCAACCAACCATCCAACGAAACAACCAACCAACCCTCCAACCAACCAACCAACCAACCAACCAACCAACCCCACAA
>CAIGQQ010038338.1:2775866-2798904 GCA_903798035.1 Danio albolineatus
GAATCAACCAACCAACCAACCCTCCAAACAATCAACCAACCAACCCTTCAACCAGTCAACCAACCAACCCTCCAACAAATCAACCAAACAACCAATCAACAAACCCTCCTACGAAAACAACCAACTAACCAACCAACCCTCCAGCAAAACAACCAAAGAACCTACCAATCAACCAACCCTCAAACCATTCAACCAATAAACTAACCCTCTAACCAACCAATAAATCAACCCTTCAAACAAACAACCAACCAACCAACCCTCCAACAAAACAACTAAACAACCAACCAATAGACCAACCCTCAAACCATTCAACCAATAAACCAACCCTATAACCAACCAATAAATCAACCCTTCAACCAAACAACCCTCCAACCAACCAATCAACCCTCCAACAAAACAACCACACAACCAACCGTCAAACCATTCAACCAACAAACCATTAAACCAACCCTCCAACCAAACAACCAACCAATAAAGCAACCCTTCAGCCAAACAACCAACCAATCAACCAAACCTCCAACCAACCAATCAACCAACCCTCCAACCAACCAATCAACCAGACCTCCAACCAAACAACCAACCAATCAATCAATCAACCCTCCAACTAAACAACAAACCAACCCTACAACTAAATAACCAACCAATAAATCATCCAACCCTCCAACCAACCAACCCTCCCACCAAACAACCAACCAGTCAATCAACCAACTCTCCAACCAACCACCAAAACCAACCAACCAATCAAGGAACAAGACAGCACACTGTCTTTGTAATTACACCTACTTTCACAAAGCCAGTTTGGTTTTTTACCCAGGTAAGTTCAGGTTCGTGCAAAATGTTTTGCTTAAAAACGTTGGTTAGTTTGACCAGGTATCATTTCCATGTAATTTGTGCTACACAGAGTGGATTTTCATTGGTTAGATTTACCACTTAAATTATACCAATCAGCTGTGAGAAAAGTGACACATTTCTCATGTAATAAATCCACTGCCAGTCCCCGAGCGTCTTATATTTTTTTGGCTACAACTTAAAGCCTTTTACACTAAACGCTTATTTGAAACAAAATTATCTTTAGTCGCTTATAATTTATTTTATACCATCCATAATTTAATGTAACAAGTATTTGTATGTATGTATAGAATCCTGAAGTTTGTTCAACTCGTCAACTCTAATAATGAATTCTACTGGAGTCATTTGGAGACATTTGACGATTGTTTTCAGAATTAAAGAAAGTCCAGACAATCCTTTCAACTATCAGTAAAGCCACAGACAGCAAACCCACAAAAGATAGCAAAGCAGCAGTATGTTAATGCTAGAACAATAAGCTTCGATTAGCAGTTTACAAGGTTCATTACAGCAGAAGTGTATAAATCAAGCTGCTTTGCCTGCTGTGGTTCTTGATATATAACAAATCGTGAAGATATAATTACAAGTGCAGGCCACTGGACGTGTGTGTCCATTTGTTTCAGGTAATTCATCACTCAAAGATGGCTTTGTCAGTTGTCTAGAAGGTTGCTGTTAGGCAAGGAGGAAGGTAAAATGATAAGTGGCTGATAAGTGATGCGGCACACAACCCTTCGGTTAAGAGACTCTTCACACAGACACTTCTGGAGCTCTTCAGAAACATCTTTACAAAACAGGGCTGAAGGTGGAGTGTGGAAGAACCGCCAGGCCTACTGTATGATGTTTTACTGTCACACTCAACAACACTCAAGGGAGAATTCTATCACTTCTTCTTTTTTTAAGAAGTTACAGTTAAAGTCAGAATTATTTACTATAATATTATACTGTCATCATGGCGTAGAAAAAATTCTAAAAAAATGGGGAAAAATATATACAAGAGGGCTAATTATTCTCACTTCAACTGTGTATTTAAAACGGTTACATATTCAATTTAAGGATGCACTATTGGGTGATCAACATGAGTAAAACTTGCATTGAGAACTTTGGGAGATGCCTGATTATGTAGAATTAAGTGTGTCTGCATCTTAATAGCTAATATCCTTTTCACTAGTACTAGCAATGTTCACAGTTGGGTGAATGTGCAAAATCACTCCTTGGTGTTAGATGCTGCTTAATGAAAAACAGAAATACTCCGGTACACAAGGGGGCGCTGCGCAACTTTACATTGTGTCTTAACAATTCCAGCGATGAGAAATTTAGCTGTCCACATCAAATGTGACGCGACCGGCCTGATCTCACGAGGAAAAGTAACTATTTTAAGGCCCAATCCCAATTCTCCCCCTTCCCCTTACCCCTACCCCTCGTTTTGTGCGTTCACGTCAAGGGGTAGTGGTGTCCCAATTCTCTTTAGCTTGAAGGCGTAGGGCTAAGGGCAAGGGGTATACACCCTTTCGAACGAAGATTTTTCAGGACCACACTTAAAACGGAGGGGAAAGAAAATTTCCCAGAATACACCTGCCACTGAACCCGGAAGTAAGGAGATCCACAAATTAGTATTTTTTGTCATTATTATGAATTTTTACGACAAACAAACACATGTTTTAATATATTCATAACCGTGTTCGTGTTTTACCGTCATGCTTTAAAAAAAAAAAAAAAACGCTAAATTTGGCGATCTATAATCTATAATCATAACTCCTGTACAGCAGTCCCACAACATTCTGACACACGATGAAACTGGAATACCCTGTCAGTAATGTCTAGTGTCTGGGAATGAGCTTTTTACAGTGTCTGCTATAATGTTAATGTTGTTTTCGTGTGTTTACAGAGATAAATATGGCCACTGTGTAAATACACAGTATAGTTACGATCTTATTGCCACATTAGATCGTTATGATAACATAATATACGCCTTCAGTGATTTCCTGAAGATAAACACCAAACAATAACACAACTGGAATAACTCCAGCAGTCGTGATCGTCTGATCTCATATGAAGCAAGAGATCGTGATGACATATGATGACGTGTGCAGGTGTTGAAGTGCTGTCCCAATTCTTAGAGGTAAGTTTTGAAGCCCTTCCCCTTAACCCTCGGTTGTAAGGGCCAAGGGGAAGGGGAAGGGGTAGGTGTACAAAAATAGAATTGGGATTGGGCCTAAGTTTTGTTTGGTGGATAATTTGTACGAAGTTCAGTTGTAGAAAAATGAAAATTTTTATAAAGGGAGCGTGGCAATAAACCCCAGCTCTAATCCCAACCAACATTGGGGGATGAGCGAATCATACAAAATTGTAAGAATGAGATCGTACGAATTTATACGAACTAACCACTAAATAAAAAAAGTTACGAATTGCCGTGAGATTCTGTTGGATATGACAGAAACATTTAAATACTAGTCAGAAATTTAAATACAAAAAAAAAAATCACGCAACTGGAATAACTACAGCAGTCGCGATTGTCGATCTTATCCGAAGCAAGAGATCGCGATGACATATGATGACGTGTTCAGGTGTTGTAGTGCTGTCCCATTTCTTAGGGGTACATTTTGAAGCCCTTCCCCTTCACACTCTGTTTCAAGGGCCAAGAGGAACAAAACAGAGTTGGGATTGGGCCTAAATGTCCAAGCAAGATTGATGTCCTTTATTGAACAATCTGGAAGTTTTTGATTAAAGTCATCCATCTATCCATCCATCCATCCATCTATATAAATCAATCAATAAATAAATAAATAAATAAATAAAACGCTTCGATATTCCGCAAAAATTCCGGTGTTAAATACACAGTGTGATTTTTTTTTGGTGTTGTTCAGTGTTAAAACAGAGTGTATTTCAATCCACGAGTGTTAAAGAGAGTATATTTATGATTTGTGTGTGTGTGTGTGTGTGTGTGTGTGATTGTGTTAAACTTTTAACGCAATATAGTTATATTATACTTATAACCCCAGTAGTGATGAGAAGTCTAGTTTTTTTTACTTGAACTGGTTCTTTCGGACAAACAGTGATCAAACCAGTATGTTTTACGAGCCTTGATGATATAATAAATTATAAGATATAATAAATTAATTCTCATCAGAAGCAGTATATGCACTCATTAGCTTATACACACATGAACTCTGTGAGTAATGTACAAATTTAATATATTAACACTTTGAAGAATAAACTCTTACTGTGTTAAAATGAACTCTGTGGGTAATGTACAAATTTCACACTTTAGAAAGTGTTATTTTAACTCCAAAACGGAGGGAGTCATATGTACACCCAAGGAGTGTTAAGTTAAACTCAAATTGAGTTAAATGTACACTGATTTTTTTTCTGTGCATGATATAAAACTTATAATTAGACTGACAATCTGTTTCTGTCATTATAAATGTGAAATCTGGTTTTCATAATATAAATCTCATCCAAAAACACAAGAAAACAAGAATAATAAAGTCTCAGGATACGCTGACCTTTAACTGAAGTGCAGCCAGCTGTGATGACCTTCATTGGAAAGTATATTAGCATGCCGTAATTCAATTCAACCGCTAGTTTTGTCAAAAAGGCAACGTTTTCTTAAAGTTTCAGGTCACATTGTACCTTGCATGTAGCGAGAGCTCTCTCATAAAGACATCAGGCCAAGTGGCGGTGGAGGTAATAACAATGTTCATGGAGCCATAAATCTGTTCCATCTAATGATGTGATTCACCTGCAGTAGCAGTTTGATATGTCATGGTCCCCGCTCTGTCATTTCAAGGGGACACAGTTGGAACAAACCTCTTTCCCGGCTATAAGAGAGTCTGATTTACCGTGGTCTTCTTATTCCCTCGCACTAAGGTAAGAATGGGAGCTAGTGATGCCAAGAAAATGGAAAGATATACAGGCGAAGTCAGAATAATTCGCCCGCCTGTGATTTGTCTTTTTCACAATATTTCCTAAATGATGATTATCAGAGCAAAGAATTGTTTACAGTATTTCCTATAATATTTTTTCTTCTGGAAAAAGTCTTATTTGTTTTGTTTCGGCTAGATTAAGAAATTTAGAAAATTAAAGGTCAATATTATTAGCCCCTTAAGCAATATTTTTTCTCAATTCTCTACAGAACAAACCATCATTGTACAATGACTTGCCTAATTACCTGTGGTATTGAGTGGTACGGTAGGTTTTATGTCCATTTCCATTGTCAAAAGGTACTAAAAAGCGAATCGTACCATGCCACTTTTTGGGGACCTAGCACAACAAAACATCACCAAAAGGCGGAGCCAGACGCGCAGCTGAATGCTATTGATTTTCAGACAAACATCACTAGCACAAGCCAGGAGAATGAAAACAAAGGAAGCGCCATTTTTAAATACACAGCCGAGCATTACGTGAAGTTTCACAAACTAATTTCGAGAGGAGCACATGATATGATCGACTTTAGCTGATCCTTATCACTTATCATTAGCTAGCCTAGACCATTCTAAAACTACTATAAATATCCTGCCTAAACTTCATTCCATATCTTCGTTTTTTGGAAACCCTCCTCTCTATCCTTCCCTTCTCCCTCCTCCTCATTCTATGATCAGGCAACACGGTGGCTCAGTGGCTAGCGCAGGAGGGCCATAGGTTCAAGTTGAAATTGAGCACTCCCTGCGTGGAGTTTGCATGTTCTCCTCATGTTCGCATGGGTTTTCCGGTTTCCTCTCACAGTCTAAAAACATGCACATAACAAATCGTAATAACATTCACAAGCACTTAACACATTCATACTAAATCAGTCAGAACCACCATATTAGAACAAAGTACAAACGGAGGGCACTCGAGAAATACCAGATCTCGTATCACTCGTAATGCTCATTGACCAGGTGGAAACCTTAGGCTCATCTATCTCCGAGCTCAGGGTTCTCTCCTGGGACACATGCCAAACCTGCTATCATAGTCGAGCATTATCCAAGTGTGAACTCTTGAAATTGTATGTACTGTGAGTCACGTGACAAGAACTGACCAATCAGCTTCGTACTTTGTAAGTAAGACATCGCAGATGGTGTCCGTAACCCTCAAAGTTGTTTAGAATTAAATGTTCAGAGATGGTGTGACACAACGCGCACCTATGTGTGCCTCTGATGTACCCCTTGATGCTTCTTATGTACTTGTCGCAGCACCAGTGGCACCGAAATTCATATGCTGATTCAGTCCGGTCTATACCGAATCTATAGGTACCGGTGCCATAATGGCACAGAGTTTCGGTACCCAACCCTATTACTGAAAGAGCTGCAGTTTATTTAAAGGGCACATATTTGACCCCTTTTTTATATTTAATATAAGTCTTTTGTGTCAGCAGAATTTGTCTGAAAAGTTTCAGCTCAAAATACCCATCAGATTATAGATTATAGCTGTCTGAAGTCTTAATATTGTAGCTCTAAACAGCTTTTTGCTGTTTTTGGTACTGCGCCTTTAAGGATAGTCCTCCCCGCCCACCGTTCCCGTCAGTGTGCCTCAATCTCCGCCCTCGGCTGCATCAGACAGACGCAACAGGAACAGATGTAAAGGAAGCAGATCTCACTACGTTTGAGAAATACTACAGTAAGAACGTTACCAATGACTGTTTGATGTGTTTGTTGAGGAGTTGCAACCATGAGTCACACACAATATTGTTACAAAGTTCACGCACACACGAACATACACACACACAGCGCAAACGTTGAACTTTGCACTGCTTTTGCAAGCAAATGTAAAGGGTTACATGTTAATGTCCACTGCTGTATGGATATCTGTTATGTTAATGTACAAAATAAACCGAGATTGAAGTGTTTTTTGCTGACACACGGCTGTGGTGATGAAGTAAAGCTGAAGTGAATCGCTGTAGTTCATCACAAACATGCACATGTTTTAAACACGTGTTAACCCTTTAGCCAGCACCCCGACGTGGTCGCACTGAGGCGCTATTTTTCCCACATGTCAGTGTTTATAAATAGATTACACCACAAAGAACAGACAAAATCTGCACAAACTATACATCATTCTAAAGCTACAACCCTCAAGCACCATTTGCAGCTAGTTGCTTTTCAATGGGAGGCTTGTAAAGGATGTATTTGCTAAATTTGTGAAAGTTTTACAGAAAATGCTTCATAGATATGGAGTGAATATCATAGTAAAAACAACACACACACGCATTCATCGCTGTACATTAGGGTTTATTTCAAAAGGTAAGAGTCCACAGAAAACATCCCATCGAACACATTTAGTCCACTGACACAATAGTACGGATTATGGATGATTATTCGTTTGTTTATGTCACCGTTTCTAATAATAATAAGACCTGTTGTTTACCATGGTACTTACACATGAAAACGGCGTCTTTGTAGTAAAAAGCAAGGCAATGTCATAGCTTACAGTGTTACAGATAAAATAAGACCACAAACTGAATAAAAAGTCAAAGTGAAACTCACTCTTAATCACATTTGATGGTGATTGATGACCTTCGCGAACTGAACAGATCTTTTATTCCCGGTTGCTTTGCGCACGTCCTGTCTTGTTGATATGATTATACGTGTTACTACAGAGACATGTTAATACGCAGTGGGCAGGGGGACCGCACTCCTACGTAAAGTTGCGGTCGGTTTCAAAATCGCTCCAATTGGTCCACTGTTTTTATGCTGTTAAATTGAAAAAAAAAAGGACTGGGTGTGTTTATATCACCCCAAAATGACCGTCTATACCTACACATATGACTGTCCAAACAGCTTAAAAAGTAGATTTTTTAAAATAGGTGCCCTTTAATCAGATTACAATTTTCAAGTAGTAATCATTTGTAATCATATTAATCACATGTAATCATAGTCATTTGTAATCAATTACTTTTTAAAAGTAACTTACCCAACACTGCTATTATGTTTAGAAATGTGTTGAAAAATATGTCTGCTAAATAGAAATATAACTGTGGAGGGCTAATGATTCTGTCATCAACTGTAAGGGCTAATGAGAACAGCACCACTCACTTTTTTATCTGTTCTTGAGTTCAAAGGAGATGTTCGCATGCCAAGCAAAATTCAGATGCCAACATTAACAAACTCCTTTTGCGATCAAATTTACGATAGTGAGAAACAAACAGCCCACGTCTCATTTTGGAGGACAAATCCCTGGTCTTGTACTGTAACTGGCCTCTTCACGCTGTGACTTTGCACCATTATGAATGCCTGTAATCACTGGCGCTTGCCAAACATACTGAAAGGCACCTTGGCTTCTTGCTGTTTGAAAGGACTCCAGATGTCCCTCATAAGTTTGATGAAACAAAGTTTTCACCGTTTTTGCACATCGACTTAACTTAACTGTCGAAGTCAGAATTACTAGCCCTCCTGAATTAGTAGCCCCCCTGTATATTTTCCTCCAATTTCTGTTTATTGGAGATATTTTTTTTTCAACACATTTCTAAACATAGATGTAATAACTCATTTCTAATCAGTGATTTCTTTTATCTTTGCCATTATGACAGCACATAATATTTGACTAGATATTTTTCAGGATACTAGTATTCAGCATTAATTGACATTTAAAGCCTTAACTAGGTTAATTAGGCAAGTTAGGGTACCAAACTGCTATGTATTTCATTCAAAGTACATTTTTATATTGGAATAAGTGAAAGATTATGGTTTCTGCTTTTGTTCTGTTTTGTTTAAATTGCCTTAAAGGGCCATAAACTCCCCCCTCTTTCGGGTTTAAGTCTACCTCAGATTTTTTTTCAAAAAAATACTCCTTGATGGGCGTGGAGCTCTGCTGGCAGAGGGAGGAGTGGGCGTGGCCGGCAGAGCAGGGGGAAGAGTTGAGCGAACAACTGTTGTCAGTTGGCTCACAAAATGAGACACAAACCGTGAGGAGACCCATGATTTTAAAGTTTACAAAGTTAAAATGCAAAGAAATAAACAGTAATTTAATACCCTGCTACATTTGTTATTCCTTATTTCATACACACATAACAACAATCTGTTATCATTATAAAGATAATCGTGTTAATATAAACACTATAAATAACGAGGACTTTTCTCTTCCTCAATACACACAGTGAACAGCAGTGCGGGTCTCTTACCCTGGGTATGTCAGCCCTAAAATTATCCAGTTTTATTCACAATTAAAGCTGACAGGAGCTAACGCTGTCTGAACTGAGGCTCAACACATGCACATCTGTTAAAATAAAAACCTCTTGAACCTTTTAAGCAAAAAAAAAAAAAAAAAACTATAGAAAAATATAAAAGCCTTCCAGCCACAACCCAGCACTGGGAAACATATACATACATACATACACACACACACACATATAATATAAAACTGGCTTGATTAAGACATTCCAAGTAAAAGATGCTTACAGTAATAGTCAAAGTTTATTTTTTAGCGTTTGGGTATAATGACTAATGTTTTGCAGATTTGGCAAGGTATATGTAAAGGTTGACTTCAACTGTATATTTAAATTAGGCATTTCAATATCTGACTTCATATTCCCATTCAGGTGACATTACTGAACCTAAACTTAAGTATTGTCGCCTATCTAAGTTTTAGGAACAACAAATATGTAGTGGAAAAAGAATGAATATTGTGTATGACTCCCATGAGCTTGGAGGACTGCATCCACACATTCTCTGCAATGACTCAAATACAAGTAATCTGAAATGGCAAAGAAAGCGTTCTTGCAGGACTCCCAGAGTTCATCCAGATGGATTCATCTTCAATGCCTCCTCCTTCATCTTACCCCAGACATGCTCAATAATGTTCATGGTGACTGGGCTGGCCAATCCTGGAGCACCTTTACCATCTTTGCTTTCAGGATCTTTGATGTGGAGGCTGAAGTTTGAGCAGGAGCGCTATCCTGCTGGAGAATTTGCCCTCTCCTGTGGTTTGTAATGTAATGGGCAGCACAAATGTCTTGATACCTCAGGCTGTTGATGTTGCAGACACTCTGCAGATCTCTCACACGCCCCCATACTGAATGTAACCCCAAACCATGATGTTTTCTCCACCAATCTTGACTGATTCATGTAAGGATCTTGGGTTTATGTAGGTTCCAGTAGGTCTTCTGCAGTATTTGTGATGATTGGGATGCAGTTCAGCAGATGATTCAATCAGAGAAATCTACCTTCTGCCACTTTTCCAAATGATCAACTAGACGTCAAGTTATTATTTGTTGCTCTTATAACTAGGATCGATGACAAAACTTTTGTCAGGTAGTGTATACTGTAAAAAAAATATTGGGTTCCTAACCATCAATTTGTGTTGGGACAACATGAAGAAATTAAGTTATGAAGGCCAATGTAGGATGATGGACTAACATGAAACATGAAAAACAGCCAGATGTACTTAAAACCTAAAAAGCTTCAATATTAAATACACAAAATATGCTAACACAGTATTTCTATATCCATTAAACACACTGTCTTTAGGACACAGTTAAGGTTAATCCTTATTTTATTGTGTTATTATTCCTCAGTCAGGCATAGAAGCTGCTACAACATGAGGAAGCATCATAATTTATTCTCTGTGTGTGTTTTTTAAGGCCAACACCACTGTTACAGTGACCCTAAAAGAGAGAACAAAATAAGGTTGTGTTTTAGTCATGTCACCGCAGCAAGCTTAAGGATTTTCTAAATCAGTGGCTAGCATGACCCACATGCAGCAGCGAAGCCCGAGGGAAACAGACCTTTTGCACTCGACACAGACAGAAGCTCTGAAGATGACGACGTGGATCTCTGGACGCTCTTCCCTGAGAGCCTATTAGTCACATCAGTGTGTTACAGGCGTTAATGAGTGTCCTTGAAAATCAACGTGGCCACACGGACGCCCGAGAGGCTGGCCCTGCATTTTGTCATTGCTTAAAATGCCCTAAATAAACAACTATGCAATCATTTGTATTAAAGACATTTAGAAACTAATTAGTATTCTTGATAGTTGAACAAACACTCCAGTTTATTTAAGAAATACACAGTAAAAATTTGATATATCTGTTAAATATAATGTTATTTATTATATTATATCTGTTAGTTAACGGGGCGATGCAGTGGCGCAGTAGGCAGTGCTGTCGCCTCACAGCAAGAAGGTCGCTGGTTCGAGCCTCGGCTGGGTCAGTTGGCATTTCTGTGTGGAGTTTGCATGTTCTCCCTGCATTCCGGGTGCTCCGGTCCAAAGACATGTGGTACAGGTGAATTGGGTAGGCTAAATTGTCTGTAGTGTATGAGTGTGAATGAGTGTGTATGGATGTTTCCAAGAGATGGGTTGCAGCTGGAAGGGCATCCGCTACGTAAAACTTATACTGGATAAGTTGAATGAATGAATGTTAGTGAACAGTTTTGTGATTTTTGTTGTTGTTGTTGTTGTTGTTGTTTGGTTGTGAATTGCATCATGGGATGTTAATCTCTGCTCTGTGGACTTTTGATGTTGAAAATTCAACTCTGATCTTATTTTGTTTTTTTAACTTTTATTGACATTTTAGTAGTTTGAGGTGATGTATAGACGAATTACTAGCCTACGTCACACATGACGTCACACTGGTCCCTGGTTGCAAAAAAAAGACCGGTTGCAATAGCAAACATGTCATGTTGTGTGGTAGGATGCTAAATACAAAAGTCCAAAAACAGAAAACGTAACTTTTACCGTACACCACACTGCTTTTAATGCCAACCGCAGACGTCTTTGGCTGAAAGGGAGCTGAATGGAGTGACGACCTAATTAAAATGCTCGACTCTGCAGTTCTCATTTCGTGGAGTTTATGTAATAAACAAATTTCAAGAGGATCACGTGCTTATGATTGCTAGCAGCTGACCTGCATTATCCAATTCACAACGTACCAATCAGATGATTCCTAAGTTACTATAAATAACCTTGGTCAAGTACCACAGCTATCTTCGCTTTGAAGGATCCCCCCTTCCACCCCTATTCCTCCTCCTTTCTAGATGGGTGGCACGGCGGCACAGTGCTTAGCACTGTCGCCTCACAGCAAGAACGTCTCTGGTGTCATTTCTTACCAAACCAGTCGACGTTTCTGTGTGGAGTTTGCAAGTTCTCCCCGTGCTCACGTGGGTTCCCCCCGGGTTCTCCGGTTTCCTCCCACCATCCAAAAACATGCAACTTAAGTTAATTGACTAATCCAAATAGACACCTTAGACATGCTCCTAGTAAGTAGCTATCTCCTAAGAACAATCATTATCTGTCCTTTAGCTACCCCAGCAGGGGAGTTCTCGAGATCTACCCGAGCTCACACTACCCTCTCGCCTTGCAACGGGAGGGAGCCCTGGGCTCGAGGATCTTATGAGCTCGGGGCTCTCTCCCGGGACAGCATGCCAAACTAGCTTTATAAACAATCATCAGCTAAGTGTGAACTCTTGAAATATCAGCTAAGTTCACGGTATGCTAAATCACACACATCCTTCGTTTTGATTGCAGCAATGATTTCAGCAAAAACAGTTAAATATGGTGAATTAAACTGCGGACACTGAATGCTGATAATGAAATGTAAACATGTATGTACACATACCCTGCCGTACAGGTGCAGTTCGCTGTCAGAATGCAGTTGTTTTGCTTGTTGATGATTACCATAACCTTGTATAGCTCTGTCTTCTTTCCTTGTCTTTGACTAGGCAGAACCTCGGTTTTTAGCACTACATAGTTTTGAGTCTGGTAATCATGGAGCATTATTTCTTGCACAGGACCACACAGAACACAATTGTAGGCATCCAAAGACTTGTAGGCGTTTAACTTCTCTCTTGTAAAATCACTTAATTTGCTGGTGTTTTTTGTTATTGCATGTGCTTTCTTAAATTGCAGCGTGTTTAGCTCTCTCGGCCACCGCACTTTAAGCTGTATAGAAGTGTTTTGAAGAATATCTAGTCAAATATTATTCACTGTCATCATGGCAAAGATAAAATGAATCAGTGATTAGAGATGAGTTATTAAAACTATTATGTTTAGAAATGTGCTGAAAAAATCTTCTCTCCGTTAAACAGAAATTGGAAAAAAAAATAAACAGAGGGGCTAATAATTCTGGCTTCAACTGTGTATTTGTTGCTTGTTCAAACTACTAATTTAAAATGAGCTGAAACAACACAATTCTTGAGATTTCGTTGGGAAAACTTAATTGCTTTATGTTCAATCCACTTAAATTAGTAAAATCTAATACGTTAACTTAATTTCTTCATGTTGTCCCAACACTTATCAATTGTGTGTAACCTAGCATTTTATTATTATGATTATTATGATTATTATTAGTATTATTATTATTATTATTATTATTATTACAGTGAATGACGTTACCTGTTTGTTCAAACTACTTATATAAAATGTGCTAAAACATCAACATTTCTTTTTTTTTTTTTTTTTTTTTGGGGGGGCAGCTTAATTGTTTTATTTTTTATTTTCTTCACTTTGTATAAACTGATAAGTTAACTTCATTCCTTTATGTTGCAAATTGAACCCAGCTTTTTTTACAGTGCGAAGCAAACCAAAAGCATTTCAGCGGCGTTCATTATTCTGCCCAATACTTCATTCCCTATTTTGCTCTGTTTAAAAACAAACAACAACAAAAAAAATTCTCATTTTTGCATTTACTTTCAAGCGAACACAAAGCAAACACAAAAGCCAGAATTTAAGGGCAGAAAAACATCTCTGAAGTTCACCTCCAGCTGCTTGCCGCCGTTTCCCAGGCCTCCCGTGCTCTGCTTTCTGATGCTCACAAGCCGCGGCGCTAAATCCAGACCTGGCCACAGCTGATAAGGACTTTCCACGCTGCTCAAAGTCCATAGGCTTAGCATGTAATGGGAAGGAGCTCGCTCTAAACTCCAGCTTGAGGACAGGACAGGCGGGTCTCCGACGAGCGGTTTCCATGAATTGCAGAATTGTGCAATCACAAGCTGTACACACGGCGGTTTGATTGAGCTCTCGATTACAGTTATCAGCACTATTAGCCCTCCTGTGTATTTCATTCCCCAATTTCTGTTTAATGGAGAGATTGTATTCGACACATTTCTAAGCATAATAATTTTAATAACTTATTTTTTGATAAATGAAGTTTAAGGGGGGGGGGGGGGGGTCCACTATGATATCATATGTTAAACTCTAGTTGATGTGTAATGTAGCTGTAAGAACATAAACAACATCTCTGAATGTAAGACACTCAAAGTTCAATGCAAAGGGAGACATTGGCTATTACAGAGTTAGCTTAGCAAAGCCTTCAGCGAATGAAGTTTGGGGACTACAAAAAAATACATCCTGGTTAATGATGTCATAAACCCTTCAGGTTACAAGCATACACCCTGCACAGCGAAGGGGCGTGGCCAGATGTGCTGTAATGTTATAGCAGGACCCTTCCTGGTGACATGGAGTCGATCCACGAATCACAGCACATTATGTTAGCTGACCAATCAGAGCCTCTTGGGTTTTGGAGGAACTAGGAAATATGACAGTCGTTTTCATCTTAGCTGAGTAGCTGTATATAATTAAAGTAAGATATATGAAAAATAACGCGATTTTTCACCAATGAAGCATGAGCACACATTGCTTTACATCCCATAAACACAATCAAGCTTTAAAAATACACTCTGGACCACCCCTTTAATATTAAACTAATTTCGAGAGGAGCACATGCTCATGATTGACCTGGCTGGCCCACATTAGCTAATCATGATCCTCCAATCAAAGGATCCCAGGTCACTACATATCCCTATTTCCATTCTACAACTATCTTCATATGGGAGAAACCCCCCTACTCCCCTTCTTCCACCTTTATCCAGAACGGGCGGCATGGGGGCCCAGTGACTAGCACTGTTGCCTCACAGCAAGAATACCAAGGGCGTCAGGTCGTCGCTGGGCCATTTAGTATTTCTGTGTGGAGTTTGCATGTTCTCCCCGTGTCTGTGTGGGTTTCCCCCGGTTTCTTCCCACCATCCAAGTATGTTCTATATCAGTGGTTCTCAAGCTTTTTTCACCAAATACCACCTCAGAAAAAAATAGTCTCTCCAAGTACCACCATAATAACCGGTATTACAGTAGCGTAGTAGGCGTAATTAAGCAGCTACAGCACTGCAAAGAACAAAAACAAAGCAGATTAATTCCTCTAATTAGGAATATTTATTATTGTTAGCCACTTAAAAATAAAAGGTTTAGCCTTTTAAAATCAATTTACTGATCACATTGGTGTTATCGTACACGTCAAAGAGTTAAGTGTGTTAATTTTTTTACTTTAATTATTCAGAGATTTCTCAGTGTACCACTATAAGGAAGCTTGTGTACCACTACAATTCAGTTTGAGAACCACTGCTCTATATTATAAATAAAATAACACTAAATCTTTTTTCTAATGTCTTACTCTCAGAAAGGTCACCTTAGCCTCAGCAGCGGGGGAGTTTGAGATCGACCTGAGCTCAATTTCTCCTCGCCCTGCGAAAGTGGGGAGCCCTGGGCCCGAGGATCCCTTGAGCTCAGGGCTCTCTCCCGGGACAGCATGCCAAACAAGCTATGTATAAATCATGATCTAAGTGTGAATTCTTGAACTGATTTTTATCTTTTCCATGATGACAGCACAGCGTATTTGACTAGATATTCCTCAAGACACTAGTATTCAGCTTAAAGTGTCATTCAAAGGCTTAACTAGGCTAATAAGGCCATAGCCCAACCTTTTTATCACCTAGGACTGGTCAACGCAGTAGGGGTGTGTTGATTGCTACGCTACCATCAACTGTTTTCTCAGAGGATGACAAGCTGACAAAACATTGCTGCAACTCTAATACAAGGTTTTATGAAGAAAATGACAAAGCTCTGCAGTGTTTGGGTACTCTGTGCTTGTCTGAGATAATAAGTCAACTCAAATGTCTATATTCCATACAAACTATAAAGCTGATCAGTCAGATTTGCCCCGTGACTCACGATGCGCTTGCGGCACTCTGAAAATGTAAGATGTTTTTAACTGGGGTGCCACATGTGCGGCGCTCCCAATATGCGAGCCTCTGTTGGAAATAACGAACTTGTGTGCGGAAAAGACGCAATATGTTAACGGCCACCGTCATTTGTGATCTTCAGCAGTTGATCATCTTCTTACACAGCCATGGTGGATTCACCTGATTTGTTGACAAATAGGTTGCGGATCTATTCCATGGCAGTTCGAGGGCCTTTCCACTTAGCAAAGAAACTTTCCAAAGACGTCTGTTTCTTACTCATTTTGCTGCTTGTGGGTTAAATTTTGGAAGATGTAAGCAAGAGAATACGGTCATTTTTCAAAATAAAAGATTGTTCAGACTAAATAAAACAGAAATAATTAATGATTTCTTGGGCGGCCTGATACCAATTCCATGGGCTGGTATCGGTCGGCAGCCTGGGGGTTGGGGACCACTGCTGTAAACAATCTTTTTTTTTTTATTATAATTATATTTTAGGGTTTTTCACCTTTATTGATATGACAGTGGAGATTGACAGACAGGAAAGTTTGGGGAGCAAAGATAGGGAAGGGATCGGCCAAAGGACCTCGAGCCGGGAATCAAACTCAGGTCACCGCGAGCACCTTGGTGCTGTGTCGACGCACTAACCGAAAGAGATTTAGAGACGTGATTAGGCAAGTCATTGTATAACTGCTTTGTTCTGTAGACTATCAAATAAATTGCTTAAGGGGGCTAATAATATTGACCTTTAAATTGTTTTTGAAAAATTAAATACTGCTTTTATTCTAGCCTAAATAAAACAAGACTTTCTCCAGAAGAAAACTATTATAGGAAATGCTGTGAAAAATTCCTGAATCTCTTCAACATCACTTAGAAAATATTTGAAACATTTAAAAATATAATTAAAATTAATTTTGGCTTCAACTAGCAGGAAGAACTAGGTGATGCACATCTGCTGCGTAAAACAAAATGCTGGATAAGTTGGCGGTTCATTCCGCTGTGGCAACCCCAGATTAATAAAGGGACTAAGCCGAAAAGAAAGTGAATGAATGAACTGGGTGATGCGATGGAGTGGAGGAGGTGTTATAAATGGCTGAATGTTACACAGTGAGTAGAAATTCTTTGTATGATGCATTCTGGTATTCAGTGTTTTTATGCTGAGGGAGTTTTTTTGTGTCATCGCAGTGGAAAGGGTTTAAGTAATTGCGATATGACTGCTGTCCGTGAGGCGGTGAACGGACACTGTGAAATAAATGAGGCTGCATTCTTAAGCTGTCACCCCTCGCACAGTTCATTTATTTTATCAGGCGCATCTTTGCAGGGGTTCGTGGGTAAGCCAAAAGCTGTTCTTAACAACACCTGTCACTCCTGTGAGCCGTGACGTCAGCTCCCATGAGGCACGAGAAAGCTTTGTGACTTTTTAACCACTTTCGGTGATGGACTGAGAAAAGACTGAAGATCTTCCCCCAGTATGGCATTGCACTTCAGCTTTGCTGTATCAAGAACGAGACTGCAATTGACTATCAGCCACTGGGTGGACAGATATACAGTGGGTACGGAAAGTATTCAGACCCCTTTACATTATTTACTCTTTGTTATATGAATGCGTGCGAGGGAAAGATGAATGCGGCCAAGAGCAGGGATATCCTTTATGGAAACCTTCTGCAGAATACTCAGGATTTTAGACTCCCACACGAACACGGGGAGAACATGCAAACTCCACACAGAAACGCCAACTGGACCGGTTAGGGGCTGAACGTGCATCGTTCCTGCTGTGAGGCAACAGTGCTAACCACTGGGCCGCCGTGCCGCCCTGTCAGAGAAGGGGAGGAGTTGGGGTGGAAGGGGGAATTCCTCTAAATGAAGATAACCTGAGTAGAAACCTCTCTGTATTTATAATGTGTCAGTATTCATCTGATTGGTGCGAAATACTGAGCTTTATTTGGTGCCAGCTATGTTCAGTCATAAGCACGTGATCCTCTCGAAATTAATTTATAAATAAAACACACATAGTTTTAATTAAACGCAAGTCTTTGTACATGAGGCCCCAGGTCTCGTTTCCTGTCTATTCCAACCATTAACCCTGCCAGTAATCTGGAGGATTTTAAACATGTGGTGAACACGGCAGCACTGATATAGATGATGTGTCTGAATGGTAACAAACTCAACTGATAAAAGACAAAGTCTGCCATTCTCCAATTCTCGTACAGCTCTCTCGACAAAAATGCTTGCTGCAAACCAACAGCTTTGCTGTATCAGCCCAGACAGAATCACGGTAAGGGTGCTTTCACACTAGCACTTTTGGTCCGCACCCGGGTTCTTTTGACGTCATAGTACGGTATGTTTAGCTAGTGTGAACATGTGTTCTGGTCCCGTGAACTGTACCTGAGTCTGCCTGAAAGAGGTGGTCTGTGGTACGGTTCACGCAAACTCTGGTCCGGTACACTTCTGGTATGAATGCAATTGCACCAAATAATGGAAGTGAACCGCTGTAAACCTATACTGGTAAACCCTCACAGAACGTGACCATCAGCATCCTCTGAGCTTATATCTACTGTAATATCTTGTGTCAAGTTAATAACTTTTTAAAGTGTCCTCTTTAATAACACAAACATTAAGTGTGTTATAAAAAATGCATTACAGATAACCTAATATCAGCTGGACAACTATTAACTCGCAGTCGCGATAGACAAGACATTTCCAAGACATTTCACCTACCTTGTTGACAAGCACGACTGAGTCAGTGCAAACACAGTGATGATGTCTGATTGTCTCCTCCAAAAACGGCTTCTGCGAACATTGCGTGATGTTCTGAGCATTTTTAATAATTTTGCTGCAGATAGACGCAAGTATCTCTCTGTAGTTTGGTTTTGGTAACAAAACCTAAAGATTGAGTAAAAGGAGAACGAATTTGATGTGCGTATGTCTTTCCATATTGACGCTTTCGTGACTGTCACCTAGCAACAGGCGTAAACAAAACAGCGGCTCGATGACGCAAGCGTACCGGGGTGCAGAAGGAAAAAAGACAGTGTGAACACAAACCAACCGAGGAGGTGGCAAGGGGGGGGGGACAATCGAACTTGGGTCTGGTCCAGGCAATTGAACCAAATGTGAAAGCACCCTAAAAGATATGCAACAAACCCTGTGGATCATGGAAACAAACACAAATGACCCATGCTGTCCACAGAAGCGGCCTCACCTAGTCATTGGGTCTCACGTCTTAGCAGGTCTGCTTTGCCTTCGGAAAGCATGTGCTTACATGAATAATTAAGAAGCAGGCTCTTCTCATAGGATAAGAAAATTATGAATAATAATGAGAAACTGATGCGTCGTCCCTTCACTAGCAGATTCGTGCTAGGTCACCGATTTTGACGAAATTAGCTGACAAAAGCTTAAAATTATCTAGTTTTTCCCACAATTAAGGCTGACAGATGCTAACGTTGTATTAACTGATGCTCAACACACACGTATCTGTTAGAATTGCAAAAAAGTACTCCAGGGTGTCTTAAACCTTTAAGCACACAGCTAAAATAACGAAGGAGTGGCTTCACAACAACTCCATAACTGTTCTTGAATGGCCCACCCAGAGCCCTGACTTAAACCCAATTGAGCAACTCAGGAGAAACTTAAAAATGTCTGTCCAGCAAAATCCATCCAACCTGTTTTTGACCTGTTTTTTGAAGACATCAAGGTGGGAGGAGAGTATTTGAACAAACAAACAAACAAACAAACAAACAAACAAACAAACAAGCAAAATCTCCTAACAAACAACATCTGTAATGTTTATATTAGTTGCTCATTTGTCAGTTATCATGTAGCTAAATGCTATGCTAATGGATTATGCACTGCATTCAGCCAAAAAAAAAGGAGTTTTGGGTGGGCTGAGATAGATTAATGGTTTGCCATTTATCTCTCTACGCTTGTGGAGTAAAATGTCATCTCATCCTTTGTTTGGGTCAACTATGAATGCTCTGAAATGGAGATTCTCTGCAGTCAGCAGAATCCGTCTGGAGTAGCAGATCATTAAGAGGAATGCAATTAAGGCTACGGCATTTCCCAGCATCACATTTTAATCTTAGCAGAGTCATTGATTTATGTAATGTTCACTACATTTGAGAAAGACTCGCTAGTTGTTGTCTAATAAACAGGCTGAAATTTAGGATGTTATTAACTGAAAATATCTGCCATGTACCAGACTGATTTGGTTCTTGACCTTAACTTTGTCAGAAGATCTTGAAGTGAAAGGTAAATGTAAATTAGCAGGGAATGACTTGACTATATGTCTGTTCATAAGATGTGGACTGTGTTGCAAGACTCCAACAGAATACTCGATTACAAATTATATGGCGTTTATGCTTTTTTGAACACCAAAGACCTCTGTTTGAGCTCGGAAGATGATGATCAACCAATTATATATGTATATATCTATAAACACTTAGGTTTTATTGTATCACATCTACCCCTAATGTTTGCATTGACAGATGAATGTGGATTATTTATGGTTGGAGATATCCTGATCAAGGTTTATTTTGTGCTTCAATCCAAGTGTTGTATCTGCCAAGTACCATTTTTTTGTATTTTCCTAATGCATTGATGCACTTCTAGGTACATTAGATGTAAGATATCTCATATATTCAGCTCAAAATACCACACAAATGATGTTTTATGGCTCTTTGAAACGGCCCCTAATAGACTTTGAATCAAATTGTGCCATTTTGGTGTCTGTCGCTTTAAATTCAAATGAGATTGCTCCTTTCAAAAGAGGGCGGAGCTACAAATGCCCGTGTGTCAGCATAGTAGCAGATTCAAAAACAAGACTAACATCCTATGCTAATTAGGGAAAGATGGTCACTAATGGGCAAGAATTTAATAATAATAATAATAATAATAATAATAATGGTGGCTTAGTGGGTAGCACTGTCACCTCACAGCAATGGGTTGCAGCTGCGTGGGTTTCCTCTGGGTGCTCCGGTTTCCCCCACAAGTACAAAGTCATGTGGTGTTGGTGAATTGAGTGAGCTAAATTGGCCCTACTGTATGTTTGTGAATGAGTGTGTATGGATGTTTCCCAGAGATGGGTTGCAGCTGGAAGGGCATCAGCTGAAATAAACATATGCTGGATAAGTTGGCGGTTCATTCCGCTGTGGCAACCCCAGATTAATGAAGGGACTAAGCCGAAAAGAAAATGAATGAATGAACGAATAATAATAATAATAATAATAATAATAATAATAATAATAATAATATATAGAATATATAAATATAATTATAATTATAAATATAAATATAAATATAGGGGTGCCACGGTGGCGTAGTGAGTAGCACGTTCGCCTCACAGCAAGAAGGTCGCTGGTTTGATCCCCGGCTGGGCCAGTTGGCATTTCTGTGTGGAGTTTGCATGTTCTCCCCGTGGTTGCGTGGGTTTCCTCCGGGTGCTCCGGTTTCCCCCACAGTCCAAAGACATGCGGTACAGGTGAATTGGGTAAGCTAAATTGTCCATAGTGTATGTGTGTGAATGAGAATGTATGGATGTGTTTCCCAGAGATGGGTTGTGGCTGGAAGGGCATCCGCTGCGTAAAACAAATGCTGGATAAGTTGGCGGTTCATTCCGCTGTGGCGACCCCCGATTAATAAAAGGACTAAGCCGAAAAGAAAATGAATGAATGAATGAAATATAAATATAAATATAAATATAAATATAAATATAAATATAATAATAATATATAGAATATATAAATATAATAATATATAAAAATATAATAATAATAAATAATAAGAAACAAAAAAGGTTTAACTCACACACACACAAAACAAATGTGTTGTTATTTCTGCTAACTTCTAAACTTCTGCTGATAGGTGTATTATTTATGGGAGCGCATCTCTGCAGATTTCATAATGAAATCAGGCTGAATCATATAGGAACTTGACTATCCAGAAGAGCCTGCAGTAAACAAATCTAAAGCAGCAAATGTTGCATCAGTTTGGAAAATGCACAAAATGTCAAGGTGTAATAGACACACACACACACACACACACACACACACACATACACACCCCTCCATCTCAATGTGCGTCAGCCGAAGCTCTCGCTGTTTAGATTTTTATCGAGTTTACACCAGTTCATACTCTCTTCTCTCACTTTAGCACAGTTGAATCTTTGTTGTGGTAATGCGCACTAGCAAAGAAAGAGAAACGCTCTTGCAATATGTTCAAAGATAATTCCAGCGACCCAACTTAGACCTTTTAGAGCGGCGGATCATTGAGTCTCTCGGGTTTTCTGCCATGTTTCTTACTTAATGCTGGCCACCCATCAGAGAACCCCATCTAACCAGATTTAACCATCAGTGAGAAATCAATAAATGTTGAACACTTAAGTCAAATTGAAAAAAAAGAAGCTGCATTAGTTTCCCATGCTTAATGTCCCTTCCTCGACCCTTGGAACCGGCCTTATGCAAAGAGTATTTCAGGACTGTAGCCAAATATTAATGTTTCGTTCGCCACTCTGATTCACTACCCACATTTAGGGATGGAAATATACAATGAAAATACACTGACATCTCCATCAGAGAAAACCCACTGCAAAAAAAAAGCGAAGAGAGGAATCAATCTGAAAGAGAATTATTTAACAGCGTCAATCGATAGAGCATTAATCTTTCAAGATTTGAGGTTGATGTTTCAGGGACTGAATGTAAGTAAATTCTCTGCCTCTCGAGCATTTCTCTGGCTCATTAGAAGCGGGTTTTAGATCTACGGTGAGACTGGATGCAACCTTGTGTCTTCTGGAAAGTGATGCACTGTGTAGAGATGCAAAAAGAGAGGGATGGTGAGAGAACTTCTGTGAAAAATAATTCAGGCTGTTATTTACAGGATTCCATGTTACTGCAAAATGCTTCTCTCTCTTTCAGGGAACACAAAATTATCATATATTTATCACCTATTAGATCACCAAGGAATGTAATGAAGTTTTTATCAAACTTAAAAATAAATTAATCAACACAGTACATACAACTCACACACCAAATTTAGACATTTCTGAATTATTATCCTTTTTAAAAAGCAAATTTCACAAACAACCAAACCAAACCAATCAATCAACCATCCAACCAACCAACCAACCATCCAGCCAACCGACCAACCAACCAACCAACCGACCATCCAGCTAACCAACCAACCAACCAACCGACAAACCGACCAACCAACCAACCCTCCCACTAACCAACCAACCATCCAACAAACCCTACAACTAAACAATCATCCAACCCTCCAACCAACCA
>CAIGQQ010038338.1:2814565-2827851 GCA_903798035.1 Danio albolineatus
AGAAAGAAAGAAAGAAAGAAAGAAAGAAAGAAAGAAAGAAAGAAAGAGAGATAGAAAGAAAGAACGAACATTTTCTGCGGTGCATCCACCTATTCCACATCTAAGCATCTAGAAGTTACTATTTGTTATTAAACATAAGAGTAATTAAACGAGACTGTGAGCTTCAATGCACTTAGTTTAATTTAATTGGGAAATAATGGAATGGCAGGATCAGCATACAACTTAACCTACACAACAAGGTCACAACCTCACTCCCACAGTCGACAGTACAGCGCCCTTCAGGTTACAGACTCATTTGAATGCTGTTTGTAATACTTTAACGTAAAAACGGCTGTATCATTGGCTGTTAAAAAAAGCATCGCAAACTGCAGACGGGGCTATCAGCTTTCCCCTCTCGCTTCTTAAATGACTGAATGTGCTTCGGGGTTGGTGGCCCCATGGGAGGAAGACTCATGAACCTTTTGTTGCATTTGAACATTTTTCAGGGTTTGTTGTCCCCGCACCCTCCAGGAAACCATCAGCGAGAAGCAGTAAATCAATACGATCGCCACAAGGGCAAATGACAACCTGTTTAGTTTAGCTGCCTGTTTCGTTTCACAACATGTGGCCTACTCCTCTAAAGTAAAACCTGATTCAGAGAGGCAAAAAAATCCGACAGTAAATCAGATTTGATTGTAGGGGGTCTTGGCTGCTCACGAGACCATTGTTGACCCTTGTGTACAGGCACGTGGAAGCACAACGTCTACCACGTCATTACAGAATAATGAAGATGCATCCGTAAATCATACGGACATAATTTAATGACCTGTCCTTTAAAAACATTGACAGAGGAAGACATTACAATGATCAGTAGTGCATAACAGGTTATTAAAAGTGAATTTATGAGAGATCATTTATAATTGTGATGATCGGAGGGTGTGACAACAAGGGTCATATCCAAATGCAGCTTTTGTTAGTTTTGTTTTTATTTTGTTACAATAATTCCCATAATCTAGGATTTACAGTAATAGGTTAATGTGGACGGATTAATGTATCCTCATTCATACCGCATCATTTGGGTTCTATCGTATTTAGATTTACATGATCAGTGTGTTCAAATAAATAATTGAAGATCATCCAAATATTATTTATTACTTTCAGCAGTTTCTTTTGTAAATTCAAATGGTTTTCTGTCCAATAACACTGGAATTTGTCATTTATACCACGGCATTTGGATATGGAAGACTTTCAAAGTTTGGTAGACGGAAATTACATAAAAAAAGGTAAAGCACCTCTCATCAGTTGGAATACAATAACTTTTGCATAGATTATGATAGAGGCATTTTTCGTTTTTCTTATGATTACTGACATGTGCAGGAACCACTAAAAATTAATTACAGAAACCTAGACCACACAGAACCTAAAAGGTACTCTTTTAAATTTGTGTTTATAAAGAGAAAAAAAATACAGAAAGCGACTCTTTTAAGTGTTTATGATAACACAGACAACATATACAATTAGTTTAATCACTTTCAACAGTGTTTTATGAAAATTTAAAGGGTTTTCTTTAAAATTATACCACATTTTTGCATTTACTCCTCTGCATGTGGATTTAGGAAGCTTTTAAAATTGGGTAGACAAAATCCAGGCGGAAATCCCAAAATAGCACCAGAGTGTAAAAGGTTAAGGAAAACACCACTGGACCCAGAATTGACCCTTGAGGAACGCTCATTTCATTCTTTAGTTAAGGATGATCTTCAATTGTTTATATGAACACACTGATCATGTAAATCTAAATACGATAGAACCCAAATGATGCGGTATGAATGAGGATACATTAATCCGTCCACAATAACCTATTTTATCCTATTAATCCTAGATTATGGGAATTATTGTAATGGCTCTTGAAGAGAACAGATAAGTGCTCTTTCTCTAAAATCTGCACACTAAATACTTCTGAGGTCACTCAAGCAGTCTTACAAGTCCTTCAGACAAGAACTACTACTAGGGTCACATGATATTCTTCTCTTTTGAGTTACCGGCTGCATGCTAAGACATAAAGGACTTTCAAACAAGTATCTAAATCTGCAATGACTTTTCTTTTCTTTTCATACGAGTCCATCTGAAGTACACGAAAGAACAATATAACAATCCGACTGCGAGATGAATTATGCACACACAGTGAAACTCAATTATGCACACATTATTTATCTGATTGACTGGTTCTGTGACGGCAGAGTTCAATTTCCTTTCCTTTATGTACTTCATTGTTTTTTCTTTTCCATTCTGTGATCTATAACTTTTACAATTAAAATGCGCTCTCCCAGGACACGCATGTCTCCTGTCATGTGACTGAATGTGTTTGATTTAGATAGGTTTGTGTCTCTGACCCTCTTCAGTTCAGTCAGCAGCTCCAGTGAAACTGCACTGTGTAGTTTAATACCAAACGTCTGTTTAATCTCTATGCTAGCTGTGCTACACCTGTCACAAAGTTTGTTTTATGCTCAGTAAGACCTTTATAAGACAATTCTAGTCATTATGATTACAGTAAGAGCTACAGTGACAATCTGGACACCCCGTTAACATATTTTTATCCATTTCTCAGTAAATATACAGTAGGTAATATATTTTGGTGCAATTGAATAAAACAGATTTATCCAACTGATATATTTATTAAAAATAATATTTTAGTCACAGAACATCTTTAGAAAATGAAAAATAATGCATTTAAATTCATGCTTAATTATTGGAGAAAAAAATACAAACTACAAAACACAATTTTATACAAATTTGTATATCGGTAATCTATAATAATTTAATCTATATCCACAAATATAATATTGTACTATTATAAAGCTTCCTATAGAAAATATAAATTTAAAAGAGAGATTTGTGAGGGGTGTACAATATATATAATTTAAGGAACGCACAACTTAAATTCATACATGTTAAAAAAAATGATTGAATGAATAATAAATAAATAAATAGATAATAATGAACAAATGTATTGAACTTAATTGCATTTAATCATGTTAACAAAATTAATAACTAAATTAATAAACACATTAATTAATTAATTGATACAAATTATAATAAATAAACTGTTAAATAAATAAATGAATTTTAAGAAACACATGTATAACTTAATTGCATTTAATCATGTTAACAAAATAAAAAAATAAATTATAAATTATAAATATATAAATAGATACAATTGATAAATGTATAACTTAATTCAAATTTAATTGTTAAAATTTTTTATAAATATAAATTATAAATTGATAAATAAATGTATAATTAAATTTAATTGTTGACACAATAAATAAATAAATAAAAATCATAATAAATAAATACAAATTACAATAAACAAGTACAAATAATAAATAAATACAAATTATATAAAATAAATAAATGAAAATAACAAATAAATAAATACAAATTATAATAAATAGATAAATAAACAATAGATAATAGAATAAACAATTATAATAAATAGATAAATAAACGGAAATATAATAAACAAATGTATAACTTAATTGAATTTAATCATGCTAACAAAATGAATGAATAAATAAATAAAATAAATAAATGCAAATTATAATACATAAATATAAATTATGAATAAATACTAATTGAAAAAATAAATACAAGTTATAATTAAATAATAAATGCAAACGATAATAAATGTATAACTTAATAAAATTTAATTGTTGAAAATAAATAAATAAATAAAAATCATATTAAATAAATACAAGTTATAATAAACAAACACAAATATTAAATAAATAAATACAAATTATAATAAACAAATAAATACAAATAATAAATAAATGAATACAAATTATAATAAATAAATAAATACAAATAATAAATAAATTAATACAAATTATAATAAATAGATAAATAAATGCTAATATAATAAACAAATGTATAACTTAATTTAATTTAATCATGTTAACAAAATAAATGAACGAATAAATAAATAAATGCAAATTATGATGAATAAATAAATAAATACATGTATTTATTTTAAAAAATAAACTACTCAACTTGTGCACTTGACTGATTGATTGAGGTTTAGATCGCTGTAAAATAATAAAAACATTTTTCCCTCCCGCAAATTCACAGCATAAAGGTGTGACTGACACGAAGGTGAGCAAGTAAAGACACAACTGTCATTTTGGATGAAATATTCCTTCAGCTGCTATAGCTCGACAGAAGTGTCCAAATGTTCAGCGTGCTCTGGTAACTCCTAACCACTGGCAATTTACCGCTAGCCTTGCTTCAAGGGCCTTCATCTTATCACTTCCCTGCCGATGTATTGACCTGGCACATAAATAGTGCCACCCACTCAGCCTTACCTTTAATGACCACATGCCAGCGAGTGCACAAAAGTAGGCCACTGAAAATAAGACTGCAAATTCAACTTTGCATCTGATGTGAGTTCTCCTCACGAGGTTGAAACAAGTCTATACTATTCCCATTAAAGATGAAAACGTATAAAACAACATAATTATATAGCCTCCCCAGTGTTCTACTCGCAATTACAGCACATGTGTTAAGCAAAGTGCCTCAAGTTTCAAATAAGAGCTCTTATTCAAAACATTTAGATGATGGACTGTGGAATTAATACATTAAGTTAGCATAAAACCACGTCTGGAGATGTTTTGAAGGACCGGAGCGTTGATAAAAAACGTTTTAGCTCCAAATTTGTTTACTTGCGATGGAGGACGCAATAGTGTTACCAAGGCTACGCTTATGAACAGTAAAAGAGTAGTACATTGTCAAATTACTTTTAAGAGTTCACCTATTGCTCTCCAAAAAAAACCCAGACTATTCAATCTCGCAGAGCCATTGCTGGCATGAGATAAGATGAAGAATCCATGAGGCTGTGGCTAATCTTGAGTTTCCACCCGTTCTGCAGCGTATAGGATTTCAATGCTGCCATTTTCTCCGCGCGTCAGGTATGATGTGGAAGTTTCTGTGTGGGAAAGGCTATTTTCCCCCCTAATTTATAAGTCACGTCAACATATGCTTTGAAGAGTCACTTTTTTTTCTTAAAGGGAAAGCTCACCCAAAAGTGCTAAACCATACTAGTATTTGTTGTGCTCTCTATTATTAAGTGTACTGAATATTGTATATACAGTTGAAGTCAGAATTTTTAGCCCTCCTGAAATATTAGCCCCCCCTTAATGTTTTTTCCCCAATTGCTGTTTAACATAAGAAAGACTTTTTTCAACACATTTCTAAACATAATGTGACAATGTCAAAGAAAATATATTGCGTAAGGGGCTACTATTATTGACCTTAAAATAAGTAAATAAATAAATAAATAAATAAATAAATAAATAAATAAATAAATAAAAACATTAAAAACCCAAATAAAATAGATAATAATAGTCAAATAAAAACAATAAAAATAATCAAACAAAAATGAACCAAAACAAAATAAATAAAAATAATAAAACATCTAACTAACCAACCAACCAACCAAAGAAATAAATATTCAAATAAATAATTATAATAATAAAAAAACGAATAAAACAAAAACAATAAAATAAACAAAAAAATAATAAGAATAAACATACAAAAAAAACATAACAATAATAAAATAACTAACTAAACAAACAAGCAAACAAACAAGCAGATAAAAAATAAATAATTAAATAAATAATAAAAAACAAACAAAACAATAACAATACAAATAATTAAATAAACAAAAATTAAAAAATTAAAAAATAATAAAAATAAACAAACAAAAACAATCATAAAAATAAATAATAATAATAATAATAAACTAAACAACCAAACAAACAGATAAAAACAAACAAACAAAAAAAAATAATAATATAATAATAATAATAATAATAATAATAATAATAATAATAATACAACAAACAAAAAAAAAACTAACAAAAATAATCATAAAAATAAATAAAAACAATAAAATACCTAAACTAATTAAACAAACAAACAAACTAACAAACAGATGAATAAATATATAAATAAATAATAATAATAAAAACAAATAAAACAAAAACAATAAAATAAACAAAAAAATAAACAAAAACGATAAAAACAAATGATAAAAACAAATAAAACAAAAAAATATAAAAATGATCAAATAAACCAAAATAAATACATAAATAAAATAAACAAACAAACAAACAAAAAATAATCTTAAAAATAAAATAAAAATTATAAAATTACCAACCAACCAAACAAACAAGCAAAATGACACAATATTACTCTTCCTGTCGGAAACCCCAAACATATCTAAAATCCACCACCGGTATATCAGTACTTATCATATTAGCAAAAGTTATCGCATAGCCTAAATCAATATATGGCTATTTTACTCACCATCCACACATCTGCACTGGTCTCCTAGTGAGAATTAAAGTATTAGCCAGGCTTTTCACAGAGATAATAGAGCGAATGCTCCATGTAGATTCTGACTCATTAATCTAACCTGAAATTGAGCATTGATTTTTCATCAGCTAAACCTCATTACGATGCGGCTCACATTGATAAGCTGTGCTTAAACATGAGCGGCATACAATCGTCTGCGTTTCTGTGCGCATTCGCCTGAATAGCAATAACAAAAAGCCATCTAAAGAGGAAAGCAGCACAAACAGTGACTCAAATGTTGCCATCTGCTTCTCCTTAAAGAGAGCTTTCCAAACACGACGAGAGAGTCATCTTGCTTTAAATCTCATGAGCTTTTTTTGCCTCTCGCTGACGTTACGTCCTGCAGAACAACAACGCCTCGGCGAGAGCAACAGCCCATTAGTTGTTCTGCAAAATAAGGAATAAATCACTTAAACAGCTCCTCATAAATAGCTGTAATTGTTTAACTGACCTCAGAACCATTTTCTCTCATTACCAGTAAAAAGGGGGGAAACGAAACAGTGGGCTTTTAACACAGGCAGTGCAATTGGTACAGTTGCAAATTAGTCTAGTTGCCAGGGCAACATAGTGCCAAAAATCAGGCTTGATTATGCTGCCATCATTGACCCAGCCCACACTGCGCACACACACACACACACACACACACACACACACACACACACACTGCTCTGTCCCCTTTGTCTCGCTCTATAATTAACAAGGTCAAATCTGTGCTGCTGGTTTTGTTTTTTGCCTTCGAGAAAGAAAAGCCTCCCTTGTTTTTTTTGTCCTTCCCTTATTCTCATTGCGCAGAGTTATCTGTTGTTCTCAGAGTGTGTGCTTGTGTGTGTTTTCCACCATATCACTTCTGGCTGTAGTGTGTTTCTGCTGCAGTACCAAACTCAACCACTACCTGGCCTACATTATCCCTGATACAGTATATCAGGAGAGGGGTTTCTGTTCGGACTATCCCGGTCATCTGAAGCAGTGATGGAGCCTGAATGGGCGAACCATTGCAGCTGTAAGGGCATCTGCTGTGTAAAACATGCTGGATAAGTTGGCGGTTCATTCCACTGTGGCGAACCGAGACTAAGCCGAAAAGAAAAAGAATGAATAATAATTTTTATTATTATTCTTATACCATTATTATCATAAATGAATAACACAAATGAATCCTAAATGTAACTGGAACACAATTAATTTTGACAATTCTATAAAATACGAAAATATTTATGTTTTTTAGAATAATCTGTTCATCTTAGACTCGACTCAAGGCCGAGAATTAATGTCATTAAGTCTTACCTCCCTGCCTCATTATCTATTCTTTCTGCTATATATAGCTCTCCATTCATTCATTCATTCATTTTCTTGTCGGCTTGGTCCCTTTATTAATCCGGGGTCACCACAGTGGAATGAACCGCCAACTTATCCAGCATTTGTTTTACGCAGCGGATGCCCTTCCAGCTGCAACCCATCTCTGGGAAACATCCATTCACACTCATACACTACGGACAATTTAGCTTACCCTATTCACCTGTACCGCATGTCTTTGGACTGTGGGGGAAACCGGAGCACCCGGAGGAAACCCACGCGAACACCGGGAGAACATGCAAACGCTGCACAGAAATGCCAACTGACCTAGCCGGGGCTCGAACCAGTGACCTTCTTGCTGTATGGCGAACGTGGTACTCACTACGCTACCGTGGCGCCTATATATAGCTATACTTAGTCAAGATAAGATCATCATCATATTATATCAGTTTTGTCAACTAGCAAAACTCCCTGCGAGCTGAGTTACTCTGGTTTCACAGTGCATGAGCAACACGTATTTTATCTGTGTGCATGTAAATAACCAGTATTCACACCAGGAGGCGTTCGGGAATGGTTCTCTGTGCGCATGTATCAGTTTGCTTTCACCAGCGCTGTTTCAGTTGCACAGAGAATAACAAGCTTGTGCGTGCAAAAGACGGCAAATGGCCACTAACGTCTTTATTCTGGCACTCTTGGGATTAATACACTTGCATAAGTAAGACATAACTCTCCTGGGCCACATATGATTTTTATCGACGCACGTTTTTGTTTTGCACCGTCTCCCCTTGGCGCCTCCCGCAAAACGCCGCCCTGGGCGATCGCCCATGTTGGCCATGCCTAAATCCGCCACTGATCTGAAGGACGGTTGTTTGGCTGATACAAGCAGACCTGAAGAAGGAAACCTGGATGTTGCCATCTTTAGTTCAAGGGCACTATTAAGGGCACTAATCTGTTTTGTTTGCTGCAGTGAATTTGAAATATTATTTCAGTATTATTATTAATATATTTTCAATCTAACCTCACAAGTATCCTTCTGTATTTGAGGTGAAGTGTTGTTCTATGAAATAAAGGAATAATTCATCTACGTTTGTAGACTGAAGAACACATAATGGGCACTATCATACACCACTTGCAATAAGTTGTGTTTGGCGCCATTTGTTGCTATTTTCAGACCAGCGCAACCCTAATTTTCCCATTTTTGGGCCACGTTATTTAAATCTATTTTGTGCCACTTTGTGAACTCATAGGTGTGCCGGTCTGTAAAGGAAGTGTGTTAAGGCGCATTGTTGGCGAGTTGCTATTTTGAGGAATTGAAATAGACCGCGCCATTGACCAACTAAAAGCTGCTCTAAAGTCTAGTTATGCGTCTATGCAGGTCCAAACACTTACACATTGCTTAATACACACAGATGTAAAACGATGGTGACACTGACAACGGTGGTGAGGATCCAATCGCAGATTTAATTGTAAAATCAGTACAGCAGAGGTCAACGGGGCAAAATCAAAGTCGTAGTCGAAGAACAGGCATAAGGTCAAAAAGTCTGGTAGCAGGCAAGGATAAACAGATAGCAAGGCTAGGGTTGTTACATGGAAAAACAGGAACAAAGGAAACGCGTTGTAGAGTCACTTTGCAGGAAACAATACTAAGCAATGCCTGTGTGCGAGTGTGCTGTTTATAAAGTGTGTGTAATCAGTCCAGAGTCTAAACAGATGGTGACTTAGAATATGAGTGTGTGTGTGCTGCATGACTGGAATTGTAGTCCGTTAACAAGCAGATTTGTAGTTCATGGAATGTGTGTGTCAACCAGCGATCTCTGGCTGTGGATCGCTGGTGATCGTGACAACAGATGTACAGCGACACACAAATATCCTTACAGATGAAAAAATTAAAGGATTAAAATGTTACAAAAATGATTATTTACTACAAAAATAGAAAAAAACACAGCCTCCATGCCTTCTTCATCTCAGGGGGCTTTTTTCAGTTTATTTATGACAACTGTAAAAATGCTTCAGTAAAAATCCGTAACCTGGTTAACAGCATGTTTCCTTAATATATACGGCGAATAACTGAATTCCCTGCATGGCATATAACTTCTTATGCTTTTTGTTGACAGTACTATGGATGTTTTCAGTCGTTTCCAAATCAGTGATGTAGATAAGAGATTTATGTTACATCTAAATGTTGATTAATAATGTTTATTTCATGACCATAATGCTATGTGAGTCACCATACTGGTGTTTAGTAGATGTGTGAATGAGCACCTTCTATACACTGATACACTTTTCTGCTTGTGGGAAAAGCTGTTAGTGATGAGCATTGGTTCATTAAGTAACTTCCTCATCATCACCTGCATATGGCTGTGTTAACAGTGTCTGTGTAACAAAATACGTGTTGATGTTGGTAATTCAAAATACAGACATGTTACCTCTCTCTCTCTCTCTCTCTCTCTCTCTCTCTCTCTATATATATATATATATATATGACGTGACGTGGTAGCGTCATGTAAAGGAGGTGCTTGGGGAAAAAGACTCGCTCAGACGATTCATATGGGAGTCGGTGAGAAAATGAGGTAAAAATAAATTGATATTATAAGACATTGAAAGTGTTTTTTAACCTTGCTTCCATATCATCCTGTTGTTTGGGACTTCAAAAAGTGAAATTTAACCGTTCTCAACCCAACATATGGGCTCTTTAAGTGTCTGCTAGGGTCGTATTTAATTTTGTCACCATGCTGCTGTCATGTCCAGCTATTGTTTTTGTCGCTGGAGCAAAAGCGAGGACTGACTTGAGGAGGATCGGCTAGATCTGGCCTACGGCATCATGATTACAGACTCTGAGGTGCAGAATGGGCCAACTTTGGACCGTACCACACCTTCAACCACTTCTGGAAATGACACACTTTAACATTTCACGCACACAAACATATAAACCAGGTAACCATCCACTGCCTGGCACGATAACCCAACACATGGGAGTGACAGGGAAAATTTGAGAAGACATAATTCATGATGCCCACCCTCAAGCAGGCTTGGGACTTGTTTCAAAGCTTTAACGCACTAGAAAGTCACCTTTATGTGATGTGGCGTCTAGCGAGGACTCCTCCAGGAGGCGCATGAGCCGCAGGATCGACCCACGGCAGGATGACTTTACACCCCGAACGAAGACTTCCAAAGCCAGTCACGACTGCAGTCCATTCCTGCCAGCAAAGACAAGCAAGAGGACTTAGAAAGTAAAAGTGTAATGGAAGGCAGAGTAAAATCTTTGCTCATGGGAAACACATCATCAATGCTCAAGTCACGGAAGCAGTAATGGGATGTCAGGAAGTGAGAGAAAAGATAAATAAATAAATGAAAAAATTGGCATAGCAATTGTTTAGAATTTGTGTTGTCGGTAGGGCTGTGCAATTAATCGCAATAGCAGTTTAAGCACAAGCAATTTCTAAATCGCGATGACTGCAATTTTATCAATTAATTTATTTCGATTTTTGTTCACGTTCTTGTGTGCATGATTTTAATATGTTAACCAATCAGAGCTGACGCAGCACACCGGCCAATTACAGCTAAGCCGAGCGGGAGAAAGATGTTAACCAATCAGAGCTCACTCCACGCACGACGAAGTTGAGCAGGAGAAGCGAATAGGTGGTTTTGATTTACGTTAGTTTTTATTTATTGTTCTGACTGGAATTGAGGTTAGTTCATCTTTATTTCTTCATGTTGTCTGTTTTTAACACAATTTATTACAGTTTTGTTGATCAAGCAGTGAGTGCTACTGTGTACAGTATGTGTTTAGCTAGAGCTGAGGTTACTTCATCTTCATTTATTTTATCTTGTCTGTTTTCAAGACCATTTTACTACAGTTTTATTTATTAAACTTAATACTGTGTTATTTCATTGTGAAATGTTTTGTTCTGCACTTCTTGTGTACTGAATGCATGTAGAATGTGTTTATAGCACGTTTGAAAAAGCAAAAACAGCTGCCAAAAATTGCAAATAAAATCACAATCTTCATTCAGAAAAAAAAAATAATGATAATAATGATGATGATGATGATAATAATAATAATAATAATAATAATAATCGCAATTAGATTATTTTGTCTATATTGCTCAGCCCTACTCGTCGCATGGTTTAATACACTTCTTGACTTTTTCTTTTTTTTTTCTTTTTTTGGAAGCAAGTCAACATTTACAAACCATCAATTGCTACAAATTGGGTTTGGAGAGAAAAAAATATTAGTAAAAAACAAACTTTGCTTGTGATTGGGAAAAGAATCTGCAGCTGAAATACTGTATAACTGATGTAAGTGACATCCATAATTCAAGTCAATACCACTTTGAAAGTTTTCACATGAAAATATCTGAGGACTGATGCAACTGCCTTTTCTTCTATGAAGAAATTTTAACCATATGAAGTTTTAAAAGGAATTCATTATCCAGAACTTTGTGTGGCGATCCAAATAAGACAATTTCTTTGCAGGCAAATGTCTTATATAATAATGATGATGATGATAATAATAATAGAAGACAAAGAAGAAATAAAAACTAAAGTATGCTTAATTTGAAGTAATAATAGAGTGCTTTGAGAGTGATATTGCATTTATACAAGAGTTTGACGACGTGTATAAATAAAAAAAATAAATGAACCACAGACTGTCTGAAATACACTTTTTTGTAAAGAACTTTATATCTGAAGTACCGGATTGAACTTTTACCTTCAGAACTGCCTTAATCATAGAAGGCATAGATTCAACAAGGAACTGGAAATATTCCTCACAGATTTTGCTCCATATTGACATGATAGCATCACGCAGTTGCTGCAGATTTGTCGGCTGCATATCCATGATGTGAATCTCCTGTTCCACCACATCCCAAAGGTGCTCTATTGGATTGAGATCTGGTGACTGTGGAGGCCGTTTGAGTAGTGAACTCATTGTCATGTTCAAGAAACAAGTCTGAGATGATTCACGCTTTATGACATGGTGCATTATCATGCTGGAAGTAGCCATCAGAAGATCACTGTGGTCATAAAGGGATGGACATGGTCAGCAACAATACTCAGGTAGGCTGTGGCGTTGACATGATGTGTGCTAAGAAAATATCCCCCACAACATTACACCACCACCACCAGCCTTAAAAGTTTGATACAAAGCAGGATGGATCCATGCTTTCATGTTCTTGATGCCATTTTAGCTACTGTTGCCTTTCTATCAGCTCAAACAAGTCTGGCCATTCTCCTCTGACCTCTGTTATCAACAAGGCATTTGCACCATTCTGATGCTCGGTTTGAACTGCAGCAGATCGTCTTGACCATGTCTACATGCCTAAATGCATCAAGTTGCTGCCATGTAATTGGCTGATTAGAAATTTGCATTAACAAGCAGTTGGACAGGTGTACCTAATAAAGTCGTATATATATGGTAACACTTTATTTCGATGGTCCATTTGAGTATTAGTATCTGTCTACTTAATATCTGTTGATACTGACATTCAAAAGACATTTAACTGACTATAAGAAGAACCCCAACCTAACAGTCTACTTATAATCTAGTGAGAATTATTTGCAATGTAACTTAAATTCAACAAACGGTCCATCAAAATAAAGTGTGA
>CAIGQQ010038338.1:2847851-2864646 GCA_903798035.1 Danio albolineatus
AAAGTAACTAGTAACTATTTACTTGAGTAATTTTTTCATCAGCTACTTTTTCACTCTTGCACTCACCATGAAACTTGCCTTCAGTGAGTACATGAGACTGTTTGCTCTGATTCCTCTATGCATTGCCTTTTTTAAAGTTATAGGGATGTGTAACCCAAAGGTCGAGGGTCTGATGTACTTTTGGGATCGAATGAGCAGCGCACTCTTCAAACCCCAAGTGCTTCTCAGGCTCCCCAACAACAAATACCTGCCTACTGCTGTGTGTTAACCACTCCTAATGTTTGTGCACTTACATGGATGGATTAAATGCAGAGAACAAAGTGCACACACTATGAGGTAGTGATCAAAACGTTGAGTGTGTTTAGATTTGGCTTTCATCATCTTCTACCCAGTCATTTATGTCCACTCTCTGCTGGCCACGTAGAAACCAAAACGATTCTTTTTGCTCAATTATCTGGGCCGCCGTCTACTCCAGCACTCGGGCACATATGGGTGGTGTGGGTACTTTAAACCGGCCGCCACTTGTGCGTTCACAAACTGTACTCGACTAAACATCGATTCACTGATACGTTTAAATGGCAATAAACTAACAAACCCGCATTGTCGTTGTTGCTGTTCACTATGGTGCATTGAGGTTTTGGTTGACATTGTTAAGATTCTTACATGTACATTTTGGATTCTATTGCCTCAGTTTCCACCTAGAATATGGTTCAGTACAGTACAGTACAGTCAAAGTTCCTTTAAGGCAAGTCAATTTACTTGGTGGTCGTCTCTGAAACACTTCTAAGGGAGTATGTTCGAGAATTCTGTTTGAATTGGGAAACATACAAGTGAGGGTGTCTTGGACTACAGTGAAGAACGGGTTGGGGTGGGGGGGTGGGTGGTTTTGTGGGGTATCGCGGACAAAGTTGAAAAGCAGGAGTGGGAGGGGGTGGTTGGGGTTACGGATGAAAATGAAGAGCAGGGGCTGGGGTGGACGATGATGTCCTTGACAAAACTATTGTGTGGTGGTTGGTTGGTTGGTTTGGGGTAGAGTTGATGATGGCGATGTTGTCGTTTGTCGTGGACAAAAATGAACAACATGGAGTGGAAGGTGGTGATTCGGGTCCCCTAATAGTAACTCTGGGGGCCCCCAAATGACATGGACCCTAAGAATTGGAGCAAACAGAACAAAGCACAGAACAGCACGTCTTTATAGCCCCATATATAGGAAAATTTTCCCAATATCACTCACTAAACTGTAATCCATTCGTATATGAACTTTCAACATACAAAAATACAAACAGCATCAACATACTAGGGACTTTCCCTCTACTATATTCGTCTACTCATACACACACAACCATCTTTGTCCCTCCCAAAATAAAATTAGCCTCTGTTGTCTTTTTTCTGTGAACATCTATACCTCAACATGAATAACCAAAAGATGACAACAATCCATAAAGCAATGATAAACAAAGAGTACAGATAGGAAAGCAATGATACACGAATAGTACAAAGTGAAGTTTATTTATAAAATATTTTGAGGGGATCATGTGCTGATGAGTGCTTGTCCCGGTCCAGTGTTATTCAATTTATGATTCACCAATTTAGACGATTCCTAAGCCACTATAAATACCCTAAGTTCCATATCACAGCCATATTTGTTTTGAAGAATCCCTCCCTCCACCCCTACTCCTCCTCCTTTTCTAGATGGGTGGCACGGTGGCCCAGTGGTTAGCACTGTTTCCTCACAGCAAGAACGTCACTGGTTCTAGTCCTTACCATGCCAGCTGACGTTTCTGTGCGGAGTTTACACATTCTCCCCGTGCTCATGTGGGTTTCACTCGGGTTCCCCGGTTTCCTCCCACCGTCCAAAAACATGCAACTTCAGTTAATTGACTAATCCAAATCGGCACCATAGACATGCTCCTAGTAAGTAGTTATCTCTTCATAGCAATCACTATCTGTTCATTAGCTACCCTGCAGGGGAGTTCTCGAGATCTACTTGAGCTCAAACTCCCCTCTCGCCTTGCAAACAGCAGGGAGCCCCAGGCTCGAGGATCTTACGAGCTCAGGGCTCCCTCCCGGGACAGCATGCCAAACAAGGTTCATCAATCATCAGCTAAGTGTGAACTCTTGAAATTGATGATGGCGATGTTGTAGTTTGTCGTGGACAAAAATGAACACAGTGGGTGGGGGTGGTGACTGGGTCCCTTAATAGCAACTCTGGGGGCCCCAAAACGACGTGGTTCCTTAGAATCGGTGCAACCAGAGATAAATGTGTACTGTACTGAACTCTACTGCTCAGTGAAAAAGGGCAATATAATACAGGTTTCACAATTTGTGAGATTTAATACACAGTTTAGTACACAAGAACTTATGAAGTTACAAGAAGTTTGCCTAATTTATAAACTATGAACATGATCAGCAGTTGATGCTTCAAAACCCAGATCGCAGGCATGTGTAAAACAAGAACTCACTTTTTTTTTTTTGTCTAACTGACCTTCCAGTAAACACAAGAAAATGTTGATTAGTCAAATTTCACCTCGGCACATTAGCTCATATTCCATAAACATGAGAGCTGACAGGTAAAAGTGCTCATTTTTCGCCACCTCCTCTGTTCTTTTGAAGTCCTCAGAAATGCCCCGGGTCTTTCAGCCCCATTGTTTAGCTTTTTGTGAAAAGCGCTTCATCCCTGCTGTGAGGTTTAGCATCTTTAGCTGACAGTGCTGTCAAAGAAACCTGCCCTCTCCCTCACACCGTCCACCTCTGAACACACCACAGGCACCAATTTAAACAGCAGCCTTTAAGTGCCAATACCTACAGTAGCTGCAGATGACAGCCTTAGAGAGGACTGATGGGCCTGAATAACCGTTCTGGCTCTGTCTGCTGCTTTCGAAACTAATCATACATCCAACACATTGGCTCATTGGAAATATGTGCTTCAGCCTATATTTTTGTGGAACTGCAAAAGGGTACTTAAACATGTCTGACTGCAGTTTCAAGGTAAAATGAATGCCAGTTTGACATCAACTTTTTTGTTGAAAAAAAAGCAATGCAAAATCAAGGTAAAAACTTATGCTTAAACTGCACTTTTCTTTTAGGTTTACTTTTAAAAACAATATGGCTGTGTCCTAAATCGCCTACTACTCAATAGGTACTGCATTTGAATTTATATGTACAACTCGACCGTTAGAAAAGTATGTTCTATATAGTATGAATATGGGTAGTATGAATGGAACTCGGAAGTACTACATCCACTATTCTGTCATCATCACGTGACCTACCCGCGTTAGTTGCGCTGCTTCATTCACTTCATTCATGAATTCTCTTGCGGTGCATCATGGGATAGCATAGCGTCCATCGAATGCGCACTTCAGAATAGTAGTAAGTCAACTGAGTACTTCTCACATTCTATGCATTCTTCTGTTTTTAGTGTACTATATAGTATGGAAGTATGCCAGGGCTATTCAATTGGCGGCCAGCAGGCTGAACCCGGCTCCCGAGACAATTTGTTCTGGCCCTTCAACTAGTGTGACCAAGACATCAGAAATAAATTTAGTTGAGTAGAAAAACGGCCGCTATCGTTATGAAGTGACGTTCAACACAGCACGAGCTGCAGTTGAAGGCTGCGCAGAGTGTGAGCGTGAGACACCTGACATTAAGCAAGTGGCGCGGGCAGCCGAAAACATTTGGATATGTTTTTAAGAGATGCAACTTTCCATCTACTATATTCGTCTACTCATACACACACAGCCATCTTTGTCCTTCCCAAAATAAAACAGAACACTGTTGCCTTTTGTCTGTGAATATCTATACCTCAAAATGAATGACCAAAAGACGAGAACTATCCATAAAGCAATGATAAACAGTCTCACGAAGAGTACAAAAAGGACAATCAGAACTAACAATCAGCACTGAAACAAAAGCCTTAACAGCCACAACTAAATAAAGAACCCTCCATTTCAAATCAGCAACTTTCTTTGACAATTGAAGTTTGTATCGCGTCCTTTATTCAGGTCCAACATCATCAGCCAAAATTATCCAGGCTCTCTATTTAGCCTCCTTTGTTCAGAATCTTAACAATCAGTCTGTATACCAATATTCTGTCGGCATCATGCACATTTAGATCTTTTTTTGGTTTTTAAAAGAAGTTCTTAAAAATCTGGGAATATTTTCACTACTAGAAATATCTTCTGAACTGGGTTGACCAACACCATTACAATAAAAGTTCAGCAGTAGCTTTTCAGAGTCTGTTAAAACTTCTTTCCACTTTCCAAGTCGATAACATGAGCCAAGTGAGACTTTAGATGAAAGGCAAACAAAAGAGCATTGTCCATCTTCGCTTCTGTAAAAAGAATCCAGTGTTGGGTGTAACGCGTTACTAAGTTACTGTAATTAAATTACTTTTCCACTGAAAAAAGTAACTAATTACTGTTCATTTTTAGGTATTTTAATTACAGTTACTTATAATGTACCTGCGTTACATTGTAAAATAATTAAACTCGCTGAATAATCTTACACAATTTTATTAATTTATGTTCTAAAGGTAAAATCAAACTGGTGCTTTAAAATCATGGTAGTGCAGATGCATGTGATAGCGCCGCGCGCCAGTTTGCTGCTAGTCATAAAGCGGAAGATGTCGGACTCAGCTGAAGCGAGTGGCTGTTTTACCAAATGAAAATATTCCCAGACAAGAACATTACAGTATTAATCTATTTATTTTTACTCATTGCGCGCCTGCGTGCTGTAGCGCGCGGCTTTTTCAAGGCTATCGCGCACCTTACATGGTCTGCTTTATGAAGATTACTATGAGAAAGGCTAGGATGACTACGCAGATGTGACAGAGGGAGTCGGCGAATTTAACATGACTGATGCTGCTCTGTTTACAGAGTAATAAGACACCTTTTGCTCGATCGAATCACAGGTAAACAAGAGAGACACAATCCAGTTCAAAAACATGCCGTATAAATCTTAAGCCTTTTGTCCACTTCAGATCATACTGCACGGGCTTTCATTCTAATACCGCCAAACATAATGCTTTTTTGTAAAGATTGCATGATCCTGCCTAAACGATAGATATGCAGAATAATATTTAAGAAGGTTACATTGCATACTAAAAATTATGCATGTAATTATCATAGATTTTTTTAAAAAAATAGAATATAATAAAGATGATTCAGAAAACTAAAAGGCTAAACTATTTCATGTTTGACTCATGTTTTCTCTAAGTATTTATTATTTACAGAGTTAAATTTTTATTATTTGTCCACTCAAGGTTTATAGGGATTTCAAGAAGTATTTAGTTAAGTTACTTGAGTAATTAAGTTACTTTTCAGACACAGTAATTAGATAAGTATTTTAAATACAATATTGATTAAGTAATTAGTAATTAGTGATTAATTACTTTTTTAAAGTAACTTACCCAACACTGACAGAATCACATGTCTAGAATCACTAGTCGAGCAGAACTTTTCATGTAAAGGGGTTAACTTTGACAGGTTGCACTCAGATGGGTCCCATGCACAAATTCTGAAGAAGCCATGACCTACAGTGACCTGTGATGCTCTGGAGTCTCCTTTTTGAATAAGTTCCAAACTTTAAATAGCCCACAGTAAAAACTTGGCAGTCCAAAAATGTTGAGTTGTGTTGAGTTTATCAGAATCAGAGTCCTGCCTAATCCAAGGCCCAATCCCAATTCTCCTCCTTAGCCCTTCCCCTTACCCCTACCCCTCGTTTTGCGCGTTCACGTCAAGGGGTAGTGGTGTCCCTATTCTCTTTAGCTTGAAGGCGTAGGGCTAGGGGCAAGGGTTATACTACCCTTCGAACCAAGAGTTTTCACTTAAAATGGAGGGGTAAGAAAATTTCCAGGATACACCTTCCAAAACTGAACCCGGACATAAGGAGATCCACAAATGTGTATTTTTTGGCATTATTACGAATTTTTACGACAAACAAACACAAGTTTTAATATATTCATAACCGCGTTCGTGTTTTACCGTCATGCTTTTAAAAAAAAAGAAAAAAAAAAAGCTAAATTTGGCGATCTATAACCCATAATCATAACTCCTGTACAGCGGTCCCACAACATTCTGACACACGATGACACTGGAATACCCTGTCAGTAATGTCTAGTGTCTGGGATTGAGCTTTTACAGTGTCTGCTATAATGTTAATGTTGTTTTCGTGTGTTTACACAGATAAATATGACCACTGTGTAAATACACAGTACAGTTACGATCTTATCGCCACATTAGATCATTATGATAACATAATATACGCCTTCAGTGATTTCCTGAAGATAAACACCAAACAATAACACAACTGGAGTAACTCCAGCAGTCGTGATCGTCTGATCTCATATGAAGCAAGAGATCGCGATGACATATGATGACGTGTGCAGGTGTTGAAGTGCTGGCCCAATTCTTAGGGGTAAGTTTTGAAGCCCTTCCCCTTAACCCTCGGTTGTAAGGGCCAAGGGGAAGGGAAAAGGGTAGGGGTACAAAAATAGAATTGGGATTCGGCCTAAGTCTGCCCAGTTTTTATTGCTAAAAATAGCACAACCACACTCTCCACACCAAATCTGTGGAAGAGTTTCCCATTTGCCATTCAGATGAATTAAGCCTAGTCCATCTTTTGTCAGGAACAATACACTTTGGGGTGTCCAATGTAAACGGTCCCAAAATAGAAGAGGAAGTGTTTGGATCTTTTACAGTCTAGATGAGGATCAACGCAAAACAGACACCATAAAGTGGAAGAGATCAGATTATTTATAATAAAAACCCGACCTCTGTATGACCCATTAGTCAAAATCCACTTCCACAAAGAGAGAAATGGAATGTGTGGGCAATTTGGAGAACTTGAAGGATACACTTGATGCATCCTTCAAAATACGCAGATAGAAGGATGTGAAATTAAAGCTACCACTCAAGGATCCTTTAAATTAAGGCCGCTTTTAAGTGTACTTGATAACATGGCAGCCAAGCTACAGTATGAGGCTTTACTAGGGATCTTTCCGCTACACTTCTACTACAGTCTCATTGTTTATGATGTATTTCTTACACTTCATAAATGCCCACTACTGACAGAAACCTTGCAGTGGGTTGAAGGCATATAGGCCCTTGATCACTTTGATTCCACCATGGAGCCTGTCTAGAAGGATTTCCCCTAAGATTAATTGCTTGCAGTAGTTTGTGGATGCATGTCAAAAACAAGTGATTCTGATATGTTCTCCAGTTCTACCAGCCCGAGTCTGAGCAGGATTCAAACTAGCCCTTCTGGGATTAACTAGCTCACAGGTTTCACCATCACTTGCTAGTGCACCTTTTGGAGCCTTTATCTGAAGTTACTACTATCCAGCCTCGATTATGCTGACCCCTTTAAAGCCTTAAACTAGAAGCATTCTCAGTTTCTAAAATCTGTACCTGGCTTGAAGCTGCACTTAGAAGAAAACTGAAGGATAGATCCTCTAATGCTAGTGTTTAAGTGAGGCCAAGGGACTGAAGCTTTACTTGAACACCTTTCCAGGTCATAGCACCAATGTAATCCCACCAACTCTACTCCAAGCATGATTCTAACATATGTTCAGTGCGGTGTCTGACACTACAAGAGTGCAGCTTCTAGACCCCTCAAGGCCTCAGAAATTAGGTTTACTCACAGAACTCTTATTATACAGTCCCCATTACCAAATAATTCTTTACTTTGGGGGTGTTCAGTGCTGCTCACGGAGGGCCTTCTGCTAGAAAAATTGTTAATAATCATTAAAAGGGAGAACATTTAAAAGGGTCATGATATTCCCTTGATAAAAATTCATCAATAAATCTAGAGATTCACCAAAAATTTCAGCCATCAAATAGCCAAAAGAAAAAAAACTGCTGAAAATATGAGCTATAATATTTCAATAATGAATATCAATGTTCAGAACGCTGGTTTCAATCTCCCTCCAGCTGTATCTTCGCAGTCTGAAGTGGCTTTCACACTGGACACGGAAAGCGATATGAAATCTATTGATTTCAATGGATTGCACTGCACAAGGGTGCAACCAACACGATCCCACGACAATTCGTAACTTTGATTTAGTGGCTAATTTGTATGATTTTGTATGATCTCATTTATACAATTTGGTACGATTTGCTTATTCACCAGTGACGGTTGGGTGCCATGCCTCCTTGCACTGAGCCGAATCAGCTGATTTTAAATGTCACAGCAAGAAGGTCACTGGTTCGAGCCCCGGCTGGGCCAGTTGGCATTTCTGTGTGGAGTTTATATGTTCTCCCCATGTTGGTGTGGGTTTCCTCTGGGTGCTCCGGTTTACCCCACAGTACAAACACATGCGCTAGGTGAATTGGATTAACTAAATGTGCTGTAGTTTATGGAGTGTGTGTGAATGTGAGAGTGTGTGGGTGTTTCCCAGTACTGGGTTGCAGTTGGAAGGGTATCTGCTGTGTAAAACATATGCTGAAATAGTTGGCGACCCGCTGTGGTGACCCCTAATAACTAAGGCAAAGGAAAATGAAAGAATGAATGAATAAAACTTAACTGCTTTATGTTCAATCCACTTAAAGCTGTAAGCACAGGATTAGAAGAATGAGTAGTATTTTCTGATGCCATGAAAAATCGAAAAAGAAAATATGTTTGCTATTTATTTGTATGTTTTGACAGGGTGCCCGAAAAAAAGGAGATGCATGAAGCAACACAGCTGACTGTGGAGTTTTATGTGCCAGAGTTTTAAGTGAAAGCCTTGTTGAATATATCAGCGCGATGATTTAAACAGAAGAGTCGCCGAATGGGTGAGATCAACTGTGTAGCTCCCATTTTCTCCAGCATGTTGACTCGAAATTGCCTCTGCATATCATAAAACGATATGACACCTGACAGAAAAACAAAACTTAGAGGTATATATTTAGAGAAACAATCTGCAAATCTGCACTGTGAGAAATGCTGGGTTCCACACAACTCCCTCATGTTGTCCCAACACAAATCGATTAATCGAAGTTAACTTAATTGGCATTACAATTTTAAGTGGATTGAACATGAAGCATTTAAGTTGTCCCCCGCAAAAAAAAAACTAAAATTGTGTTGATTTAACTGAAATTAAATAAGTAAATTGACCAAGAAGCAAAAATAGTTTTTAAATGAATCTGGCAAAGATAAGTTTGCTGCTATGGATATTCGGATGTCATGTTACACTAATAATTGCAGGGCTCCACACAATCCATTCATGTTGTCCCAACACAAATCCATTAAGTTAACTTAACACATTTAAATCAACAGACTCATTCTGAAAACGTAGCGCTATATACATTTCTGGAGATCGCAAATTATTTAGCCTGAGGTACGTATGGCTGCATTTCATGTTTAAAACAAACACTATGAGGTGGTATGACACCATTGCTTTTCACGCCAGTAGCTGACCGATTACCTCTGTATGGACGTCTTTTCTGCTGTTAACAGTTTGTCGAGTAGCTCGCCACGTATGCCAGCGGACTTAAGATGCAGAAAGGAGTTGACCTGGACAACGGGGTTTGAGTATCCAGAAGGCGAGTAAAACAAAAACAAAAGCCACAATATATAATAAACAAGTGAATAACAGGGTGACAATGTGGTAAAATCTGAAAACGTGGTAAAAATCAGGCAGCCGAGAGGGCTCTTCTTTTTCTGGATTGCCTTTGAAAACACTGTCGGTTGGGTTTAGGGAAGTGTGTGGGCGCTGGTCAATCGGTGCTTTTGAAAACATTATCGATTGGGTTTAGGGAAGGAGGAGGGTGGGTTAGTCGATCGGTCAGTTAGTCAGTCAGTCAGTCAGTTAGTCAGTCGACAGCGGCCTCTGGTGGATTTACGTGAGAACAGCAGGTGCAAATGGTACTTGTAAGAGAAATTTAAGATCTCAAAAAGCGTACACAGGGGCCTCTGGTGGATTCGCAAAAACAAAAACTGCAAAAAAAAAAAAAAGATGTACTTCCTGAGACGTATTTGGCGCTCTCCAGAAATTCTTTGACAATAATTTGACATTGGATTTTGGTAAATGACACAACCTAAAACCAACCTTGAATCAACGTCAGCTGATGGCGATGTTAGACACCAGCTGATATCGTGATTAAACCTCAGTTTGACGTGGGGTTCTGCTAACCCAACGTTGATTGGATGATTTCGCTCTGCAGAAAGCTATAGGTGGTGTAAATAACCTATTTTACATTTTCTTTTTTTCAAAAGGAACATGGTATGATTAAATATTTTTCAATTTATAGTTGTCTTTATTTTATTTTGAAATTGTATGCTTTGTGTTGAGGAACGCTTTTGAAAATTACGTCCATACAGTATGTAGTTAGTTCCGGTGAGAAAGTTCAGAAACAAGAGCAAAGGAGCAGACTGAGATCGCTACTTTAGTGAAGACGGAAAGATAACTGATCTTTAAAGTCTCGTTATATGAGAAAAGGTTATTACTGAATATTCTTTACACTCTCAGAAGAAGCACAAAATTAGTGTTCACAAAATATTATGTATATTGCGTGTTTTAGCCTTGTGTTGAGGTACTTAAAGTATGATGCTGAGCTACTAAGTTCTAAAACATGCACTATTGTATTAGTGTTTTTTTTCCTGTTTAGCTCTTATGTTAGTGTTTGATTCAGTAAATCAAAACCATCAGTTTAAGTCTTGACCATTTCTCGGGGAGAATGCTACAGGTGGATTTGATCAGTTTGAAGCTAACCACAGCTGGACAGTAGATCTTGAGGCTCCGTCTAGAGTCCCTAAACAGTTTCTGTCAGGGTTCTGCCACTCCAGTCTTTTAAATTCTTGTTTTGGTGACGGAGTCCAGACACTAGCTCTGTCTTGTCCCGTTTGTTGTGCTCAACTTGAGTTTTTTCGGGTTGAGCACTGCTCTTCTGTCATTGTGTGTGTGTGTCTCTGTAAGGGTGCCATCATGGGCACACTCAGCCCATGCGCTTCGGCTTAATGAGAGCGTGCGAGGTCTGGGCATTCTTGGGACGCCCGCCCTTGTACTTGTGTTTGTTCTGTCGGCATCGCGCTGTTTCATTCTCAGCATCTAAGTTAGTTTTGGTTTTTGTTGGCACTGAGATGAAACACACTGCATATGTGTGAGCACACAGTAAGGTGTTTTCATTTTGTCGTGTGCTCTCCCATCTATTGTCTAGTCCCACCCTCCTTGTTAACCCATTATTAGTTTATCTGTTTGTTTGTTAATTATTTCTGCTTATATACTCCTCAAGTCTGCTGTCCTGTTCCAGTTCGTCGTCCATACTTTCCCATTGAAACCTGCCTTGTCTTGTCCTCCAGCCCTGATCCTTGCCAGCCTGCCCAGTCAAGTTTGTTTCTTTGTTTATTTGTTTTATTAATGTTTTCCTCATTGGGGTTGTTTATTTTGCTGTTTGTTTTATTTTGCTATTACTAAATACCCATTTTCTTTGCAATTGAGTCCTCGCTCCTTTTCCCCACCCACAACCTTGACAGTTTCTACTTTATTTCAATCACAGAAATCTATGTTGCCGTAAGAACAACCATATCTGCGATAAAGCTTGATCTAAACCAAAACACTCAAAAGGGTGCTTCTGAATGAAGGGAACAAATGATGGACACGTTTCAGCTTTCTCGATTCTCTTGTGCGTGTTTAATTTATGACTAAATTGAAGCAGAATTGCATCATAAGGACTTTTTTTTTTGGTTTCCTACCCCCTTCATCCCTTCAAAGCCCTCACTCTGGAGGGTAAACCCTTGAAGAGATTAAGATGGAAGGCAAGCATAGAAATAGCATGGGATTGGGATAAACCAGCCCAAACCATTAAACCTGCATCATCTGCATGAAGACGGAAGTTCAATGAGATGAGGTGCACATACACTAAACTTAGCGCCATGGGTCCAACAACAATTTCACTTTCAAATGATTGCTCGGGGAGAAACAAATATTATCCTCTCAGTATGGTAAAGAAGCCCTGAGGAGTAAGGTGAAAACCATATTTAAATCTTCTCCTTGAGCTATACAGTAGATCCCCCTTTTCAGTGTGATAACACACACACTCCCTATATGCTTTGCATATTTTTGTCTTTTTCATTCATTCATTTTTCTTCGGCTTACTCTGGTTTATCAGGTGTCGCCACAATGGAATGAACCGGCAACTATTCCAGCACATGTTTTACGCTGCGGATGCCCTACCAGCCACAATCCAGTACTGGGAAAAAACCATGCACACTCATTCACACACACTCATACACTACGGCCAATTTAGTTAAACCAATTCATCGATAGTGCGTGTGTTTGGACTGTAGGGGAAACAGGGGAGGACATGGAGAGAACAAGCAAACTCCACACAGAAATTCCAACTGGCCCAGTTGCGACCTTTCTGTGAGGCGACATAAAGTGACAAAATTAACCATGACTCTAGTATATACTATATCTCTAGTAACTACCTTGACTCAGTATGCTATATCTTTTTATTTTTTAGATTTTTTTTTATGTTTTCATAAATTCGACAATCAAATCTACATAAAATGTCAGACTTTTAGGGTTTTAAAAACTTTTAAAATTAAATCTTACAGTAAAACAGCTCAAGATTCTTAAATCTTAAAGAGCTGTAATATGTATTAATTAGATTGTAAATTGTTGGAGTGCAGTGAGTGCACTATTCTGTGCTTCTGAATGGCTGTATTTAAATTTCTGTCGTGTTTCGTCTGGTGTAAACAACCAAATTGCTTATCACTGCAAATCTCGTCAGATAGCATGTTGTAAGGACACGGAGTTACAATATAACCTGCTCACCTAATGTTTACGTTTGTAATATTTATATTATTTGCTTAATAATAACCACCTCATGTGGAACTCTGAATCTGCGTCTCATTTCGGAGTCTGCTACTGTCCTATACATGTCAACATTGCAGGATGTGTAAATAAGGCATATGCCCACCATAATAAGGGATAACCCCCCTCCCTACACACACACACACACCCCAACAAAAAAAATCCCCATATTTACGTATGTTCTTCCGGAGAAATAAACAGTTAAACGGTCAGTAATATTATTTATATTATTATTTACATAAGAAAAAATAAATAGTATTTGTAAAGACTAGTAAATAGTAAAGACTAAAAATACGGGAGAAATGCAAGAAAATACCTTTACGGGATAATAGCAGGATAGAACTGTAAAATACGGGAGAATCCCGGGGAAAACGGAAGGGTTGACAGGTAAATGCTGCCCACCGGAGGTCACATTTCAATGGTGGACCCATATATCCTTCCTGCACTCTCAGAAATAAAAGGTACGCGAGCTGTCACTGGGGTGGTACCTTTTCAAAAAGGCACACATTTGTACCCAAAAGGTCCATATTAATACCTCAAGGGTACATATTAGTACCTAAAAAGTACAGAAGTGTTCCTCTTAAAATTGTTTGGTACTAATATATACTTTTGAGGTACCAATATGGACCCTTTAAGTACAAATATGTACCTTTTGAAAAGGTACCACCCCAGTGATAGCTCATGTACCTTTATTTCTGAGAGTGTGACTGAATGAATGAAATACGCTGTTTTCCACCAAGGCAACCCGGGGTGCTGAAACATCATTGGCTGAACTCACATTAGGCGGGTTAAATAACCAAAAACAGGTTAAACCAAAAACAAAAAAACAGATGTTCCAGCACGTATCGCGCATTTTCAAAGCAGAATATCTGCTATTGTTTGTCAGATAAACAAGAATGTTCACTCAGCAATATCTGCAAACACAATACGGTACTTTTTATGCTTTAGAAGAGTCAAAAACACACATACAACACCTTTAATATTGATTGATGTAAGTTAAGACGACTTAAAGTTCATTTGATTCAACTCAAAAATGTAAGGCAGCATTTTTTTTAGTGCGTTCACTGTACAATACTTTAGGATTGATTTAATAATTAAACAATTAAAGATATTTTGCACTAAATAAATAAATAATGAGACACACACACACACACAGAGAGCTGAAACAAACATAGCTTCTTTATTGCGAGTTAATTACAGAAATTAGCATCAGTGGAGAAAAAAAGTCATCTTGAGCCCAGCTGCTTCCGTCTTGATTGAATCTGCTGCTTCCTTCCCTCTCAAGTACCTTTCGTTTAATTAGCCATTTGTAACTGAGTTTTGAGCTTCCACGCTAAACCGAACCACCAGCACCAGTTACCATGGCAACTATACATTTGTAAACCCCTAAGAAACGCTCTTCCCTTTTCAGAGAGTCAATCATGCATGATCCTTCAAGTCAAGACCCTACAGGCCTTTCGATCAGACATCAGTGTTTAATCACATCTGCTGCATCTCTGAATGGTCTGAGCCCTTCCTGCCTTCTGAATGAGCAGATTTCCCGCATTAATGCAGATTCAGTCCCATCACAGCGTGAACACACGTGGAAGTTCTGATAAACTGCAGAAAGAGGGCTGTTTGGGCTACGGAAAGCACACAGCGGTTGTGGTGTGAGGTTTTTACTTGACCTTCAACTTTCTTTTCAACTCTGGAGGTACATAAAATGTGCTGTATGTACGTTTTTGACTCTTCTAAAGCACAAAAACATTGTAATATGTTTGCAGATATTTAAGAAACATGCTCAGTGAACATTCTTGTTTGTCTGAAAAATAATGCTGAAGTTAGATATTCTACTTTAAAAGTGTGCATTACGTGCTGGAACGTCTGTCATTGTTTTGGTCTCTTTAACCCGCCCAATGGCAGTTTAGCCAATTATATTTCAGCACCCTGGGTTGCCTTGGTGAAAAACAGCGTGTTTAAGAGCCCAAGAAAGGCTCTTAAAATATGAGTCCATGCAACCTCCAGTGGACAGTAGCAGACTCTGAAATGAGACGCAGATTCAGAGTTCCACACGGGGTGGCTATTATTTAGCAAATAACATAAATATTACAAATGTAAACAATAGGTTACATTGTAACCCCGTGTCCTAACAACATGTGACGAGATATGCAGTGATAAGCAATTTGGCTGTTTACACTAGACAAAACATGACAGAAATTTAAATAAAGCCAATGAGAAGCACAGAATAGTGCACTCACTGCACTTCAGTAAAATTGTAAGGTTTTTAAACTAATGGCCCGTTTCCACTGGGAAGGTTCGGTAAGCTTTTAAGGTCGTTTCCACTGTCTAAATGCGTACTGAAACAAACTGTACTGTACCACTTTTTGGTCATCCTTTGCAAAGGGTACCAAGGGTACCAAAAGGCGGAGCTAGACGCGCAACTGAACGCTATTGGTTTACAGAGATACGTCATTTGCTCGCGCAACAAGCCAGAATGAAAACAAAGGACCCGCCAAGTTACACATCCGAGAGACAATACACCGAAATATTATAAACATAATAACGAGCCATGGTCGACCTGAACTCAAACCAACCTTGTCGTCGTCTTGAACAGCCACAAAGCCAAGAAGAAGAGCAGATTCTCCCCTGTGCCCTGTAGCCCGTCTAAAGTGAGAGCACTTTCGCACGTCAATATTTGAAATAACAAACTTCTTGAGCTGTTGATGATAACGTGCGCTTGATTATTGACGTGCTTTTGATACCTGATCCTTTCAGAAACAGACAAACACGAGACTGATGCGTGCAAAAACAGGAGAAGCTGGAAAAAACAAAGCAAATTATGGTTTCAGCAAACATGAAGAAACTGCTGCGTTTAACTATAATCATCACCTTCTGGACTATTATGAACTCGGAACGACAAAATTACTCTCTAACAAGAGGCTACATGTGCTGGTGAAGATTACAGACACAGATGAGAGGTTTACACTGACTGTGGGCTATATTTGTGTTGTTTTTGAACCTAAATAAGGCATAAATGTCTGCTGTGTGTAGTTTTTCTGTAATTGGTAACATATCAGAGAATGTAAGGGGCTGTATGTGTTCATATATGCTGCATATATGCTGCATTTATTTATTTATTTGATATAAAAATCGCAGACAGTAGGCTATTTCGCATCATTGATCTGTAGTTATAATCAGATCATGTTCATAGAGAGGTCAGTAATGAACATTTATACACCAGTATTAATGTGTATAAGCCTCTGTTTTGTGAGAAGTGCTTCTCGTATGATATGTGAACGAACCGTACAGCTTTACAGTAAACATTTCCTCGAGCGAGAATGACGTCGACTGAAACTTTCTGTCTTACACCACCCCCACCAAAAGAGTACCCTTTAGCAGTGGAAACGCAAGCCTGATAAAGGTGACCCGTACCGTACTGTACCACTCAGTGGAAACGGGCCATAATTAATACATATTAAAGATCTTTAATATTACTAAACGTAGATGCTGAATCATTGATATGTGTTGGCTTGCACTGAGTCACAGTTCTCAAGTTCTGCTCTGCTGCTGCTTTCAGTAGTATGGCAATAAATCTCATGTAAAATGGCGTTCAAACTCACATTATTAGCATTTAACTAAAGCATGAGGTGTACCTGAGGTGATCACTGTCAGTTTATGCTGTTGTTCAGCTGTGAGAAATAGAAGCCGTTTCTAAAATATAAATCTCAGGTGTTGATTAGGACAAAAACTGCTTTTGACATGGAAAATATTCCTTCTATCGCTGTTGCTTTTATTTTGAACACGACTTCAATCAGCCTTTAGGCTCGATAGTCAGGCACACTCCTGTTGATGTCGTCAATCTGGCATCCTGCACTTGCATGTGTTTTGAGCCAGAAGTGCAATACCTAGTTCAACCACTGGGTGTCAATCTTACGTTACACCTTTAACCACCTTTAACTAATTTTTGAGTGTAGAAAGTCAGTCGGTTCACTTTTGACCTATACAAATATAGGTCAAAAGTGA
>CAIGQQ010038338.1:2865046-2876918 GCA_903798035.1 Danio albolineatus
TCACTTTTGACCTATATTTGTATAGGTCAAAAGTGAACCGACTGACTTTCTACACTTAAAAAAAATTAAAAATAAATAAATAAAAGTTTGCTGTTTTTTCAAAATACTTTGTGATCTGCATAACTGAGTACACCCCGTTTTGAAAATGAATATTTATATCATGTATGTTGGTGCATTTAAACAAAACAGATTTATTAAACAGATTTATTTACTAAAATAATATTTTAGTCACCAAAAATATTTATAAATTGAAAGATAATATAATTGAATTAAAAAAAAATTGTGCAAAGAAACCTACAACCTACAAAATTCCAACAAAAAACTTCCATTTTATTTATTTATTTGTTGTTGTTGTTGTTGTTGTTGTTGTTATTATTATTATTATTATTATTATTATTATTATAATGTGCGTCTCGATTTTTCCTCTTTTTTAAAATTTTTATTAAATACACATTTGGCTGCACGAGTTTTCGTAACTAGTGGACCGTTATCGTAAGTTATTTTGTTAGATAAGCTCCAGGTTTGGCTTTAGCACTGACTAATCTAATGTATATGCGCAAATATAACATTGTAAAGCTTCCTATTAAGCATATGAATTTAAAAGATAGATTTGTGAGGGGTGTACACATATGTTGAGCACTGTTTATAACCCTTTAATGCACAAGCTATGTAAAACCACTTCTAATGCACAATACGAGTCTAAATTGACCCACACACTTTTCTTATGGGAATTTGTTTGTTTTCTTTTGAAATCAGTTTACTTGATCAGTAATCGACATATTTAAAATGAGCTGAAACAGATTTATTGAGGTTTTTTTTAGGGACAATTTTATTGTTTCATGTTTAATTCAGCTGAAAATGATGAAAACATCAAATTAACTTTGCGTTGAGAAGAGATAATATGATTGTGTGGAACCCAGCATTTTTTACAGTGTGTGTTTGTCTTTATTAATAAATAAAAATTCATTTATTTATTTAGTAGTGTATTAATAAATCAATCTAAGTTTTATCTCAGTTTTATCAAAGTAGAAATGAAAGCACTGCATTAAAACAGAAAGGTGATGAACTGACCGGAACTACCGGTGCGTTAAATGGTTTTATTGCACACATAAGAATCAGGTATTCAGACAGACCACAGCATATACTGTATATATGAGCGACATGTTGGATTTCATTCCAAGATTGCTTTCTAAAAAAAAAAAAAAAAAATAAGAGTGGAGAAGAAACTCAATTTTAGTCTTCTGCCCACTCACTCAACTGTGCTGCCATGTCATTTTCCCCTCTTCTTGTAGATGAGTCATTATTCTAATCAGCGGGATCTTGTTTCAGATATCGGTGTCTTTTCCGCATGCGGTTGTTCAGTTTGTACAAGTCAGAGCTGATTAACACTGATTAACGGGGATGATTGATGTATTCAAGAGTTGCTTTAACAGAACGCATCATGAAACAGAGTATATCATGTTTGCTTATTGTCAAACTACTTTCTATAAATGAGCTGAAGGAACAATTGAGTCTTTTAGAGGACAACTGAGAGTACTTGTTTTATGTTCAATCTACTTAAATTTTCTAAATAAAAGTAAAAGAAAAAAATAAATAAAAATAAATAAAACTAATAAGCTAACTTAATTCCTTCATGTTGTCCTTAATTCCTTCATGCAGTCTTCACACTGTAAAAAAAATGGTTCCACCATAGATTGTTAAAAATATGGACGTAGTATTCGTAGTATGACATCACCCATAGGTTTTTAAACATCACAAATGAAGTGGGTGTGGCCAAATGGCGCCCTTTTGTTCACGCATCATTGCACCGACTGAGTTCCAAAAATGGTCAAAGAGGCGGAGCATGAGCGGAGCTACACATGCCTGCTGGCATTTTGCTTAGACGGGCTTTTCTTTTGGGAGAAACGCTTAAAACTTCATTACCTGCGACTCGTTTGTGTTCTGACCACATGTGCTTGGTTGTATACTATATCAATAAAGTATTTAGTCTTTTAAAAACACTGCTGCAATACACTGAGCCACTAAACATTGTTCTTATGACGTTTTTCTCCAGGAGGAAAATGACAATTCCTTCCAAATACTGCAGAGATAGTCTTTGTTAGTACATGCTGGGCTACTTATGAAATCCAAGCATAACACTGTATGGCAGGGATCACCAATCTCGGTCCTGGAGGTCCGGTGTCCTGCAGGGTTTAGCTCCAACTTGTCTCAAAACACCTGTCTGGATGTTTCAAGTATACCTAGCGAGAGCTTGATTAGCTTGCTCAGGTGTGTTGGATTAGGGTTGGAGCTAAAATCTGCAGGACACCGGACCTCCAGGAACAAGTTTGGGGATCCCTGCTGTATGGCAACGCTTCAGATGACTGTTTTAGAGCCTACAGCTAATCAATCTGTCAGATTCTGGAGTGCATTACAGCTCTAAAGAACATTATAAATGATAAATTAATCACAAATAAAACAAATACATTTATAGAGATGGTAAATACGTATGTAAGAATTGCACTCACCTGAGAAACGGAGGCCACGTAATTGGTTTGTAAGCACAACTAAGTGCACACAGCATGCCATATTATCTGAGAATTTTAAGAAATAATCCAAAAAGGCAACTGACTGTGTAACTCCACATAAAACTAAACAATAATACATCATATACACCGAGTTCAGCGACTAATCAGCTGAGGTTACATGACGGCGACCAGCGAGGCATAGCTGTCACTCAAGTGGCCATGCCCTTTATTTTGCAAACTTAATGTAACTTAATATAAATGAAACAGATGAGTTATAAAAAAAAATTACCCCCTCACAGCTGTCATGAAGTGTAATACAGCTAATTACACCTAAATCGTCTTTTGTATCAGGCTGTAAACACCTTTTTTTCTGCTGTAAAGTTGGCCGTTTTAACATTGGGGTCAATAAAAATGTGCTCTATTTTGGAGCCAAGACTAGTGGAATTATGATGAATTGCAGTTTCAGTTACTTCCGTATTTGCTTCACGAGGGAGAGCGGGAGGTTGGCGCTTGGTTCCACACAATACCTTTATGTTGTTCTAACACAAATCGATTATGTTATCTTAATCATTTTCACAAATTAAAGTGGATTGAACATAAAACAATTAAGCTGTCTTCAGAAATTGTGTTAATTGCACTCATGTAAATAAGCAGTTTAAACAAGCAGCAAAAGTCATTTTTGTGTGCATGTTGCTTGTGAATATTTTATGCATCAGTTTTCTTGCACATTTTTACAGACAAAGTGACTACAGAGCAAACTAAACTACCCAAAACAGAAAGTCAAATCAATGCATATGTATAAATCAATGAGATGCAGATGAGGTTCATTAAGGAGTGAGGCAATGGGAAACAAAGGCGTTATTATGTGAGCTCACAGTTGGGGACAATAAATGACCAAATTAAAATGCATGCATTTACCACCTAGCACGAAATCCATATTAAAAACTTTGCATCTATACATATGAAACAGAGTTATACTGCTATACGACCTGGTCTGGGTGGGGGGTGATATATTAGGGGAGATGACGATTACCATGAATATATTAAACTGAAATAAATATATTAAACAGTTGAATGCATCAGTTTTGGGTTAAAGATGAGATTTTTCTTTGTGTGTGTGTGTGTGTGTGTGTGTGTGTGTGTGTACAAACTTAAAAAAATATATTTTAATAACTTTAGTGAAAAATTAAATATCAAAATATGGGCAACAGGGCAACGCAGTGGCGCAGTAGGTAGTGCTGTCGCCTCACAGCAAGATGGTCGCTGGTTTGAGTCTCGGCTGGGTCAGTTGGCCTTTCTGTTTGCATGTTCTCCCTGCGTTCGCGTGGGTTTCCAGGTGCTCCGCTTTCCCCCACAGTCCAAAGACATGTGGTACAGGTGAATTGAGTGAGCTAAATTGTCCGTAGTGTATGAGTGTGAATGAGTGTGTATGGATGTTTCCCAGAGATGGGTTGCAGCTGGAAGGGCATCTGCTGCGTAAAACCTATGCTGGATAAGTTGGCGGTTCATTCCGTTGTGGCAACCCTGGATTAATAAAGGGACTAAGCCGAAAAGAAAATGAATGAATGAATATGGGTAACATGAGTAATCATTTAGCATAACAAGATATATCTCTGTAAACCTAAAACATAATTTACATGACTTGTGCTTAAAGAGCAAGCTATTACTTCAAATTTGGTGGCTTATATTGGATCTCTCACTCACTTCACTCCTGGCTAAAATAAGCCTCTCCACCACTTCAGCTGAAAAGATTGCTAAGTTCAAGGCACTTGAAAAATGACATAAAAAAAAGTTAAATAGTTGTTAAATTTACTTTGTTGAGCGCTTTGGCCGTTTTAAATCATTTTAATTAAATTATAAATGTTTCTTAAGGTCTACTTATTTTTTGTGTCAAATGAAGCATGATTATTCAGTGTTTCCAACTTAGCGACTTTTTCAAAAAAGAGACTAGCGACGAATCTAGCACTTTTTTTGATGTTACTGGAGATTATTATAGACTTTCATGTGTACGTACAGTACCGTTCCTACCCTTCTCAATGAGCTGCGGGTGATGCCGTCGGCCCCTCCCTCACCTCAGATCACTCACAGACAGCCTCGTATACAGCAGTCAGTCTCTCACACATGCAGCCTGCAGATCGTTCATTTACGTATCGACGGCAAATGATTTACGTCTGAGAGATTACTGCAAATTCATTATACATCTATACTGATATACTGTATTCAAACAATACATTTAATTGACATACATATACAGTTGAAGTCAGAATTATTAGTCCCCCACAAATCTTTTATTTTTATTTGTATTTTTTATATTTCCCAAATGATGTTTAACAGAGCAAGGAAATGTTCACAGTATGTCTGGTAATATTTTTTCTTCTGGAGAAAGTCTTATTTGTTTTATTTCGGCTAGAATAAAAGCAGTTTTAAATTTTTAAACATCATTTTAAGGTCAAACTTATTAGCCCCTTTAAGCAAGTTTTTTTCAATAGTCTCCAGAACAAACCATAGTTATACAATAACTTGCCTAATTACCCTAACCTGCCTAGTTAACATAATTAACCTAGTTAAGCCTTTAAATGTTACTTTAAGCTGTATAGAAGTGTCTTGAAAATATCTAGTCAAATATTATTTACTGTCATCATGGCAAAGATAAAATAAATCAGTTATTAGAGATGAGTTATTAAAACTATTATGTTTAGAAATGTGTTGATAAAATCTTCTCTCCATTAAACAGAAATTGGGGGAAAAAATAAACAGGGGGGCTACTAATTCTGACTTCAACCTTATAAAGCATAGTGCAAATTTAAACACCCCGTTATTAACCATAGGCTGCTAAACAAAAACTGCTGGACGTGATGACGTCAGTAATATGCAAATTGACGTATGACATAATCTAGCGACATTTAGTCGCCTAGCGCCTTTTCATTGAAAATAGTTGGCAACACTTATTATTTTGCATGTGCGTATTTTAGCGCAGATCACAGAATTGTGCTGCAAGCATCAGAGCTGAGTTCATTAATATTCACAACCCTTCCAAATATGGTCAAAACTAAGCTTTTTTTATTCTAGGGGTGACTCCTGTGGACATAAATCAACATATAATTTTGTTTTTTTGAGAATTTTTGAATGTACCTACAGTATAAGCCACATACCTGTATGTATATATCAAAGAACAGTTTAACATATTAAAGCAATGCACACTATGGCACCTTTTCATATGGCAAGTACTTCATAGCTGACATTGAAACGAGCGAGCGGTCTGATCCTGTCATTAAATACTGTTTGTCTTACGGGTGCAGAAACTCTGAATGTACAAAATGTTTGTATAACCCTAATGTATCACATTCCTTCCCACATCCATGTTAAATATCAGAACTCTGGACTGAACGGTCTGCATTCCTCAGCTGTATAATGAGCTCTGAATTTAAATCGCAGAAAAGACAGCGTTTTCAAATTAACCCTAGTAATATCTCTAATTTAGTTAGCACAGAGCCTGGATGAAGCATTGAAGCTCAAGGACTGAAGGTCAACATGACGGGAACGCGCAAAGGTCTCGAGTTCATGCGGTTCTCATGGGGACTGATGGATTTCTACAGGTGCAGTTAATTACACCACCATCATTGAATATATTCTGTTCAGCTATTTCATTAATGCATATTTATCAATGATGAATATGCATCTAAAGGACTAGAATGCTCAAGAAAATGATATTTTGACATTACTTAGTCACCCCGGCTTCATTCCAACCTTGCATGCTGCCGTTTTTACCTTGAGACATCGAATTTTGGAGAAAGCTTGATTTAATTCACAGTGGCCATGTCAGTCAGGATACACAATAAATAATGCATACAAAACACCACTACAGAAAATTAAATGTAATGCTATATATTTCTGTGATGGACTAAGATATAGTAATTATTCAGTGACAAAAAAATAATAATTTACTGCATCTCTCAAATATTATCATCAATGTTATGTAAAAATCAATATAATGCTGAAATGCCAAATACTAACCTCCTTACCTTCGCTTTACTTCTTAACTTCAATTAATTATCTCTATATAATTGTGTTCTAAACAATTTATAAACATCTAAACATCATAATAAGTACCATGAGCCACTTAGCAACTGCATGGGGATCACTTAGCAACCACACTGAAAATACCCTAGTAACTGTTTTGCAACCAGAGTAAGGTGGATTACTTATGGTTACTTACAAATTATATGACTAAATTCATTCTTTCATTTTCTTTTTGGCTTAGTCTCTTTATTAATCTGAGGTCGCCACAGCAGAATGAACCGCCAACTTATCCAGAAAAAGTTTTACGCAGCGGATGCCCTTCCAGCTGCAACCATACATTGCATACATACTCATTCACACACATAGACTACAGACAATGTAGCTTACCCAAATCACCTATACTACATGTTGTTGGAGTTGTTGTTGGACTTGTTGGAGAAACCGTAGCATGTGGAGGAAACCCACGCAAACATGGGGATAACATGTAAACTCCACACAGAAATGCCAACTGACCCAGCCGAGGCTTGAATCAGCGACCTTCTTGCTGTGAGGCTATCGTGCTACCCACTGTGACGCCCTAATAACTAGTTATACCTGTAAAATGTAACTAGTTTCTTACTTTAAAGGGCCGGTGTCCTGCAGAGTTTAGCTGCAATAATATTTACAATAATATTCCCTCAACATTGAGCGCAAACGCCCATGATTAATGTACATTCACGATTATATTCATGTATATGATTATATACCATTATTTACAATAATATTCCCTCAACATTGTGAGCGCAAACGCCCGTGACTATATGGCGCAAAATAAGTCGCTGAATGTGTGAGTTCAATTATGAAGAATGATGAAGACCCTGCTGTTGCTTTAATCCTTTCCGCAAGTTATTTACAATTACTTTAAAATTGTGTCATATAGAGTTGCTTTAAAATGGTAACAGTTGAGGGAATAGTATTGTAAATAATGGTATATAATTATATACATGAATTGTGAATGTAAATTAATCATGGGCGTTTGCGCTCATAATGTTATGGCTGTTCTGAACGCCTTCTACACGAATGCGCGTCTGCAGCTAGGCTATTCTCTCCCTGGCCAGACTTTGGCCAGATTTTATTATTAATATTGTCATTAATAATAATAATAATAATAATAATAATAATAATAATAATAATAATAATAAATACCTAAATTAATAAAAACAAAAAATAAGTCGTGATCACAACATAACTTTTTTGTTATGTCGAGATCACGAGAAAATCAGTTGTTATGTTGAGATCACGAGATAATTAAGTCGTGATCACAACATAACAAGAGAGAAAAAATTATTTAATGCATGACCTCGTAGGACTTCCGTAAGCATGAGGTTACATTTGATAAACTTGTTTGTGTCTAATGACACCATATGACACACAGTGCAATGACACTGTTGCTGAAATTTGAACTTCAGAAAAAACTTATTACACTTTCAGATGCAGATCATGCATTCATTCTTTTTCTTTTCGGCTTAGTCCCTTTAATAATCTGGGGTCGCCATAGCAGAATGAACCGCCAACTTATCCAGTATTTGTTTTACGCAGCTGATGCCCTTCCAGCTGCAACCCATCTCTGGGAAACATCCATACACACCCATTCACACTCATACACTACGGACCATTTTAGCCGACCAAATTCACCTGTACCACATGTCTTTGGACTTGTGGGGGAAACTGGAGCACCCGGAGGAAACCCACGCAACCACGGGGAGAACGTGCAAACTCCACACAGAAATACCAACTGACCCAGCTGAGGCTCGAACCAGTGACCTTCTTGCTGTGAAGCGAACGTGCTACTCACTACGCCACCGTGGTGCCCAGATGCAGATCAACAAAGCTCAATATTTCTGCTTGTGCTATATCTGCAGATAACCAAACACTGTAAACGAGCTCATGTCCATGAACAGGATTAACCCGGGGTTCAGTTCACAGAAAGAGGAAATCAATCTTTTTTGATTTATGCCTTGAGCAAAACGTAGAAAACCCAGCCTCTCGAATTATGTCTTTTAAAAACACAGTTCACTATGAGAGCATGAGGTATCAAATGCACTAATGTGAGCAGTTCCCACAGAGTTTGCAGAAATACAACCATTAAATTCAATTCATGTCAAATATTATCTAAAGGTGCTTTCACACTTGGTTCAATTGCCTGGACCGTACCAAAGTTCGATTGTCCCCCCTTGCCTCCTTCTCAGTTGGTTTGTGTTCACACTGTGTTTTTTCCTGCTGAACCCCGGTACGCTTGCGTCATCAAGCCGCTGTTTTGTGTACAGCTGTTGCCAGGTGAAGGACACAAAAGCAAAGCGCCAAAATGGAAAGACGTCCGCACTCCGCACATCACGGTCGGTTCACTTTTACTGAACCTTTAAGTTTTGGACATACAGAAAGCAACTCGTGACTATCTGCCGCAAAATTATTATAAACGTTCAAAACATCACGCGATGTCTGCAGAATCTGTTTCTGGAGGAGACAAGCAGACATTATCACTGTGCTTGCCCTGGCTGAGTCCCGCTTGTCAGCAAGGTACAGTACGTGATACACACTCACACACACGAATGAACATAATAAAAACTATAGTTTGTTGTACTGTTGACGGTTCCCTTCCGCTCTTTGGTATGATTGGTACACTTCTGGTATGTATGCAAAGCAGAGTTTGCTTGAAATGTACCCCAGACCACCTCATTCAGGCGGGCTCGGGTACGGTTCACGGGTGACGCGTTTACACTAGCTAAACGTACCATACCATGACGTCAAACAACCCGGGTGCGGACCAAAAGTGCTAGTGTGAAAGCACCCTAATAGATATATCTGTACATTGACAATATGTGATTCCTGAGCCAAACAGTGGTCTCATAATCTGTAAAGAACCATAAGTAATTTATTGCACCTCTCTCCAATATAAATATTGCATATACTGTTATTGCGATAACAATATTTTTCGACATATTGTGTAGCCCTAAAAGATCCATAGCTTGCCGACTCCCAGCAATTTTTTCATCACTAGCCAGGTTTTATTCAAGTAATTTAAATATTTATTTCAAGAGTTCACAATTAGCTGATAACTGATTATTAAGCTTGTTTGGCATGCTGTCCCGGGAGAGAGCCCTGAGCTCATAAGATCCTCGACCCTGGGGCTCCCTTCCGTTCGCAAGGCGAGAGGGGAGTTTGAGCTCAGGTAGATCTAGAGAACTCCCCTGCTGTAGTAGCTAATGAACAGTGATTGCTCTAAAGCAGAGATACCCAAACTAGGGCCCGCGAGCCAAAGTTGGCCCATTGCAACCTTTGATTTGGCCCACCATCCCATCTGAGAAGAGAGTGAGAATAATGGAGAAGGCTGGGGCGAATGCCCTTAAAAGAGATCATCATTTCTAATTTGACGTAACCTTTCTTTGTTCGGTTTTATTGCCGAATCACAATAAAGCCAACCAAAATTAAATGTTTAATTATATGCTGTAAATAAAGCAGGTTTAAAAAAATGTAAATAATGTCACTCAACAGATAGAGGACTATGCAGAAGACATCAGCGAGCTAATCAACACAAAACAGTGTAACTCCATTCTGTCATAAATGAGATTGTTTTTACTGTAATAAGTTCATTATAAAAATATAAAAAATATATATGCTGTATTAGTTAATATAAAGCAATGTTTTCTTGTCATTTTTAAACATTATTAAAGAAATTAGAAAATTAACCATGGCTACTATAGTTACCTTCGGCCCGCAACCCTCAATTAAGTTTGGTTTTTGGCCTTTCTTAAGAAAAGGTTTGGGCACCCCTGCTCTAAAGAGATAACTACTTACTAGGAGCAGTTCTATGGTGCTGATTTGGATTAGTCTATTAACTTAAGTTGCATGTTTTTGGAGGGTGGGAGGAAACTGGGGAACCCGGGGGAAACCCACGTGATCAAGGGGAGAACATGCAAACTCCACACAGAAACGCCAACTGACCCAGCCGAGGCTTGAATCAGCGACCTTCTTGCTGTGAGGCGAAAGTGCTACCCACTACACCACCCTCTCGAAATTAGTTTATAAATAAACTTCACTTATTTAAAGGACAAAGTTGAGTGCATTATATTAATAAATTTGATGGAAATGCATATTATTGATTAAATTAAGCAAAATAGAAAAATAGTTAAGTTTCCTTGCGAGATCAGGCTGATGTTACATATACTATTAATGCAATAATGACAATATTTCGATATATTTTCCAGCCCTAATTACAACTATGAATTCTTCAAGTGCTTAATTGTAACTTCAGAACTCATGTACAAATTAACAACACACATTAGGGCTGTGCAATATGGACAAATAATATGGACAATATGGAAAAAATAATAATATTGCGTTTTTTTTATTTATTTATTTTTTAAATCGAATATTTGCGATTTTATTTGCAATTTTGGCAGCTGTTTTTGCTTTGTCAAATAACATCAAATTACACACATACACACTCGCGGTTATGCTTTCAAGCAGTACATTAAAACCAGGAGGCATGTTGCATGTCTTAAAGTTGCTGTCGTTTTCTTCTCACCTCGTGTCGTCATTTAATCTTTTCATGTTTTTAATCTCTTCTTCACTTCCATTTCCTGACCCCGTTTTGAACCCGACTCTGTTCCCTAGTTACCTGCCAGCGAAAGCTCAATAGAAAATACCACCTGAAATGTTCTGGTTGCCCAAGTTCACAGGCCATTCCATCTGAGGGCGCCTGGCTCCGGTCATTAGAAATCGCACAAGGTTTTAAGGTCAAACCGGTGTGCTGCTGTTATTGCGCGCTGTATTTCAGGGGATTTGTATGAGGTTGTTTTGTGCAAACCTTGACTTCACTGAACCGTGAGGTGGCCACTATTGAATCAGATAGACCTCCTGCAGATAAAACGCTATATAAATATAGATTGCCTTGTCATTCAATAGGAACTTAATCCACATCCATGACCTGGAGACAAGCTATTCTCGAAGCGCCACATCTCCTAAGAACGTCTTTGTTTGTCGCACAAAAGCCAGGGTGTGTTAATCCGGATAGTTTGCCTCGCTGCCTTTGAATCACTTTCACAAATTGACAAAATAAAAAAAAAGTTGCTTTGGTGTTGTGCGAGCGGAAAGGATGTCATTAAGATCTAGATACGACTGAGAACATTAGTTGACAGAAAGTGCAAGATCATATATTTGTGTATGGTAGTTGACTGTTAATATGCTTTGTTTTGACTAAAATAGATGTATGTATGTAGTGTGAAAAGTTTGTCACTAAATTTATGAATTTATTTCCTGTTATTATTATTATTATTATTATTATTATTATTATTATTATTATTATT
>CAIGQQ010038338.1:2907545-2931860 GCA_903798035.1 Danio albolineatus
TTTTTTGGATGTCTACTTTGTGTCACACCCATTACAGAGCTTTCAGTCTCTGCTAATGAGCTCGTGATCTGAATCAGGTGGGTTTGATTAAGGAGACATGGAAAATGTGCAGAGCTGGAGGTCCTCCAGGAACGTGGTTGAGAAACACAGCTCTATAGTATAAACAAAAGCAATACAAACATGCGCAAAATGTATTAAAAAGTACATCAACCCCATTTTGTTTTCACTGACTTCCGCTGGAATATTTCAGAAGGCACACAATCCCGAAATTATCCGACTAGTACGAACTGAGCGTGATTGTGAAAAGCACAATAACTATTAAAACAGATGAAGACCATTGTTTGAGAAGCCATTGTTCATTCTTAATGGACGTATCTGGGCTGATGCTGGAGCAATTACAGGCTGTATAACAGCATGACAAAACAGAGCAATTGCTACACGCGGATCATTACAATATAATTGTTACCAAAAATAACGTAAAAAGGTCTCTCTTGTGAGAAATATAGATATGACAGCACACAAACCGTCCCATCACGCTCCGTAACACGGGCAAATTCACACCCCGGAGGCTCAAAGTCGGTATTGCCAAGGTGACTCAACTGTTGAAACAAGTGGCCTAGTTTTTTTCCCTCTTCCTAGCTGTCTGCCATTACACTCCCTCCCTCTCCAGGAGCAGGGAGGCGTTCACTCGCTGATATCTGGCTGCATATTTAGAAGGTCACCATTTACATCGCCTTACCCTGCTTCCTTCTCTCCAGGGTTGGACAGGAGGTTAATGAAACCAGCTGCTTGGTGCACGCTTCACTGCGTTTTTCCACCCTAACATGATGAAACTCGCAAAGGGGTCCAGACTCTGGTCTTACAAAATACTGCAATCCAACCGTCGTGGACTGAAGCATTTTCGTCTCAACGTGATGTCCTTTCTTTCCTTAACCACAAGGCCGCTGTTGCATTCTTGAAGCTTTCCGTGACATTTCATTGCTTTGACCCCCGTCCTGGTGTTTGGATGGTGAATTGTAGTGGCTTGCTTTGTAATGTTCCTTACTGGCTTTGGTCTCTTTCTTTTGGACAGTAGTTATAAAAAGAGCTGCAGTCCTGACTGACAGACCTGATTGCCTACAATATAGCACAGCTTGTGGATAACGGGCAAGGAAAATGACTGTAGTGTGTCCACAGGTGGAGTACACAATATATTTGTGTTGGGACAAGATGAAGGAATTAAGTTAGCTTATTAGTTTTTACAAATTTAAGTGGATTGAAAATAAAACAATTAAGTTGTCCCCATAAAATCCAACAATTGTGTCGTTTCAGCTCATTTTAAATAAGTAGTTTGAACAGACAGCAAACATATTTATACACAGGAACTTCATCAGTGTTAAATTATCGGTGTTAAAGCATTTCAGAGTAAAGGTTTGACATTATAGAGTTATATTTTAAGCATCGATTAACTTTTTTTAAGATTTTGAGCATTATAAACTCTAGATGATGGATAATAAAGCCCAGGGTGTCTTCCTTCCAAAGATACATGAACTGTGAACGTAGACCAAAGCATTCAGCATCTGTTAATGTTTTAGTTTGGGATGGTCAGTTTTGAGAAAATGCCTCTGATGGTGAGGGAAAGAAGGACACCGATATAGTCTCGGAAAACTTTTTACAGAACTCTCATTTTGCTTGCTATCTTCATGAAATTTGACATATAAATTCATGAAACACTTGGCTTTCATGTCATATTTTTTCTAGGACATTACATTAATGTTTTCCTGTGTTTGTATATGGAAAAACAAATATTGAACGCAATACAATTTTTTCCCTCATGATTTCATAATGTATAACTTTTTATATTTTGGAGCATGACACTTCCTCTTTTAGCATTGTAAAAGTGATACCTAGTTTGTTTTTGTAGCTTACTAGAGTCAGGAACTGTTACTATTTAAAGTTAGATAAGTGTAAATCCTCAAAAGTGAGTGCTGGGTAACAGGTTTAATAAATGAACACAATCAGAGTTTGAATTCGGTGTAATCCAGTGTGAATTTGATCCAGTGTGAAATCAAGGAGCTACAGATAACCAAGGCTTGATGGTGTTATTTACAACATAAGGGAATTAATTTGACCAAAATCTTAATGGAACATAAAAGTCATGACATATTTGAAGTCTTAAAAAGTGTTCATTTGTAAAAAGTGTACATTTGTAGTGCTGGCTGTCAAGTGTTAACATGTTTTATCGATAAAAATGATTAATAATATAATTGTAATTGTGATATTTCTTCCATCATTCTTGGAGAATTGTCTAAAGTTGTCTAAGGTGAATTGTAGTGGCTTGCTTTGTAATGTTCCTTACTGGCTTTGGTTTCTTTCTTTTGGACAGTCCTGATTGACAGACCTGATTGCCTACAATATAGTACAGCACGTGGCTATCAGACAAGGAAAATGACTATAGTGTGTCTACAGGTGGAGTACATAATAGATTTGTGTTGGGACAACATGAAGGAATTGTTAGCTTATAAGCTTTTACAAATTTAAGTAGATTGAACATAAAACAATTAAGTAGTCCCCCGAAAATCCAACAATTGTGTCGTTTCAGCTCTTTTTAAACAAGCAGTTTGACCAAACAGCAAACATATTTATACACAGGAACTTCATCAGTGTTAAACTCTCGATGTTAAAGCATTTCAGAGTAAAGGGTTGACATTATGGAGTTATATTTTTTTTTATAAATGAACCCAATCAGAGTTTAAACCTGATTAGATCCAGTGTGAAATCAAGAAGCTACAGATAACCAAGTCTTGATGGTGTTATTTCCAACATCTGGGAATTCATTTGACCAAAAAACTAAATGGAACATAAAAGTCATGGCATTTTTAAAGACTTAAAAAGTATTGTTGGTAAAACTTTATAATAACTACACACTATGAACCATTTATTAAGCATTAACTAATTGTTAGTTCATCATTTGCTAAGCATTAAATATACAATACTAAACATTAGTAAGCAGTTAATACGTGCAGCTACAAATGCTGTACTCTTGACTTACAAGCGCATATATAATGTGTTAACAAATGTGTTAATAATTGCATTTTCATACTTTATTAACGATCAGTTTTTCATTACTTAATGAAGTAGTGCATTATTTGCTTAATAAATGGTTCATAGTGTGTAGTTATTATAAAGTGTTACCGTATTATTTTGTAAAAAGTGTAAATTTCTAGTGCTGGCTGTCAAGTATTAACATAGTTTGTGGATAAAAGAGGTTGAAAATGTGTAGTGTTGGTCTGCCTTTAATAACAGGGTTGGGAAACACTGGACTAGAGTTAAACACATTCAGAGTTAAATTTTATTTGTTAAAGTGTTGAATTTTCACTCTTTACACTAGAGTCAGGGAACAGTCGACTCCTGGTAGTGTAGACCAGAGTTATTTTTAACTCGATACAGTGTAAATATAACTAATTCATAGTGTTGTACAAGTAACTCTCTTAAGAGTGTTATTTGAATTTTAAAATTATCAGAACAGTATATTCATTCAGAGTTGATTTGAACTCTGTTAGAGTTGAAATAACACTGCTATTTTTGCAGTGCACCTGTCATCATATTTATTATCGATATTAACAACACAGGTTCATTTTATTTTATTTTATTTTATTTTATTTTATTTTATTTTTATTATACTATATAGTTCTCTCAGCCTACCACAGTAGCCACTGTCAACTTTGGATCTAAGTTAATCCCCACTGAAAACATTAGCTTGATGGTAACTACGACACACTTTGGATGCTGGTGGTTCAGCTTAGCCTCTTATTTATATCTAATAACATATAAACACCAAAGCTCCAAAGATGCAAAATTCATTAAATGAAAAAGGCTGACACAAAGCGTGTAATGTTTTGAGCCTCCGGCTCTTCATCAGACAGTGTAGCTGTAATTATAATCAGCAATGTAAGCAATAATATTAAAAATATCGAAACCTTCACTCAGATAACAAAGAAATCATGTAATTTCAGTTCTTTTTAATATAGTCTGAAGTATGCCAAGGCCTTAATACACCTAAATCCACATGAATCGTGTGAGTTCACTCAGATTGCCTCTCAATGGCGAATCACTGAACTGGTTTTATCATTTTTACCTGTTCCTGGTGTGGTGAGAAATCGAGTCCCCCTGCTATCGAGTCCGCTTAGAACCCCTAAGGGATCGTCTGTGGTGAATGCCTGAACAAAAGCTATTATTGTGATACCTTGTTGTGTGGCTAATTATAGCAGAACCCACTCCAGTCTTGTAAATTCTTGTTTTGGTGGCAGAGTCCAGACACTAGCTCTGTCTTGTCCTGTTTGTGTGCTCGGCTCGAGTTTTCTCGGTCGAGCACTCATCTTCTGTCATTGTATCTCTGTATGGGTGCCGTCATGAGCGTGCTCAGCATGCGTGCGAGGTCTGGGAGTGCTTGGGACGCGCACCCTTGTACTCGTGTTTGTGTTTGTTCTGTCGGCATCACGCTGTTTCATTCTCAGCGTCTCAGTCTAATTGGTTTCGGTTTTGGGTGGCGCTGAGATGAAACATGCGCGTTGCATATGTGTGAGCGCACGGTAAGATGTTTTTATTGTGTGCTTGTGTCTGCCGTCTGTTTGTTTTTGTTGTCTAAGCACGTGGCCTTGTGTTTACATAGCGGCTGCGTGCTTCCGTTACGTGTTCTTGTCATTATGTGAGCACATGGCTTGTTGTGTTTTCTTGTGTCATGTGCTCTCCCGTCTATTGTCTAGCCCCACCCTCCTTGTTAACCCATTATTAGTTGATCATGTTCACTTGTTTGTTTGTTAATTATTTCTGCTTTATATTCTCCTCATGTCTGCTGTCCTGTGCCAGTTCGTCGTCGCTTATACACCTGTCCTGTCGTGTCTAGCCCTGTCCAGCCCTGCTTATTCCTGCCAGCCCAGTCAAGTTTGTTTTTTCCTTTTTATTTATGTTTTCCCCCCTCAGGGTTGTTTGTGTTGCTGTTTTGCCTTTTTATTTTATTTTATTAGAAATAAAAACCCATTGTGTTCTGCAATTGGGTCCTCATCCTTTTCCCTTTACCGAACCCTGACAATTGTAGCCAGGAGGCTAAAGGTAAAGGTATGATTATGCTAGCACATAAGCTAACTGGGCTAAGTTAACAGGATACAAGATAAATGCTCAATTTCATAAGCCATGCATGCCTTTAATAAAACATAAGTATACGAAAGGGTCAATATAAAGCTTATACATGCCATTTTAATGGTGAAATAAAAGTCATGCTTTACATAATATAAATTATGATCGTGATTTCTTATATTGTACTTTATAGGCAATACAAACTATACATATTACAACTCCAGTAAAACAATAGGATCACTCGGGGTCCTATACGTGGACCCAATTCTCAGGGGGGACTCGATTTCTCATGATACCGGATCAGTTTTAGTGAGGCATTTGTAAAATTAAAAGGAATTATAATAGTTAATAGTCTCTCGTTGGGACACAGTGGCGCAGTAGGTAGTGCTGTCGCCTCACAGCAAGAAGGTCGCTGGTTCGAGCCTCGGCTGGGTCAGTTGGCATTTCTGTGTGGAGTTTGCATGTTCTTCCCGTGTTCGCGTGGGTTTCCTCCAGGTGCTCCGGTTTCCCCCACAGTCCAAAGATATGCAGTACAGGTGAATTGTGTAAGCTAAATTGTCCGTAGTGTATGTGTGTGAATGAGAATGTATGGATGTTTCCCAGAGATGGGTTGCGGCTGGAAGGGCATCCGCTGCGTAAAACAAATGCTGGATAAGTTGGCGGTTCATTCTGCTGTGGCGACCCCGGATTAATAAAGGGACTAAGCCGACAAGAAAATGAATGAATGAATGAGTCTCTCGTTGGCCTGTATAGCAAAGCCCACCATGAAACAAACAATACATAAGCTTTGAAAACTTATAGGGTGGCATGATGGCTCAGTGGTTAGCACTGTCGCCTCACAGCAAGAAGGTCAATGGTTTGAGTCCTGAGTGGGTAAATTGGCTTCCTGAGTTCTCCTCGTGTTGGTGTGGGTTTCCTCCGGGTGCTCCGGTTTCCCCTACAGTCCAAACATACTGTAGTAGTGTAGTGTATGTGAGAGTGTAAGGGGGTTTCCCAGTACTGGGTTGCGGCTGGAAGGGCATCCGCTGCATAAAACATATGCTGGAACAGTTGGCGATTCATTCCACTGTGGTGACCCCTGATAAATAAGGCACTAAGCTGAAAGAAACTGACTTTTTTTGATATTTTTATAGACAGGATTACCAAAAAAAAAAAAACAATGAAGAAAAAAAGGAAAGAATAGTATGAGCCAGAGGTAATTATAGCAAAGCCTAGAGCCAGGTTAGAGACACAATGTCAATATTCGCTCGTGGACAATGGACTTGTCAATATCATCTGTGATAATCCTTTAAAGACTTTGTCTTTGCTTGTCAGGTCGTAACGAGGATGATTTAGCTCGGCCAAGTGCTCAAGACTGTGAAAATGTATTAAAAGGTCCAACATAGTCCGAGTCAAAGTTAGTACAGCGAGACAATGAGCCGGCGCTGGTTTATAACCTTCCGGCTTATCCACCGGAGCAAAGATTAATTACTATAACAGGAAGAAATGACGTGCTACGGCAGCCATTAACACTGGCATGGCTGGATGATTAATGAGATCATCAATTATAACTAAATCAAGTATAATAAGCCTGTTGCATCATTTAACGCCTTCCCCGGCATGACCTTTAGCTTTGGAGTGGGATTTGTGGCCTGCTTTTAGAAAAAAAAAAGAAAAGAAAAATAAACTGTGATGTCCTACTTGACACTACAGTCCTTATGACTTTAATTAATATCCAGCAGAGTATTTAAGAAGCTCTCTCTTTTTTTGAGCTGCTATCAAATGCTAGTCTGAAAGATAAATATTCATTCATTCATTCATTTTCTTTTCGGCTTAGTCCCTTTATTAATCCGAGGTCGCTACAGCGGAATGAACCGCCAACTTATCCTGCATTTGTTTTACGCACCGGATGCCCTTCCAGCCGCAACCCATCTCTGGGAAACATCCATACACACTCATTCACACTCATACACTACGGACAATTTAGCTCACCCAATTCACCTATACCGCATGTCTTTGGACTTGTTGGGGAAACCGGAGCACCCGGAGGAAACCCACACGAACATGAACATGCAAACTCCACACAGAAATACCGACTGACCCAGCCGAGGCTCGAACCAGCGACCTTCTTGCTGTGAGGCGACAGCACTACCTACTGCGCCACCGTGTCGCCCTAAAGATAAATATGAAGTAAATAAATATTTAAAGCTCTTGTCTTTAGTTTGACATCATATATTCCAGAAGTCTCCTGGAAAGCGTGTCCTATCTAACTCCCACGAGTGATCCATAATCTCCCACAAATCTGTCACTGTCACTGCTGCAGTCATAACACTTTTTCGATTTCACACAGAAGGGTGGAAAAGAAAATACATTTCGCAAACATCTTACATTATTTATAGACAGCTGATTGTCTATTATTAGTTGTCAAAAAATATTCGATGACTTTCTATAAATATCCCAGGACAACCTATGTTAAAAAAGAGGGTTGTAGCATTTGTTTATAATTTAAAGACACTTTATTCGATAACACTTTACAATGAGGTTGTATTAGTAATGAAAATGCAGCTGCGTTGTTCATTGTTAGTTTGTTAACTCACGGTGCATTAACTAATGTTAACAAGCATGAATGTGGATTTATTAAGGCATCAGTTTATGTTGAACTGTGATTAATAAATGCTTTACAAGTATTGTTCATACTTGTGCATTAATACAATACATTAACTAATGAAACTTTCATGTAGAGTTTGACCCTTTATTCTGAAGCAAAACAAATAAATTACTAAATAAAACACTAAGCTATGAGCTTAAATTGTGCCAAAATGATCTGAATTTGATTTTTTTTGTTTGAATTATTGACAATTGTTATGAAATACAGCTGAATATTATTAAAATAGTTTTGAATTTGAACTTGAATGTTGAGCATCTGATATTTAGGACAACTGCATTTTAAGGCAGATTTTAATAGATGTAGTTTCAAACTTCTTATTATAAAGTTATTTTTGTTCTGAATTTCTAGACTGCAGATATCCAGTTTGTAAAAATACAGTTTCAGTCTATCAAGCTACTTTTTAATAGCATACAAATATTCAGTATTAAATTGTATTAAATTACAATTGTCCATAATTAAAATGATCACAATATAAAATCAGTTTGTTTTGGCATATTTTAAGCTCCATACTATGAATGCTTAAACAACAAATCCCAAAATACAAAATTAAAATGAAAGTTTACACCTTCACTTTTTTAGTTTTGGTTTAGTTTAGTAGAGTTTTAGTTTAAGCCTAAAAACCTGTAACCATTGACTTCCATAATTTGTTTTTCCTACTACGGAAGTCAGTGGTTACAGATTCTTAAAATAACAGGACATTTTCATTTTTTGGTGAACTATCCCAATTCCATTAAGCTTTTTTTATAGGACTGTCCAAAACGTGCACCAAAATAAGTGATATAAAAGCTAATGATGTGAACCGTTACAGGGGTGGTCAAATGTATGCTTATATTGTATATAGTTTTAATTATATTGTTATTGTAGATACATTAATTCACTCATTCATTTTCCTTCGGCTTAGTTGCTTTATTCATCAGGGGTCGCCACAGCGGAATGAACCGCCAACTTATCCAGCATATTTTTTACACAGCGGATGCTCTTCCAGCTGCAACCAGTTACTGGGAAACACCCATACACTCTCACTTTCACACATACACTATGGCCAATTTAGTTGATTCAATTCACTGATAGCGCATGTGTTTGGACTGTAGGGGAAACCGAAGCACCCGGAGGAAACCCACACAACCAGAGAGAACATGCAAACTCCAGACAGAAATGCCAGCTGGCCCAGCCGGGACTCAAACCAGAGACCTTCTTGTTGTGACGCGACAGTGGTAACCACTGAGCCACCGTGTTGCCTATTTTAGATACAAATCAGTGCTATTTTCCACCAATTAAAGACCTGTGTAATTTACACCCTGTTTATTATGAATGAAGAAGACACAGTGATTTCATGGTAAACTGATGCTTCTCCTTGACATTTTCCAAAGTTTGTATTTTTGTCTCCCGCATTTTCGAGTTTACCCTTCGCATTACGGTGCTCGTTGACCTACAAAGACGAATGAAGATGTCTGACGTATTTTGATAAACCTACAAGTGCGCCGTAGCGTTAAATAGATGTACTAGGGCAAAGGCGTTTGGTAATTCAGTTATGAAACCATGATTTATGTGAACACGCGGGGTGACAGTTAGAATGTATCACCCTATGATTTAATGGCACTTTATCAGGCCAAAACAAGCCCGTGCTAATCCGCCGTTGCTTGTTGTCTTCTTTAAATCTACGAGCCCTCGATGGATGACCCTCCGCGCGCATGTCACGGGCAGCAATAACACACACTCATCGTGTAAAGAACAATACCCAAGTAATGAAAATTCTGTAAGAGCTAATAAAAAATACTGATGAAAATAAATTGAGCTGATAAATAACTTTGACAAGAGCCATTAATAACAGCCTCTCAGTTCCCCGCGCACTCCCAACAAGAGCTCTCCAGTAACCGAGTTCTGAAAACAGACACTTTTTTTTTTCCACTATGGAAGTCAATGGCTATAGATTTCTTACATTTTTCTAAATAACTTCTTATGTGTATAACAGAAGAAAACTCCAAGGATTTGGAACCGCTTGAGGGAGAGTAAACAGTGAGTAAACATTTATTTTTGGGTGGAATATCACTATTATGCCCCTTTTTCTGAGATGTAAAACAAGGATGTCTCTAGAGTGTGTGTGTTAAGTTAAACCTTAAAAATACCACATAAATAATGTTGGTCTTGGTCTAATAATAATGGTCTGTAGCCTCCTTGTTAAAGCAACCAACTCCTATGCAAAGTGTTGGCGGTTTGATCCCAACTCAGACTGGGCTGGGTGCAGTAGGACCGGTGGGTTAAATGCGGGGGCTCGTCCGGGATGTGAGTGAGGTTTTTAGGGGGTGAGTGTAATGGAGGCCAACTAGCGAAGTGCTATGCAGGTAAACCTCACTTCTCTGACCTCAAACGGTGCTCTAGTGACAGACGCTAGAGGGCCATGGTCTTTAACCCTTTAAGACCTGCCATAGAACAATTCCGCCAGGGTATATCTTGGTATTTTTACATGCTGTGCTGTCATTCTTTTGAGTATTTTCAAAAGCCATATATCAATAAAATCTTTACATTCCCAACTTTAAGTTTATGTATGTCATAAATCCATATTAACTACTTAACTAGCTTAAAAGTGCAATAAACCACAAAAAAATTGAAAATCGCTTAGTTTTTTGTGTTTGTTTTTACTATATACAGAAATAAGACAAATGTAAACCTCAAACTTGTCAATGTAAAAAACCTGCATAAAACCCTTTGAAACTATATAAAACTGATTTGGACTAATTACATCAATTCGTTTGTGAGTTTTTATTTTTAGAAACAGTGTAGACAGAACAATTTGATTGATCAACAAAAAAATCTCTCTACAAATTACCACAAATGAGGGGTTCTGAGGGCTTCAGTGTTCAAAACGACATCAATGTATGTAAAATGATAAGCCCGATTCAGCAATACAGCAAAAAATGTAAGTTTAAAGGTATAAACGTTTGATGTTTTAGGCATAAAAGTGAAACGATAAGAGTAAATAGCGCGTCATACTATCGGGATTATTCTGTTTGTTATGTTCATATTCATACTCAAAGCAAAGCATTGTTTATGAGCATATAATACTCAAAAGCAAAGCATTTATAAAGAATATACTAGCATGTCTTGGAATAGATCTAATCCTACACAAAAGTCAGCTTCATCTTTACTGGTAATAGAATCTGGAGCAGATGATGAGTCGGAGAATTCCTTGTAGTTTGACGCGAGTAAAAACTCCAAAACATTGGACTATTTTTTTGTCTGTTGTGCGGTCATGACTCCATGCTATTCTGTGTGTGTGTGTGTGTGTGTGATATTGTGCCTGTATGTGTAAAAGTGGGTGTGCGTGTGTGTAAAAGAAATTATGATGTTCCGATACGGATGAAGAGAAACCGCGACGAGAAGAGCGCACACACATACATGGAAAAGCGCAGGCATATTACATATATCAAACAGCGCGCTGAGTGACAACACCACGCGAGACAAACCTGATAGGTTCACAATGCACATGAGGTAATTACGTCACATACATAGCAACCAATAACAACCTTTATAAAATACATTTGCAAAGGCGTGCAATGTATTAAAGTGTTTTTTTTTGTAAACGTTTTAGGCTATTTGTGTAAACTCATTAAAGAATGAAAACATTGCAACAGAAGACTTGATCTGAAAGTATAACGTCTCTGATTTCATATGCAAAAAAATTATTACTCTACCTATATGCTTTCGGTTTTTATTGGCTTTTAAACAGAGGCACGCAAACCGGAGCGTGGGCGCTCCCGTCGGAATTAGAGGGTTAAGCCTGGTTTATACGACGATTCATCGTCGAGTGATCGACGTGACCCATGGTGCATCCAATGCGCGTTGTCGTGCATTTGTACTGCGCTGTATGTCCTGCTCTGCAATAACACTTGCGAAGCACTAGCTGGCAGTAGGTGTTTATAGTCCTCTGTGTCGAGTTTCTTCGTTGGTGTTTTGTTTTTTCTGAACACTAACATAACGCACAAGTGGCTCAAACTCAAAGCAACAGTTTCCATCTAGAGCTACTTCACAGGACTTGACACTTGTAAACACTCGCTCCAACGATTTCGCGCGGCTCTAATCTCCGCCCACACTGGGCAGCGCGACAAAGCCGACCTATCACAGAGCTTGTGCTGTGCGTCATTTCGATGTATAAGTAAATTGTTTGAGAGGTGCGCGTTAGCAACGGCCACAACGACCACGAGCAGGCTGCGCCGGAACATACGCGTGCCCTTGACGCCCTTGAGTATAAATCAGCTTTTAATCTCCTTCTTAGAGCAACTGACTCCCATGCGAAGAATCGCCAGTTCGATCCCTGCTCATAACGGGTTGGGTACAGTAAGACCGGTGGGTTACATTTGCATGTTATCTCTGTCTTGGCGTGGGTTTCCTCCGGGTGCTCCCACAGCCCAAAGACATGCGGTATAAGTGACTCGGGGGGAATAAAAATTGGGCATAGTGTATGAGTGTGAATGTGAGAGTGTTTCCCAGTACTGGGTTGCAGCCGGAAGGGCATCCGCTTTGTGAAACATATACTGGATAAGTTAGCGGTTCATTCCGCTGTGGCGACCCCAGATTAATAAAGGGACTAAGCCGAAAAGACAATGAATGAATATGTATAAGTGTGTGTGTGTGTGTGAATGTGAGAGTGTATGGGTGTTTCCCAGTACTGGTTTGTGGCTGCATCCGCTGCGTAAAACATATACCGGAATAGTTGGCGGTTCATTACGCTGTGGCCACCCCAATTAAAGAGGGACTAAGATGAAGGACAATGTTTAAGGATATTGAGCCGATTTCTTTAGATTAGTTTGTCGTAGGAACGGCATGGCAATCAGAAAATTCTTTCTAACTTCGGAAATCTCCTTCCATAAAAATAATAAATAAATAAATAAATAAATGAATAAATAAATAAATAAATAAATCTCCATCTGCGCTCAAGTCTTAAATTGTTTTCATGAAAGGCTCAAGCTGCAACATTTGGTGAGAATCGGTTGAGAAATCACCGAGTCCATAAATCCTTCTTCAGAGATAAGGCTTTGAGTTTACTCACATGAAAACACTCTATCTAGCTCAGCCTCATGTGGCAGGCCGAGGTCAGGTCCCAGAGCTTGTTTCTTAGTTTGCTTTTCAGGTCTGCTGATTCCAGATCAGCTTATCTATATAGACAGCAGCAAGAAGGGCACTCAGCCGCAAAATGAGTGCTCCTAAAAATACACACCGCACCTTCGATACTGTGCAGGCCATCTGATAAGGCTCGAGTATACTACACACCCAAATCCGTCGCATTGAGCCTCAGGTTTCAAGATTTGACGAATCTAAAACTGCTTCAGTTCCTCAGACGGATAGCTGGTAAAGCAATTATTCAAAACGGAGGAGATTATGAGCAGGAGTTTGGTTTCAATAACTATCATTACTGGGTTGGTTTATTATTATTCATGACATGTTCATAAATGTCCACCGAGTCCCCTTATTAGTGTGAACAAGTTTATATACGTACAAGTGCAAGTATCTGATAAATTAGAATGTTCGGTAACACTTCAGTTAAAGGGGTGTTCATAAGACTGTCATGAAGCCTTCATAATCATGACATGACACATGATGTCATGAATGTGAATAATATTTTATGTATGCTTATGACAACTGTGCCATTTGCTCAGTTACTGTAGGTCATTTTAAATGGAAAGATGACAATGTTTGTTATGACAACTTCATTCATTCATTTTCTTTTCAGCTTAGTCCCTTTATTAATCAGGGGTCGCCGCAGCAGAATGAACCGCCAACTTATCCAGCATATGTTTTACGCAGTGGATGCCCTTCCGCAACCCATGTCTCGGAAACATCCATACACACTCATTCACACTCATACACTACGGACAATTTAGCTTACCCAATTCACCTGTACCACATATCTTTGGACTGTGGGGGAAACCGGAGCACCCAGAGGAAACCCACATGAATGCAGAGAGAATATGCAAACTCCACACAGAAACGCCAACTGACCCAGCCAAGGCTCGAACCAGCGACCTTCTTGCTGTGAGGCGACAGCACTACCTACTGTGCCACTGCGTCGCCGTTATGACAACTTGACATAAACAAATACCTGACAAACTTTTTCGTTTCACATTTCGACATTACCAGGACAACAAAACTTGTCATAAATCTGTCATAAACATAAATTTGTCATCTGTTGTCTTGGTAATGTCAAGTTGCCATGACAAAGACCTAATGGCAGCTGTTATAAGCATGCATAAAATCTCATAAAATCTCATAAAATAAAATCTCATAAAATAAAATCTCATAAAATAAAATCTCATAAAATAAAATAAAATAAAATAAAATAAAATAAAATAAAATAAAATAAAATCAAATAAAATAAAATAAAATAAAATAAATTAAAAGTAACCCTTTATTTGAAAGGTCCATTTGAGTATTAGACAGTCTGCTTAATCTGTTGGTACAGACATTTAACAGACAGTTAACTGACTATAAGAAACTTCGCAAGTACATGTCAACTTACACTAACCCTACCCCAACCCCAACCTAACGGTCTACTTATAATCTAATGAGAATTAGTTGGCATGTAGATGCAAGGCAGCTTAAATTCAACATACGGACCAATAAAATAAAGTGTGATAAAATAAAATAAAATAAATAAATTTAATTTAATTTAATTTAAAAAATAAAATTAAATAAAACATATAAAATTAAAAACAAAACAAAACAAAACAAATTTTAAATTAAATTAAATTAAATTAAACATCTGATAAAGCTCCTCAATGAGTCTGAGGTTTAAAGATTTGACATGAAACTAAAACTGCTTCAATTCTTCAGACAGATGTTTTTTATTTTATTATTAAGATTGCAAGGAGGTCAGGAGCAGGCAGTGTGGTGGAACCCTTTGATGGAGTTTGTTTTCGATTATGTCAGGGTTCTGCCACTTCTGTCTTGTTAATTCTGGTTTCGGTGGCAGAGTCCGGACACTAGCTCTGTCTAGTCCTATGTGTTGTCATTGTGTCTCTGTATGAGTACCGATTTAGGGCGCGCTCGGACCTTGCGCGCTCCCGCTTGATGCGGGCGCGTGAGGTCTGGGCGCGTTCACTATTTGCGCCCTCTTGTCCCTGTGATCGTTTGTCTGCGGCGTGCGTTTCATTCCCCAGCGCCTTTAAGTCTAGTCGGGTTCTGTTTCGGGTGGCGCTGGGTTGAAACATGCACGCTGCGTGTGTGAGTGCACGGTAGGATGTTTTCATTTTATCGTGTGCTTGTGTCTCGCGTTCATTCGCGTTTACACACACAATGCGTGCTTGTGTCGTCATGTGAGCACGCAGTTAATGAGTTCTCTCATTGGCTGCGTGTTCTAGTCTTTATGTGAGTGCGTGGCTTGTGTTGTCATGTGCCCTCCCGTCTATTGTCTAGCCCCACCCTCCTTGTTAACCCATTATTAGTCTATTATGTTCACCTGTTTGTTTGTTAATTATGTCTGCTTTAAATTCTCCTCATGTTTGCTGTCCTGTGCCAGTTCGTCGTCGATATTCCTCCTGTCTAGTCGTTTCCAGCCCTGTGCAGCCCTGCTCTATCCCTGCCAGCCCAGTGAAGTTTGTTTTTGATTGTTTGTTTGTTTTGTTAATGTTTTCCCCCTCGGGGTAGTTTGTTTTTCCTTTTATTTTTTATTATTAATAAATACCCATTTTATTGCACTTGAGTCCTTGCTCTCCTTTCCCCAACCTCAACCGTGACAGATTATTTACAACATGTTTATAAGCGTCTGCCAGGTTTATCTGTATTCACCTATTTTAGTTACATATAATAATAATAATAATAATAATAATAATAATAATAATAATAATAATTAAACATGTGAACCTTTGTGGATTTTCTTTTAAACACAACAAATTTTGTCTTAAATGAGCAGAAAACATAGGAAAGCAATCAAATGCTTTCATTATAGATCTGTACCTTTTTTAAAGTGATACCTCTGTTATTTAATGTGATCAAACGAAAAATCTAAATGAGATTCATTAGCTGCTCTTTAGTCAGTTAGTTTGTAAATAATAATAATAAATGTATTACTGACCGTTGAACAGATTTTGTAAATTGGGGAATTGAGGTGTGGGCGGTATCCCTTATTTTCACATCCCAATGTTGACAGGTTTGTCAGCCTGATCTCACCAGAAATTGAAGCATTTTATGTTTTGCCAGTTTAGTGGCTAATTCAGTCCTACGAAAATGTACTATTTAAAAAAGGAGGTGTGGCTCCCAACCCCACCCCTAAACCCAACCGTCATTGGTTGATGAGCAAATCGTACTAAATTGTACGAATTAGATTGTACGAATTCATACCAATTAGCCACTAAATCAAAAGTTACGAATTGCCGTGAGATAGCGCTGGGTTTGCTGACTACTCTAACTAAGAAATGCAACACAGGCTCATTGTGAAAACGTAGTCCCGAGTACGTTTCTGGAGACCGCGCATTACGTGGTCAGAGGTACGTATGGCTGCATTTCATTTTTTTTTTAAACGAACGCTACGGGGCGGTGTGACGCCGTTTCTTCTCGCGCTCACCAGCCGACCGCTCGCCTCATGTGGACGACTTTATCACTGCAACCAGTTTGTCCCGTTAGCTCGCCATGTTCGTCGGCGGACTCGAGACGCGGAGAGGAGTTGACCGCCACGACGACGCCGGGGTTCGAGTCCGGCGAGGAGCGGTTCCAGAAAGCAGGTAAGACAAACACAGAATCCATATAATGAAGTAAACAACAGGGTGAGAACGCGGTGAAGTCTGAAAATGTGGTAAAAATGAGACGAGGGGGTTTTGTTTTATTGTGGATTGCTTTTTTGAAAGCTGTTGGTCGGGTTTAGGGAAGTGGGTGGGTGGGTCGATCGATAAGATTTTGGTTGGGTTTAGGGAAGGGGGAGGGTGGGTCAGGCCGATCGAATGGTCAGTCAGTCGTTCAGTCAGCCAAAAACGGTCAGCCGACAGCGGCCTCTGGTGGGTTTACGCGAGAACGGCAGGCGTAAACGGCACTCGCGAGAGACACTTGAGATCTCAAAAAGCATCCGCAGCGGCCTCTTGTGGACTTGCCAAAGCAAAAAGTGCAAAAAGACGTACCTGACGGGACGTATTCCGCGGCCTCCAGAAACGTACTCGGGACCACGTTCTCAGAATGAGCCTGGGTTGAAGAAATATGGCTTTATAGCTAATCTTCAACACCATCGTCTCTCTTCTCCGCTCAGTTTGCTAACTAAACAATAATCGCAGCACATGTTTACCAGACCTATAACCAAGTGTTTGCTGAACTCTGCTGGGGTTGCCTGAAAAGTAAGGATTCACTGTTGCGTAATTCATTGTATTGTATTTTTTTATTTATTTTATTTGTCCATATCGTCTCTGCTCTGCTCCACACTCATTAGGCTCTTCTGTCTGACCGTCTCAGATTATGCGGGGGAGAAGACATGTTATTGCTGCGAGGGTCCGAGGCTACAGTCCTGAAACACAGGCCCTTCCACAACCCTGTTTGGACTGAATAATTACCTCATATATACCATACAGAATCAGAAAGATGTCCCTTGGAGCCTTGCGAAGAGGTCCAAAATAGAATGAAGAGTTTAATATATATATATTTCACTTGAATGTTTCCAACCATTATTATGACAAAATCTCTAAATCTAAAACACATCGTAATATTAGGGGTAAAAGCAGACTAATAGCAAAATTTGCAAAGCTATCTCACGGCAATTCGTAACTTTTGATTTAGTGGCTGATTCTGGATTGTCAGTGTTCCTTCAGCCATTGGTTTTTGGAGATTACAATTTCAACTTGTATGAGACTTTTATGATTTCCAGACGTTTTTGTATAACAAATAAAATTAGAGCAGTATCATTTAAAATTGTTCATCGTATTTATCCTGTAAAATGGGTAATTGCACAATTTTTATGTTGATTTAAAATGTGCTTTCTGTAATGATAAAGAAGAGAGTATTGCTCATTTATTTTATGATTGTATTTATACACAATCGTTTTGGTGTGATCTTTTCTTTTTTGTTAAGCAGAATACGAATATTGCACTGGAATTTAAAGAAAAATATGTTGTTGTTTTTTTAGAGAATACAGGTGACTTCGAAAATTTGGCATATTTTTAATTGGCTTATTATATATGGAAAATATTTTATTCATAAATGTAAATGGGCAGTGAAAAAAATTTTTTTTGTACAGTTTAGTACGATTTGCTCATCACCCAATGACGGTTGGGTTTAGGGGTGGGGTTGGGTGCCACACCTCCTTTTTTAAATTGTACATTTTCGTACGACTGAACTCGTACTTAGCCACTAAACTGGCAAAACGTAAAATGATTACATTTTCTCGTGAGATCGGGCTGGAATTTGGAAGCTATATTGAGGCAGAATTAGGGAACTGTTTGTCATTTTTGAACCATCAGACCAAATTGATTCATTAAATCGAAAGACGTCTTAATATTAGTGGTAAGAGTGAACAAATGGCAGCGTTTGGATTCTGTAGTGAGGCTGACTTTTTGATGGTTTTTGAAACGATCAAACCAAACCGATTCACTAAATCTCTCATAACTAGGTCGCTTATAACTGCAAGTATTTCATTTAAAATATATGTGATCTCAGTTTTATGTATTTAGGGTAATATGTGAATTAGGGCTGTGCGATTAATCGCAATCACCAAAAAAATCGTGATTTAAGCACATGCAATTTCTAAATCTCGTAAGGCTGCAATTTTATCTATTAATTTAGTTAGATTTTTGTTCATGTTCTTGTGTGCATGATTTTAATATGTTAATCAATCAGAGCTGACGCAGCACACCGGGCAATCACACCTAAGCTGAGCGGGAGAAAGATGTTAACCAATCAGAGCTCACTCTGCGCACAAAGAAGTTGAGCGGGAGAACCGAATAGGTGGTTTTGATTTACGTTAGTTTTTATTTATTGTTCTGACTGAAATTGAGGTTAGTTCATCTTTATTTCTTCATGTTGTCGGTTTTTAACACAATTTATTACAGTTTTGTTTATTAAGCCAGTGGCCTTAACTAATATGTACTTACACTGTAATAAATAATTAGTGTAAATACATGTTTATACATTGTACTTATGCTTGACTAAATACCTGCATGTAATTACACCTGTAATCAGTTTCTGTATTTACATCTTTAATTACAATGTTGACCATCCATTACACCTTAACCCACTCTTAAACCTACCCATACCACCAAACCTGTCTCTAACCTTACCCATATCCCACCTCAAGAGCACCACAAGTGTTCTGCAATACATTATGAACACAGTTAGTGCATTGTAATTATATTTACATGTAAGTACATAGTAGTTAAGGCCACTTAATATAAAGTGGGATCTTAAATTTACATATTTGCATGTAAGGCTATAACTGTGTACTAACCTTATTACAGTAAAAGGTAGCGACTTAATTTTACCCAATAAATGCATCGATAATATCCTCTGTTTTTTATATAGTCAATTAGATAAGCTTAAATAAATGAAATAATTAATATAAACACTACTCTAAAAAGTACAAATTCTCAAAAAAACTACTCAAGTACAGTAACGTGAGTAAATGTAATCGGTTACTTTCCACCTCTGGTGTTTGGACTGTGGGGCAAAGCGGAGCACCCGGAGGAAACCCACGCCAACACGGGGAGAACATGGAAACTCCACACAGAAATGCCAACTGACCCAGCCGGGACTTAAACCAAAGACCTTCTTGCTTTGAGGTGAGAGTGCTAACCACTGAGCCACCGGGCCTAAAATCTCAACTTATAATAATCAAACTGACGAAAATATTAAGTGAAACTTTGTATATCTAAAAAAAAAAAAATAGTTGAAAACTGATTAACTTATTAAAACAAATTAAAGCAACATAAAAAATCTGAATCAAACTTCATTACGTTTGACGAGACAGCTATGTACCTCTCATACTTTTTCACCTGCGGTCACATAGGCACGCCATCTCAATTTTTGACTCATCCAGCCATAATCCCTTTGTTCGCCTCAAGGTGACTGCAATCGGGGCCGATCTGGCCGAAGCACATGGAAGATTAAGTGCCGCTGCAGTAAGTCACCTCTCCCAACCCTTGCAGCACCTCGCCATTGACTCCCCCCATATGACTTCCTCTACTAAATGCCACTTAAGCTATTACAGCTCTCCAGCCCCGGGCTTCTGGTGACCTCAGAGGGTGAGGACGGCGAAAGGGCGATGGGATGAGACGCCAGCACAGCAGCACCCTTCCCTGTCACAGGGCTTACACCCGTCCCCAATCTGACAGCACTGAGATGCTGGAGAATGGACTTGGGGTGCATCGGCTTTCAGCATTGTGCACTTCTGCTGACTCGGTAGAGGCATTTAAACATATATTCGCTGCGGCAGCACTTGCTGCTGTGTCTTCACGGTGTGTCAATTCAATCCAGGTGTGTTCTGTCACCTTTGCAAGATGCGTTTTAGAGAAAAGAAGCGAGCGACTCGTTTGGTTAATTGCGTTATTGTGTCATCTTGGCATTTTGTTTAGACATCAAAAAGTTTAAGGCGTAATTAGGGATGCGGAAATCCGAATCAGTGGAAACTGCACTGCTAGAGTGGGAATATAAATTTATATAATTCCAAATTAGCAATAATCTATATTTATAACTGAAAAGTTATATTCTTTGGTTTTGTAATTAGCTCATTTCATTCAAAACTCTTAACAGGGTGTGACAGACTTTAAAATCTTTTAGTTTCCTGAGCACTGACAGTGCCAAAGTGAGGCAAACGCTGAAGGCATCGTCTTAGCGACTCTTCTTTTGTCTTTGGGTGATACTCTGTCAGTTTAAAACTAGATTAAAGACACATCTCTTAGCATTAGCATACGCATAAAACACAAATGCTCTTGAAATCCAAATCCTCTAAAGGATTCTTAGTCTGCATTATCTAGGGCAACTGAAGCCGGGAACACTTCCCAAAAGACATTATTATTTGAACGGTGTCTGCGCTTATGTTTGTTTGCTTTTTATTATTCCCGAGGTTTCCATAATCTTGGACCAGGCCGTATCCTGAGCAGATGCTGTGGTGGTCATGGAGGTGTGGAGAGCATGAGACCGATCCCTGTAAGACCCTAGTGAAAGACTAGTCCTCGCATTGTTCCTGAAGGGCCAGCAAGTACACCAGCCCGTGACCACTCCCACTTGCGGCTTCTTCAAGATGGACGTCTTGCGTTCTCCAGCCTCCGGCAACTAGACTGCAGCTCTGCACAAGACGTCTGGCCATAGGAGAAATGATGGTCGTGCCCAATTGAGCCTGGTTTCTCTCCAGGTTTTTTAATCCTTCACTTTCGCCAATTGGTGAAGTTTTTTCCTCACTGCTATCGCCACTGGCTTGCATGGTTCGGGACCTGCGCATCGATGGATTTGCTCTTCAGTGTTTGAACTCTCAGCAGTGAATATTAAACCACACTGAACTGAGTTAAAATGAACTTTAACTCTGATATCTGGACTGACACTGTTTCAATTGACTATAATCCATGTGAAGCGGCTTTGACACAATCGACATTGTAAAAGCGCTGTACAAATGAAGATGAATCTAATTGGATTGATACTTTCAAGACTGGTCAAGTGGCAGGACGGGTTCTGTCTCCAGTACATCATTTGCATGCTTTGTGTTCATGCTAAAATGTATCATGATTGAGTACTTATATAGTACTGATGAGATTGGGGCAACACTGACAAGATTGACAACAACACTTCATTCGCATGATTTGTTAGGGGTTGTCCCCACCTCTATGTATCACTCTCTGTAAAATGTGCCTGCTGCACTAAAGCCCCGTTTACACTAATGCGTTTTCGTTTTAAAATGTATACGTTTTGCTACGGTTAAGCCATCCATCCACACTACGCCGGAGTTTTCAAGTCCCAAAAAACGGAGCGTTTTGGAAACGCTGGAGAGGCCGTTTTCATTCTAAAACGCTGCTGCTCCGTCTCAGTGTGGATGGAGGGAAACGGAGACATCTGAAAACGGAGGCGTGGCTGCTGAGATTCGCTATTCGATTGGGGCTTTTGGGACCTTCCCTTATTCGTCAAGCCCCTATCACATGACTATAACACCACAGGAAGACAGCAGACCAGCCCTCACTGTAAACAACATGGATACAGAAATGGGAGCGTTGTTTGCACTATTGTCCGTTTTAGGCACCATTGTGCAGTTAAACTCTGCCTTTTTACTACAACAGCTGCATATATTCGCAAGAGGCAAGCTACTGTTCGAGCACTCGCTGATCGCTCGCGTTTCAAGTGGTGTAAGCCCTATTTAGAACGCCGAGCGAGACACATGCTTCCTGTTTATACTTGAACGCGCATGCCTAGAGTGCGCGAATGGCCACGTGATATACGTTTTTGGTTGAGTAGTGTGGAGGGAGATGTGTTCAGAAACGCAAGTGCGGACGAGAATCGTTTTCATGCTAAAACGCCATTTTAAAACTAAAATACACTAGTGTAAACAGAGCCTAAGATGACACCACAGCAACACCGGGTTCTTATTAAAGGATTCGGCTTTGAAGATACGAGAAAGTTCTCCCTGGAATTTTGTCTCGTCTTACAAATTCACAACACTAGTAGGCCTACTTATTAGTTAACTGGCAAATACTTACGTGTTCCATGAGTTCTCTGATCATCCCGTTCCACTGGCCCTTGTCGTCTTGAAAGCCATACTTTCCGTCCGGCACCAGGTGGATCTCGTAGGAGAAACCCAGAATGCTGGCCAACTCCTTAAGCAGGTCAATGCAGAAGCCCTCAAAGCGGTCATTGCCGACGAGTGCCTTGTCAGACTTCTTAAGCATGACGTATGGCTCCTCCTGTACAAATACAAGACAGCAAATGAGAGACGCGGTTTCAAACGAGCTGAGCTTTCTGATTCTGTCCGCTTGCACACACACATAACTGAGCACACCCTGACTGACACTGGCTCAGTGGATAAAACGAAAAGAAGCAATGGCACGTCACAAAATGTTACATTTCTACGAATGTGTACAGTTTTTGTGCCACTTACTCTTACTCCCAGGGCCATTTAAATCAAGTTCATATTTAGCCATTCCATATTGGTGTTTCGTAACATCTAGTTGTTATGAGGTGGGTTTTTAGCCCAACGCTCAACCCTCAACCTGAAGGACCAGCACATACACTAGGACGATTTAGTTTGTTCAATTCACCTACAGCACATGTCTTTGGACTGTGGGGGAAATCAGAGCACCCGGAGGAAACCCACGCCAACATGGGAAGAACATGCAAACTCCTTGAGGCTCGAACCAGTGACCTTCTTGCTGTGAGGAGAGAGCACGACCCACTACGCCACCATGTCAGCTTTGTGCCACTACTGACATTAAATCAAATTAAGCAGTCAGAAGCTGAAACTAGTAATTCTTTTGATGCTTGCTACAAAAAGAGCTGTTAACAAGTTTTTCAAGAGTTCACACTTAGCTGATGATTGATAATAAAGCTTGTTTGGCATGCTGTCCCGGGAGAGAGCCCTGAGCTTATGAGATCCTCAAGCCTGGGGCTCCCTCCCGTTTGCAGGGCGAGAGGAGAGTTTGAGCTTAGGTAGATCTCAGTGAACTCCCCCTTGGCTTGTTTCCAGCTAGTGACGGAACTGAGGTGTACTCGCTAAGAGCTTGACTGTGGTATCAATTTGTGTGTTCAATTTATTTAGGGTGCGTGTTATTTGGACTGTGAGAGGAAACCGGAGAACCCGGGGAAAACCCACGCGAGCACGGGGAGAACAAGCGAAACTCTGCACAGAAATGTCATCTGGTTTAGTAGGGACTTAAACCAGAGGCATTCTTGCTGTGGGGCAACAGTGCTAATCACTGGGCCGCCGTGTCGCCCATATGAAAAGGAGGGAAAGTATGGGTGGGTAGAAGGGGGTTCTTCAAGACGAAGATGTTGAGATAAGAAAACTTTGGTTATTTATAGAGAATTACGAATCATCTGATTGGATAATTGATCATGTTTACATAGTGGCCACGTGTTTCCGTTGTCTGTTTTGAACACGCGGTTAATGAGTTCTCTCATTGGCTGCATGCCCTTGTCCTATTTTTATGTGAGCACATGGCTTGTGGTGTTTTCTTGTGTAGTGTGCTCTAACGTCTATTGTCTAGCCCCACCCTCCTTGTTAACCCATTATTAGTTGATCTTGTTCACCTGTTAGTTTGTTAATTATTTCTGCTTTATATTCTCCTCATGTCTGCCGTCCTTTGCCAGTTCGTTGTCGATTCTCCACCGGTCATGTTGTGTCCAGCCCTGCTTTTTCCCTGCCAGCCCAGTCAAGTTTGTTTTTGGCTTTTTATTAATGTTTTCCCCCTCGGGGTAGTTTGTTTTGTCCTTTTGTTTTCTTTTTATTCTTATAATAAATAATCTTGTGTTGCAGTTGAGTCCTCGCTTCCTCATCCTTCCTCAACCCTGACAGTTTCATTGAAAATCTCTTTTAGTTTTGGCTTATTTTTTCTGAAAAAATTAATAAATAAATAAAAATCGTAGAATATTATTTTTGATTTTAGAATTTT
>CAIGQQ010038338.1:2931870-2946610 GCA_903798035.1 Danio albolineatus
TTGTTCCAAAATAGTTTGAGTTTCTTTCTTCTGCTGAACACAAAGAAGGTTGAAAAGCAGCAGCCATTGCCATCGACAGTAAAAATAAAAATACTGTGGAAGTCAGTTGCTGCTGCTCTTTTCAACATTCTTCAGAATAACTTGTATTGTGTTCAGCAGAAATTCAGAGACGTTTAGAACCATTTAAGTGGGAGTAATTGGTGTAGACATTCTTATTTTTGGGTGAACAATCCCTTTAAGAAACACTCTGGAAAATATATTATTAATAAATTCCCATTTTTATTTTTATTTTTATAATTAATCATCTTGTGTTGCAGTTGAGTCCTAGCTCCCTCATCCTTCCTGAACCTTGAAAGTTTCATTGAAAAACTCTTTTAGTTTTGGCTTATTATTTCTGAAAAAAATCATAAATAAATAAAAATCGTAGAATATTATTTTTGATTTTAGAATTTTGAGATGTTTGGCTTAGAAACTAGACAAAACCTCAAAATAACAAAACTGTGTACTGTAAGTATTACGTGCTTTAAAAGAACTGTTCAGTCAATGACAATAATGGAAATTATTCCATGATTTACTTCTCCTTTTGTTCCAAAATAGTTTGAGTTTCTTTCTTCTGCTGAACACAAAGAAAGTTGAAAAGCTGTCACGGCACCAGACAGAGAGGATCCGAATGCAAGTATTTAATGAAATGATAAGTAACAAAGGATACGACTGGAATGACTGGAGAAGAGCGAACAAAAACAAAAGAGAGTCACTGGCCCAAAAGAAGACTGAGACACCTGAGAGACAACAGACAGGAACAAGGACAAACAACGGACTGATAACCGGTAGTAACCACAAGCTGAAATATATACCCAGTCTAACAGGAATCAGCTGGAGGATATTTAAGTCAGCTGATAGGAAAGCACGCTTTCAACACAAAATGTAAACAAACACACACCCTCGCACACAACAATACACAAGGCATGACACATAACCAGGGCCAGACAGAATCTTTTGCTGTTTCTGCGCAGAATTTTGTTAAAAATCTGCTGATTTATGAGGAATGATTTTGGGAGTATCACAACTAAAATCTTAATATATGAAATAAAAAGTAATACCTTTTTAACTTGTATTTAATGTTTACAATGCGAATCTAATTAGATCCACTTTATTTAGTAAACAAAGCAAGTCTCTCATATAAAATCTTAACTAAAAGACAGAAAATTGTACTTTACAAACTGTATTGTAAATAAATCATATGAATATTTTCATATTTCTCAATATTATTACTGAAATTAATTTGGAAACGGAATAAATATACATTTACACACATTTACACCAGTAAATAAACAGAATCAATGATGGGCTAAAATTCTGCAGAATTCTGCACACGCAGATTCCGTGTGGCCCTACACATAACATACAGAAAGAACACACAAACCCATAAACTGTGACAAAAGCAGCAGCCATTGACGTCGACAGTAAAAAATAAAAATACTGTGGAAGTCAGTAGCTGTTGCTCTTTTCAACATTCTTCAGAATAACGTGTATTGTGTTCAGCAGAAATTCAGAGACGTTTAGAACCATTTAAGTTGGAGTAATTGGTGCAGACATTCTTATTTTTGGGTGAACAATCCCTTTAAGAAACACTTTAGAAAATATATTATTAATAAATTCCCATGCCTCAGCCATCCCACCATACTTTCTGGAAACCTTGAGATTATTTCCCTTTCCGATGGTCCCTGACAACCTCTACAGGTCATTCTTTTGTCCTGCTTCCTGCATTCCCTTACTATGAAGAAAGCTGTGCTATACATGAAAGACCCTGAGATGTTCTCGGGATTGGCTCGTGCGGGAGGGCTGGCATGAGGTATTGAAATGTTAGCCGAGGTAGAGAAAGAAAGCGCAGCCACAACCCCGGGAGACACTGGTCCTGAGGGGCTCTCAAAAATGAAGCACCATCCTGTTATGCTGAGCCGCAGTGATAAGCCCATGTTACCCCGGGATGTTTGTGAATAAAACATCTTGGCAGCAGATGTGATGTACAATGGACATATTCCATGACACAGACACCCTAAACATATATCCGGAATTCATAATGTATAGTTGAAGGGATGGAGTTTCGAGAAGAACAATCGCACTGGGTAAAATCAGTCGGCTACCTATAGGACCATCACCATCTACAGTATGGAAATCTTTGCTCTATCCTGCCTACACCGCTACCAATTACAGAAAGTCTGAGGAGCGGCTTGGCATTTGGAATAATATACTACATCTGGCTGTCTCCTTGTTGTTGGGTCTGAACCATAGATTGTAAAAAATATGGACGTAGTATCCTTGACGTCACCCATAGGTTTATGATGAACCCAAAAGAAGCTACTAGTAGGCGTGGCCAACCGTCGCCATTTTGTTCGCCCGTCATCGCACCAACCGAGGCATACCAAACAAGGGCAAAGAGGCGGAGCGTGGGCGGAGCGTGAGCTGAGCTACAGGACGCATGCTGGCATTTAGCTAAGGGCTTTCTTATGGGAGAAACACATAATATTTCATTACCTGCGACTCGTTTGTGTTCTGACTACACGTGCTTGGTTGTACACTATATCAATAAAGTGTTTATTCTGTTGAAAACACTGTTGTAATACATCAAGCCACTTAACATTGTTCTTATGACGTTTTTCAACAGGAAGAAAGTGTGGATTACATCCAAATACTTCAGATATAGTCTGTGTTAGTAAATGCAGGGCTATTTAGGAAATCCAGGCATTGTATGACGCTTCAGATGACGATTTTATAGACTACAGCTGATCAATCTGTCAGATTCTGGAGTGCATTAGAGTTCTGAAGAACATTATAAATCATAAATTATCCTAAATAAAGCAATTACATTTATAGATATGGTATAAGTATATAATTTCACTCACCTGGGAAACGGAGGCCACGTGAATGGTTTGTGAGCACAATTAAGTGCACACAGCATGCCATATTATCTGATAATTATAGGAAATAATTCCAAAAGGCGACTGACTGTGTAAAGCCACATAAAACAACACAAAAATACGCTGAATATGCCGAAATCAGTGGCTAATCAGCCGGAATCAGCTGAGGTGACGTGACGGCGACCAGCGGGACTAGCTGTCACTCAAGTGGCCACATCCTTAATTATGCAAATTTAATTTAGCTTAATATAAAGGAAACGGATGAGTTATAAAAAAATTCACCCCCCTCACAGTTGTCATGAAGGGTAATATCAGCTATATGAACCAAAATCGTTCTTTGTACCAGGCTGTAAACACCTTTTTTTCTGCTGTAAAGTTGGCCATTTCACCAGCGGGCTCATTAGAGATTTGCTCTATTATGGAGCCAGGACTAGCGGAATTTTCGATGAATTGCAGTTTTAGTTACTTCCGTATTGGCTTCCCGAGGGAAAGCGGGAGGTTGCCGCTTGGTCTGAACCAGGTCCTGCAACATCTGCCTTGGCTTTAAGTGGATTACCACTCTGAAAGTGTATCAAGAAGAGACCACCAAAGACATTCCTTAAATAATAAAATATACAACGTGAGGTCTCCATGTGCAAGTGATTCTGTATCGTCAATTGGTTCTGCTTAATGCTGATGGGCGATTGAGGAGGAAATTCAGTGGATTAGTCCTTGAGAAAGCAGATCCTTTGACCTGTGATATTTCCGTAATGGAGACAGATAAAGATGTTTTAATGAAGCAGTATGTCAGCATCGGTGGTTATTTCAGGATTGCTCTATTTTTTGCTTACAGTGCTTTTGATCAAACTCCCTCAAGGTGACCATCACCATCAAACGTAGCGAAGCCCTGACAACGTTTTCCAGTCTAGACCAGAAAGACAGAACAAAAGTGAAACAATTCAAGGTGGACTGAAGACGTGTAGTGTTCAACTGGCAGCAGAAAACTGGAATAGCACTTTAGACGTGGACATGGAACAGAATCTGAGAATTAGACTCATTGCAATTTTCCGCTCTGTCCGGACTGCTTAGGAATGATAGATTCTTTACAGTTTTGTGAACATTAATTCAAGTGGGATCTGTAACATCAGGGGCATTTTGGAAAGTCATAAAGTTTCCACAACTGTAAAATACACGATTTATTGGGGACCAAGCCTATAGCTGTCACACCAGTGGGACATTCTACTGGAAAAATACATAAATACAAACATAAACACAGTGAATAAAAAGTATTTCTTCCCAAAAAAAATCCAAAAAGGAAAGGGCTATGTCATTTATTTGGTTCTCAGTTTTTTTTCTTTATTAAAAACACTTTACAAATTGACCAACACCGTTATTTTCCTTGTCCTCAGCCCAACTGAACCTTCAGCTTTAATAGTTTTGTTATAATCAAAACTGTTATTTAGAATAAAAACGTCAGAAATAGCAAGTTTAAGATGTTATCATTCACATCAATTGAATAAAAACATAAAATTCTAAATAAATTCTACAAAATAAATACTATTTTACGATTGCCCACACGTTTCTGTCAGTCACATTTGCATTGAATTTAACATAATATGCGTGCAATACACTTTTCAGCCTATGACTTAGAGAAAGTGACACTATTTGACGGAGAAGAAGCTGACAGTGATCAAGGATAACTGAAACTGCAATTCATCGAAATTATGCTAGTCCTGGCTCCATAATCGAGCACATTTCGTATTAGCCCAATGTTAAAACGGCTAAATTTACAACAGAAAAAAAGGTGTTTAAAGCCTGGTACAAAGAACGATTTTGGTGTATATAGCTCATTCATTCATTTATTTTGTTTTTGGCTTGTTCCCTTTATTAATCTGGGGTCGCCACAGCGGAATGAACCACCAACTTATCCAGCATATGTTTTATGCAGCGGCTGCCCTTCCAGCTGCAACCCATCTCTGGGAAACATCAATACACACTCATACACTACTGACAATTTAGCCCACCCAATTCACCTATACCATATGTCTTTGGACTTGTGGGGAAAACCGTAGCACCCGGAGGAAACCCACGCAACCACGGGGAGAACATGCAAGCTCCACAGAAATGCCAACTGACCCAGCCGAGGCTCGAAACAGTGCCCTTTTGCTGTGAGGCAATCGTGCTACCCACTACGCCACCGTGGCGCCAGTGTACATAGCTAATATTACCCTTCATGACAACTGTGAGGGGGTGAATTTTTTTAGAACTCATCTTTTTCCTTTATATCAAGTTATTTTAAGTTTGCATAATTAAGGGCGTGGCCACTTGAGTGACAGCTAGGTCTCGCTGGTCGTCGTCACTTCTCCTCAACTGATTCCAGCTAATTAGCTGCTGAACTCGGCATATTCATTGTATTTTTGTGTTGTTTTGTGTTGCTTTTTGGAATTATTTCTTACAATTATCAGATGACATGACATGCTGTGTGCACTTAATTGTGTTCACAAACCATTCACGTGGGCTCCATTTTCCTGTTGGGTGAAATTATATACTTATACCATATCTATAAATGTATTTGTTTTATTTAATATCATTTATAATGTACTTTACACCTGTAATGCACTCCAGAATCTGACAGATTGATTAGCTGTAGGCTCTAGAACAGTCATCTGAAGCGTTGTCATACAGTGTTATGTCTGGATTTCATCAATAGCCTTGCATTTACTAAAACAGACTAGATCTGAAGTATTTAGAAGTAATTAGCATTTTCCTCCTCCAGAAAAACATCATAAGAACAATGTTTAGTGGCTCATTGTATTGCAGCAGTGTTTTTTAAAAGTCTAAACACTTTATTGATATAGTACACAACCAAGCACATGTGGTCAGAACACAAACGAGTCACAGGTAATGAAGTATTAAGCGTTTCTCCCATAGAAGCCAGTGTAAGCAAAATGCCAGCATGCGTCTGTAGTTCCACATACGCTCCGCTTCTTTGCCCTTATTTGGTATACATCGGTTGGTGCGATGACGCGCAAACAAAATGGCAATGGTTGGCCACACCTAATGGTAGCTTCTTTTGGGTTCTTTATAAAACTATGGGTGATGTCACGGATACTACATCCATATATATTACAGTCTATGGTGCTATCATTGAATTGTAGGATTTTATGCTTGTTTCTGTAAGATTTCTTTGAGGAGGACAAAGCCTGTCACATTTTTAATGTACATTTATATATATATTGGGAATGATTGGAATCATGAACACAATAAAACACAGTGGCATACAGACAAGGTTTATCTATAATGAATATTTAATCCATATTTTGTTTTTCTACATTAGTCTTTATTCAATCATTAATTTTCCTTCAGCTTAGTCCCTTATTTGTCAGGGGTTGCCACAGTGGAATGAACCGCCAACTATTCCAGCGCATGCTTCACGCAGTGGATGCTCTTCTGTCCACATCCCAGTGCTGGGGAACACTCATTCACACACACTCATACACTACAGATAATTTATTATGTTCAGTTCACCTATAGCGCATGTGCTTGGGCTGTGCGGGAAACTGGAGCACCCAGAGGAAACCCAGGCTAACACGGGAAGAACATGCAAACTCCACTCAGAAGTGGCAGTGGTCCAGTCAGGACTCGAACCAACGACCTTCTTGCTTTTAGGTGACAGTGATAACCACTGAGCCACCGTGCCACTTTTACATCAGTCTTTACAATTTAGATTTCATAAACATCAAGTTGTCACACATGATTGTAAATTGTCATTTTCATTATGGTTTCTGTTCCTTAGAACAATGGTTTGACATGTTCCATCATCTGCTATGCAATATAAGAGTTTCCTGTGAATACTGAGGCAGTTAATTATAATGCATTTTAAATACAGCTATGTCGTGAACTTATCTTCATTTTTTTTTTAATGGCAATCTTCTCAAATCAGCATGATTAAACAGCAGTATCTCATTACTATGCCAGATTACCTAATAAAGCAGAAAAACCTCAGTGTGTGTTCAGTGAATAGTTCTTTTGTCTGCCAATAACCATATAATTACGTCAATACAAAAACTGATTTAAACTAAATAATAAAAACTACACATTATTCACTCTAGATAAAAATATTAATTACTCCCAGTTTCCTTTATAAATATATATTTATTCCTTAAGTATATACATATATTATATTAATATTATATACTACTTATAATTAAAACAACCCAGGCTCATTCTGAAAATGTACCCCCATATACATTTCTGGAGAGCGCCAATTATGTCCCAGGAGGCTGCCGTGTACGCTTTTTGAGATCTCAAATTTCTGTCACAAGTGTCATTTTTGCCTGGTATTCTCGCATAAATCCACCAGAGGTCGCTGTCGACTGACTGACCAATCGACTGACCCACCCCCTTCCCTAAACCCAACCAATAGTATTTTCAAAAGCACTGATTGACCCGCCCACCCACTTCCCTAAGCCCTACAGTTTTAAAAAAACAATCCAGAAAAAGAAAAGCCCTCACGGCTGCCTGATTTTTACCACATTTTCAGATTTTACCACATTCTCACCCTGTTATTTACTTGTTTATTTTACTTTTTCGCTTCTTTGTCTTTCTGAAACCGTTCTCCGATGGACTCGTCATTGTGGTAAACTCCTCTCTGCGTCTCAAGTCCACAGACGCACACAGTGAGCCACTGGGCAAATTGGTAACAGTAGGAAAGTCCTCCATATGGAGGTAAGTGGTCAGTTGGTAAGCGCGAAAAGGATGGCTATGATACCGCTCCATATCATAGGTTTTAAAGACGTAACTCAGGCTACTATGGTCATCACAATACTGGAATTCGATAGCAAACATCCATCTCCTGTGAACGTTTGAGCATCTGAGGATGTTCTTAAAAAGCGCTGATTTGCCATTGTGTTCACATGCTCAACAGAAATGACTGTGAGTGGCCATGAAGGTCATCGGTTCACCGAACTCACCGCTGTTTACTGTGTGTAACCACAGATACAGGAACACTGGAGCATTTCAAATCCACTATTTTTCAGTGGATCACTCGTTTGTCCACCTATAGACAAACCAGCTGATCGACATGACTTTAAAACGCTCCAGCGTCCCTATATGTTAACACACGGTGCACTAATGACCTTCACGGCCAATCACAGTCATTTCTGGTGAGCACGTGAACACATTGGTAAATCAGCGCTGTTTAAGAACGTCCTCAACAGAGCTCAAATGTTCACGGGATATGGAAGTTTTAAAAATGTCAGTGCCGATTGGTATCAAATTCCAGTATCGTGACAACCCTACTGGCTACATAATTCAGAATCTCCAGAAATGTATATAGGGCTACGTTTTCAGAATAAGCATATGTTGAATTAAAATTAAAACCTTTTTTAAAACTGTAAGTTAAGTATTTAGGTGTTAAATTGCTTTAAATGAAACCATGGAGCATGGATGCAGAATAAAAGAAAAAGCAAAACTTAGAACAAGTTGCCCAATTATCTTGATCAAAAAGTTTGTCTGGCCAAAATAAATAAATAAATAAATAAATAAATACCATCTGTTCTACCCCCCAATCTGTAAAATCCCCAAAGGTTTGGTGGCAAATCAAAGTTGTTCAAAACCTTTTCTGCATGAGCAGCAACAGTTACATGGACTGAAGTATAACACTGAACATATCTAATAAACAAAAATTGTAAAATTATATATGTATCAGCTCAGAGATGATATGCTGTAAGCATACCTGCCAACACTCCTGTTTTTTCCCGGGAGTCTCTAGTTTTTTAGGCCCATCTTCTGCCTCCCTCTCATTTTATTTCTCTCAAAAAATTTCCATAATTTCACCCAACCCCCAGTCCTCAGCTTTTTGGTACAGTCTGTAACACCCCCGGGTCACCAACTTTGGTATCGTATCTGATCGCAGCGTCCGTCCGAAACCCAGTCTATAGTACAGCTACTAACACCACAGTACAGTAACTAACCCAGTTATCAGCTGCGTTTTTCAGACACACACACCCCGCCCTCTTAAGCCGCCTTGTCACTGCACACGACATTTGGACACGACTGTCAGAATACGCCCCCTTGTGGCAGTCGCTCAGTATTTTCAGTGTTGTCGGGCACCATGGGGGAGACGCTGATTCTCGCAGTGTCCGAAATAAAGGATTCTCGCAGTGTCCGAAATAGGAGTGCAAGAGCAAGAGCCTTTATTCTCCGTGTGTTCACCATAGTTAAATGAATGGATGAATAAATGAATACTGAAACTCATAGGCCGCAAAAAATGTCTATAATAATATTTTTATTACTCATTTTTGAATAGAAATGTTTTTTTTTAAATACAGACTTTTTCTGATTCAAAAAATTAACGGAAAAAAAACTATTTCTTGTCTCGTGTGCACGGACCTGCTTGGACAACACTGAAATACATCACTTCCGGTCAGCCGGTCGCATACAGTCTAGTCTCAAGCCGCCTTTCCACTGCACACGACAAACGACAAGCGACAGACCGGAAGTCATTCATTTCCAATGGAGAGTAGTCCGGGAGCTGCGTGGAGTTCCGATCATCTCCATATGCGGGAAATTCGGATCCGTTTTGAGCTGCAGATCCGTTGAAATATTTGAACTCCTGCAACTAGACCGCATGCGACCGGCCGACCGGAAGTGATGTATTTCAGTGTTGTTCAAGCAGGTCCGTGCGCGCGAAATGAGGAATGGGGTTTTTTCATTATTTTTTTTAATCAGAAAAAGTCTGTATTAAAAAAAAACATTTCTATTCATATATGAGTAATACAAATTTTATTATAGACATTTTTAGCGGCCTATGAGTTTCAGTATTCATTTATTCATTCAACCATGGTGAACACACGGAGAATAAAGGCTCTTGCACTCCTATTTCGGACACTGCGAGAATCAGCGTCTCCCCCATGGTGCCCAACAACACTGAAAATACTGTGCGACTGCCACAAGGGGGCGTATTCCGACAGTCGTGTCCAAATGTCGTGTACAGTGGAAAGGCGGCTTCAGGAGTTCAAATATTTCCACGGATCCGCGGCTCAAATCAGATCCGAATTTCCCACATACGGAGATGATCGGAACTCCACGCAGCTCCCGGACTTCCCTCTATTGGAAATGAGTGACTTCCGGTCTGTCGCTTGTCGTTGGTCGTGTGCAGTGAAAAGGCGGCTTTACTCCCAAATTTCAGAGTCAAATGTTGACAGGTATGGAGATATGAAAGCATACTACAAGTTTCTAGGTTCTTATGTGTTAGCTAATGCAATGAGTTTTATGCACGGCAAGAGTTTTTCAGCCATGATAAACATCTGATGGCTATTTTTAATTTCTTAAGGTTGCTTTTACAGCATTATACTGCCCCAGATCTCAAACATGGTGAGCTTATAATGGCATGACAGTCACTTCAAGTGCTTGAGTTGGCTTATTCAAAATAAAAGTCCCAACGCATATAACCCATTATATGATTGTGCTATATTATTATGTAGTTATTTTTAGCTATGTTATTTTGTTATTATTGAGGAAACAATTCAGTGAGACTTCAGAATGCTGAAACACATTTCTTCGGACATAACTGGTATAAGTGCTAGGTTATTATTAATGTGTACTCAAAACATTTTTCGACCTTTGTTTAATACCCCTGTTTAATGTTTTTCAAAAAGCACAACGTACTCAGTTGCCATCTAAGACAACAAAACTCAAGACCACTGCTTTGTACTAGAAAATCCCTAATTATATCCTATCAAGACCTTAACTCATAATTATAGCCTTGCAGCTCAGTCCACATTTAATGACAGTGTTTATCCCTGTTGATAACTCATACGCCTGTCCAAAATAAGTCCACAGACGCTCTTTTAGTAGCACAAAAATCCCTAAACATGCTTGCGACATGCATAAATGCAGCCCCCTGGGCCTTTGTGTTGAAAAGGAAAGCATTGTATTTTAAGACATGTCTATTATCTGGCGAATGACATTGGGCAAGGCAGAAATCTTCCCAGCACACATCTTTCAGTAACAGCAATAAGTTACGCCTGTACGTCTCTGGTAGATCTCTGAAAATATCTCATGGAGGGAAACTAAATTGGAAAGAGCGAGTGGAATTGTCCAACAAGTATGCTGACTGATTAAGGTATCTGCAAGAGTAGCCGTTCAATCACACTGCTTATTTTTAAGACTGTCAATCAATCAAACGGTTTAATCTGAACCAAACTGCATCATACGCTGATTAATTAACCTATGAAAATATTATGCTGTTAAAACAAACAAACAAAAAGGTTTAGAACCACTGGAGTGTGAGAAAGCTATCCCGGTAACGGTTCAAGACACCCCAGAGTCCTTTTTTTATTTTATTTTAACAGATTTGTGTGTGTTGAGCATCAGTTAAGACAACGTTAGCATCTCTCAGCTCTAATTGCAAATAAAACTGGATAATTTTGAGCTTTTGTCAGCTAATTTCATCTTCCGCATTTAAAATCATTTTTGGGGCGGATCAAAATCGGCGAATCTGCTAGTGAAGGAAAGACACATCGGTTTATCGTTATTATTCATAGTGGAGTTTTCTTATCCTATGAGAAGACACTGCTTCTTAATTATTCATAAGAGCACATGCTTTCTGAAGGCAAAGCAGACCTGCCAAGCTGTGAGGCTTCCATATAAGAGCCAAACACTGACCATATCTGGGCCTACTCTCAGCCAAGTTAATGACTCATAACTCAGCCTGAACTGGGTCAGCTATGGCCCATGTTTGTCCATTGTCTGGAAGCCATATTTAGTGTGTTACGACTGCAATAAAATCGATAACCCATTACGCTTTAGGCATGATAATAATGGTAATGGTTAGTAATGGTTAATAATAAGTTGTAAAATAATAGATTGGGTAATAAAATATATGTAATGTAGGTTAAACTGAGTTATTTTGCAACATACAGGAAACAATAGATTAATAAATCTTGATTGTTTCCTGGATTAAAATGAAAGGTAAGGCAAGTCAAGTCTATTTATATAGCACATTTTTATACACATTGGCAATTCAAAGTGCTTTACATAAACAGAAATACAATTTAAATGATAGGAAAATAAAAACAAATAATAAAACAAACTGATTATAGAAACAGAAAACAAGTTATAAAAGAATGAAAAAGAAAAGAAAGACACAAAAAGCATTAGAAGAAACTAACAGGAAGATGGAAATGACTTTGAGGATCAAAATATTTCTTTACTCAAAAAAAGTTTAAAAAATTATAATAATTAAACGTATTTTAAATTTTTCTCTCAAGATAGGCCAAACATACATGGCCAACATTTCAATTTTATACATCTGGGCCAAATACTACATTTAAATATCTGGCCCATGTCTTGCATGCCGCCTTAAAGATGGTGCCATCTCTGTCAAACCTGAGGCATGTTTGGCCCACAAGATGTATGCCAGAGCCAGATGAATGCCTGCAGCTTTATGCCAAATCCTGGCCAAAATTCTTTGCGACCTGGGAATGACTGGTAATCCATGGGGTTTGTTGCATGTTTTTGCCCATGATGCTGTCAGGGCCGATTCAGCAAAGCTGCTGGTTTGCAGCAAGCATTTTTGTTGAGAGAGCTGAACGAGAATTAGAGAATGGCTTTTGTCTTTTATTAGTTGAGTTTGTTACCATTCAGACACATATCAGTGCTGCCATGTTCGCCATATATTTGAAAATCCTCCAGATTACCAGCAGGGCTAATGGTTGGAACTTACAGGGCAAGAGACCTGCTGCATGCTATCCACTGTGCCTGCATTCAGACCTGAGGATTGAGGAGGAGAGAAGTCCTCCTCGTTTATAGTGCTTATATAAACACCATTATCTTTATGATGATATAACTAATAGTGGTTATTTGTACATGAAATTACGAATAACGAATGCAGCAGGACATTAAATTACTTACTGTTTATTTCTTTGCATTTTAACTTTGTAAACTATAAAATAATGGGTCTCCTCATGGTTTGTGTCTCATTTTGTGAGCCAACTGACAACAGATGTTCCTCCCCTCTTTCCCCCTGCTCTGCCGGCCACGCCCACTCCTCCCTCTGCCCGCAGAGCTCCACGCCCATCTCAGATTATTTTGTGAAAAATATCTGAGGTAGACTTGAACCGAAAGAGGGGGGTTAAAGGCCCTTTAAGTTTCATTTCTGGATTCAGATTGGAAAGGTAAGCTCAGAGCTGCTGCTATTTTCCATCCAGCATGGTTTCTGTGCTTACTAAAGCTGTCAGAGAGAAAGGCTGAGCCTCGAACTTTGTTTCAAACCAGGGAAGACACCTTGTTTTGTTGATTCAGCCGGGTCAATTTATTTCAAGGACTGAGACGCTGGAAGGGACAGAGCTATTTGGCATTTCACTGAGAGGAAATGAGAATCTGGAGCATGTACATGTTTCATTATCTGAAAAGCAGCTCATACGCTGACCTCAAATGAGCTGAAGAACACTAGAAAAGAAAGTGAAATTTGGAGAATGAGCACTTGTGCCGATGACCCAGACAGAATCTGGGATCTCCTCATCCACCACCAGCGTGCAGCATCCACTTGGATGACGTGACGGCAGACATGTTGCGCCAGGCCGCACACCACACACCAGCTGATTGGTGGAGAGGAGACAGAGTGATGAAGCTAATTATGATATGGAGTGGTCAGGAGGCCATGATGGACAGAGGCCAGTGGGCAAATTTGGCCAGGATGCTTGGGTTAAATCCCCACTCTTGTTCGAAGGACATCCTGGGATTTTTACTGATCACAGAGAGTCAGGACCTCGGTTTAATGTCTCATCTGAAAGACATCATTCACTAAGCAGTAGTCCCCATTAATATACTGGGGCATTGAGACCCACACATACTGCAGGGTGAGCACCTGTGACCGGTCAGATACTTAGCTTTAGTGAGCGACCATGTGGAAGTTGCAGAGAGCTAGCGGCATCAGTACATCAGTAATATGAAAACTGAATATTATATATACTGTGCAAAAGTCTTAGCCCCCCAGTTACATTTGGAGTTTAATACTGGAGTATATATATATATATAGTTAAATACTGGAGTTTCTGCCGTGGTTTGATCTGCATTTCTACCAGAGCTTTTGTATTCAATATCGCCTGAAGATTTCGCCTTTTCAGGGCCAATTTTTTTTCTTTTTTGGAAACAACTTGCGAATGTTATTGATATTGGCTCCAATTTAAATGTTTATTATTTATTTTTATATGAAATTGTTTGTACTTTTGATTATATGTTTTTGTTTATTTAGGCTTTAGACTGTGGGAAGTGTTTCAGGTGAAGTGTGCTGCTTGTTTGTTTGTTTGTTTGTTTTGTTAGTTGTATGTTTGTTATGACATGTTGTACTCTGATTTATGAACTGTTTAGGGACCCCCTAGAAAATGAGATGATTCATCTCAAGGGGCTATCCCATTCAATAAAATTCAAATTCAAATTTAAATGGCCTCCACAGAGTCCAGACCTAAATATTATTTACAGTATGTATAGGCAGCATGAAATTAACCTGGAGAGAAAAAAAGAAAGCTAAAACATGCTAAATCTAAAGAAAAACTCTTAGAAATGCTGAAAAATGCTAGATATTAAGTAGCACATGATTTCAAAAAAGACACAACAAAAGAGTTCATGCTAATGTATTAGCTTGTATAAGCTTTTTGCTGAAGAGGTCACGTTAAACACAAACTTTTGATGCTAGCATTTTGATTCCAAAAGTAATTTTGTTCTAAATATTGTGTACATCTTTCCCATAATTTCTGCTTGTATATTAAAAGTATAGATAGATAGATAGATAGACAGACAGACAGACAGACAGACAGACAGACAGACAGACAGACAGA
>CAIGQQ010038338.1:2948016-2984061 GCA_903798035.1 Danio albolineatus
TATTTATTTATTTATTTATTTATTTATTTATTTATTTATTTATTTATTTATTTATTTTAGATTGCAATGTTACAGCGTTATATGATTTGAACCAATTTGTGCATATTACTGTAAATGGTAATTATTTTCCGGCTATTAATTACTTCCATTTTGTATCCAAATATAAACAATGTGTATTATGTAGTGAGAAACTGTAAACTGTACACTGCATATGTTTATCAAAATAAAATTTATAAATAAAGAATTGAATAAATAAACAAATAAATTAATAATTGAACATATGAATAAATGAACGAATAAACAAATAAATAAATAAATAAACCAACAAACAAACAAACAAACAAATAAATAAACAAACAAATAAATACATAAACAACTGATTGAATGAATAATCGAATGTATGAATAAATAAATATATACATAATTAAATGAATGAATGAATAAATGAATAAATAATTAAATGAATAAATAAATTAATGAATAAATAAATAAATAATTGAATGAATGAATGAATGAATAAGTAAATACATAAAAGAATAAATAAATAAAAAATAAATAATTGAATGTATGAATGAATGAATGAATAAATAGATAGATAAATAAATAAATAAATAAATAAATAAATAAATAAACAAACAACTGATTGAATGAATGAGTGAATGAATGAATGAATGAATAAATAAATGAATGAATAAATGAATGAATACATAAATGAATTAAAAAATAAATAATTGAATGAATGAATGTATGAGTAAATAAATAAATAAATAAATAAATAAATAAATAAACAAATAAACAAACAATTGAATGAATGAATGAATTAATTAATGTATGAATAAAATGAATAAATACATAATTTAATGAATGTATGAGTAAACAAATAAATAAACAAACAAATAAGTAAAAAATAAATAATCGAACGTGGGATTGTATGAATGTATGAATGAATGAATAAATAAATAAATAATCGAACGTGTAAATGTATGAATAAATAAATTGAATGTTTGTATGAATAATATAAATAAACAAATATACGAATAAATAAATAATAAACAAACAAACAAATGAATGAATAAATGAATAAATGAATAAATGAACGAATGAATGAATAATCAGAAACACATTAATCATATAGTGAGTCATTTGAAAAAAATAAATAAATCGCATAACTTAACCACACTATCCAAATCAAAAAACGGCACTTATGAGGAAAAAAGAAATATTACTCAGTATTTTCTTGAGCTATTTGTTTAACTCTACAGTGGGACCAATACGGTTGATTTATCAATCAGTAAATCTATTTCAGCTAGAGTCTTCAATCTGACTCGAGGGATATTAGAATCAAAACATGACCGAGAAAAAAAAAGAGCTTACAATTAATTAAAGCACAAACATACTCAGACACACACATACACACGCGCAGTAAGAGGCAGACAGCAGAGGGAGTTGAAATAGTTGTACTGTGAATAATCCCGCTAATATCAGCACGCAGCGAATCTGAGCAAATTAAGCTAGTTTTGCACAAACAATCCCCTGCAGCGAGAAAGAGGAAGTTCTGCATATTGTTCAGTCGTTCCACGACAAATCACTCCTGCAAATAGCCACATAGCTGTCCGCATCTATCTCTGTCTGGAGGCTGCTCACTTCTGCATCATCACAACTTATAATCTTCATAAAGCCCAAATCTCAGAGTTACACAACATCCAGCAACACCTTACGACATACAGTTGAAGTCAGAATTATAAGCCCTCCTGAGTATTTGTGTTTAAAGAGCCCCTATTACGCATTAAAAAGGTCATGTTTTGGTTTTGGGGGTTTGGATATGCATGTAAGGTCAAAAACACTTTAATTGTCTTATAATATGCATTTATTTTTACCTAATTTTCCCAACGACTCCCATATGATTAGTTCAGTGATTCATTTGTTCCCAAACCTCTCCTTAGCACAATGCTAATCTGCGCTGATTGGTCTGATGAATCAGTCTGTTGCGATTGGTCGACTGTGATCAGCGTGAGACAGAGAGAAATGCCCATCACGGCTTATCAACATTGTTGAAGTAGTCAGAGTGCAGAGTGTATGTGTGAGCCCAATGCAGGAGTGCATTACAGCAATGCAGTTTAACACGAGCATATCGCTCTGATCTTAACCACGACACACATTCAGTATTAATTTACACAGTGGCCAAAGCTGAACTATTCTGAAACTTGACCGCGCACGTGTGTAGGAACAGCTGACGGTGGCCATAGCAATGACAAACGGCAGTGGATCGCGAGCTCACATCTGCATTTACAGCAAACAGCTCTGCATTTAAATCTGTAAACAAAGCAGCACGTGTTGCGTTTTCAACGTGGCTTTCAAGAGTTCACACTTAGCTGATGATTGATAATAAAGCGTATTTGGCATGCTGTCCTGAGCTCAGAATATCCTTGAGCCCGAGGCTCCCTCCCGTTTAAAGGGTGAGAGGAGAGTTGAGCTCAGGTAAGTCTCGAGAACTCCCCCCGCTTGTGAATGTTCTGAGATGTATCTGACTAGAATTGCCTTAAGAGGTTATTTTAAGGAGTCTATTTACTTTGTATGTTTTTTGGACGGTGGGAGGAAACCGGAGGTTCGGGGAAAACCCACACGAACACGGGGAGAACATGCAAACTCCACACAGAAACGCAGACTAGCTCGGAGAGAGGCTGAACCAATGGCGTTCTTGCTGTGAGGCAACAGTGCTAACCACTGGGCCGCCGTGCCGCCCTATCAGAGAAGGGGAGGAGTTGGGGTGGAAGGGGGGATTCTTCAAGACGAAGATGACTGGAGTAGAAAGCTCTGGTAATTTATAGTGAGTCATGATTGGTGCATTGTGCTGAGCTGATGTGGTACCAGCTGCGTTCAATCATAAGCACGTGATCCTCTCGAAATTTAGTTTATAAATAAACCCCACTTAGAAGTGATATGTGAATATAAAGTGTTAACTAGAGTTTAATCGCATGTTAATCGCACTTAAGTTCCGTACACTTGTGAAATGGAGGAAGAAACTGGTCCATGAACTGTGTACTAATAAAGTTCCTGTCCCATACATCAACAGTCTTTGCTGATCCTTCCTAAAAAGTATCTTCTGCGTCAAGCGCACACGCATGTCGCCCTGCTGACGCGCACCTCTCAGAAAATGTAACTACACGTCGAAATGACACAAGCTCTGTGATTGGTCGGCTTGCCTTGCGATATTTGCAAACAAGTAATATAAGTTATATTTATTATCATTTGACAGTAACGGAGGAACGCCGCCAGATGTAGCGGAGTAAGAGTAATGATTTTTCTCTAATAATTTACTTAAGTAAGAGTAACCATTTTTAAATTTACTCAAAAAGTACACGTTAGCCAACAATTTTACTCAAGTAAATGTAACTCGTTACTACCCACCTCTAAAAACCCACTGCCAGCCAACGTTTCGGAAGTGTTATTGCAGAGCAACACAAACAGCACGCAGAGGTATAAATGCATGACTATGAGTAAGGCAGGCCTTGTGTCACGCCGATCACTCGATGCAGAAGTATAAACCAGCCTTTACTTTGCATTTTGTCCAACTCTAAATGATAATTCATCGACTAATCAATAAAACAGCAGTTCTAATCTTACATGACTTTACATTACATTTCACATATATTTGCATACCCCATTACAGCACCAACGCGTGCTGCGGGAAACTTCAGCTGGTCATTAACGGAGGCTTGTAATTAACAGCGCTTTGTACGCTAATCCAATTTGCTTTATGATCCACTAACTTATGCTTATGTTTAAACACCTCATTTGCTTCCTTGTTAGGAGGTAAATTAAACGGAAGACACAAATTGCTCTTTATTTGCACAGCAACGGTGAACAAAATGAGACAAGGTGCAAGAGGTTTCTGGTTTCTGCTAGATCAAAAGGTTATTTGAGGGGAGAAACAATACTTTGACACATTTGTTGTTTTGTTTTGAGGCAGCATGCGAGTTTCTGGCATAATCCAATATGCTAAACAAAAGTGAGTTATCGCATGTTGTTTAACAGGCACGCATTAGCTGAAGACAACAGCTTTTGATCATTTCATCCCTCCTGCTGTGCAAGAACAGCTTTAAGACAGAACAAGAGCTTTGTTATCATATATGTGCTCAGGCCCGTAGCCAGCCTGGTGAATGGGTGGTTCTTTTCCCTCAAAAATCTGTTTGTCACATTATAAGCACTTGTTTTTGCTGCATTAGCTTGTCGGCTGGTCTCGAATTGTGCATGTTGTTGTTTTTTCAGCTCTAAAATATTTAATAGGTTGTATTGCAGTACATATTTCTCTCAATGTGTATAATTGCTTCCCATACAGCTTTACAACTGAAGTATTTATTTACAAATATGTATTTAAAATGTAAGCTTTCTTCATTCATTCATTTTCTTTTCGGCCTAGTTCCTTTATTAATCCGGGGTCACCACAGCGGAATAGACCGCCAACTTATCCAGCATTTGTTTTAGGCAGCGGATGCCCTTCCACCCGCAACCCATCTTTGGGAAACATCCATATATTCTCATTTACACACATACACTATGGACAATTTAGCTTACCCAATTCACCTATACCACATGTCTTTGGACTTGTGGGGGAAACCGGAGCACCCCGAGGAAACCCACGCGAACACGGGGAGAACATGCAAACTCCACACAGAAATGCCAACTGACCCAGTCGAGGCTCGAACTAGCGACCTTCTTGCTGTGAGGCGACAGCACTACCTGCTGCGCCACCGTGTCGCCTGTAAGCTTTATATAACATTTTTTTAAAATAATGTTATATGATCATGTAAATAATGAACACGTGATGTGTTTTCCTAGGAGTAACATTTCTAAAAGAGCTGTTAACGTGGGATTGAACCAGATTTTGGTAAAAACCCAAACAATACAAACATAAAAATGAAACAAAACAATCTGAAAAATGAGTTCTGTGTAATAACTATACAATAACACATGGAAAAAGTAATGAACTACTGAAATATATTTAATACTTCATATAAAAGGCTTTTTTTTGGTGCTGGTAGCTTAAAGATGTCTATCATGTGGAGAATGAAGTCGGATGCATTGCTCAGGTGTGAGTTTCAACCAACAGAGTGTAAAAATCTTGATGGGTTTTGTGGATCTCGTCTATTAAAGCCCAATCCTAATTCTATTTTTGTACCCCTACCCCTTCCCCTTGGCCCTTACAACCGAGGGTTAAGGGGAAGGGCTTCAAAACTTACCCCTAAGAATTGGACCAGCACTTCAACACCTGCACACGTCATCATATGTCATCGCGATCTCTTGCTTCATATGAGATCAGACGATCACGACTGCTGGAGTTACTCCAGTTGTGTTATTGTTTGGTGTTTATCTTCAGGAAATCACTGAAGGCGTATATTATGTTATCATAACGATCTAATGTGGCAATAAGATCATAACTGCACTGTGTATTTACACAGTGGCCATATTTATCTGTGTAAACACACGAAAACAACATTAACATTATAGCAGACACTGTAAAAAGCTCATTCCCAAACACTAGACATTACTGACAGGGTATTCCAGTGTCATCGTGTGTCAGAATGTTGTGGGACTGCTGTACAGGAGTTATGATTATGGATTATAGATTGCGTTTTTTTTTTGGCGTTTATTTTAAAGCATGATGGTAAAATACGAACGCGGTTATGAATATATTAAAACATGTGTTTGCTTGTCGTAAAAATTCGTAATAATGACAAAAAATACTAATTTGAGGATCTCCTTACTTCCGGGTTCAGCTATCCTGCCGTTGTGGCAGGTGTATTCTGGGAAATTTTCTTACCCCTCCGTTTTAAGTGTGGTCCTGAAAAATCTTCGTTCGAAGGGGTGTATACCCCTTGGCCTTAGCCCTACGCCTTCAAGCTAAAGAGAATTGGGACACCACTACCCCTTGACGTGAACATGCAAAACGAGGGGTAGGGGTCGTTTTTGTGGATTGAGTATTGTGGATTCATCATTTCTGATCATATCTCCATCCACAATACTCCACCAAAAACGTATATCACAAGACCATTTGCTCACTCTGGGCATGCATAAACAGGAAGCATGCGTCTTGCTCTGCATTTGGTTATTGTAAGTCAACAAACGCTGGTTGAACGATGAACGCGATGGCAAAGAAAGCAAGAGAGGTCTTTTAGTGGACAGACGACGAGGTCGAGCTGTTGTAGTAAAAAAGGCAGAGTTTAACTGCACAACGGACAATAGTGCAAACAACGCTCCCATTTCTGTGTCCATGTTGTTGTTTACAGTGAAGGCTGGTCTGCCGTCTTCTGGTGGCGTTATAGTCATGTGATAGGGGCTTTACGAATAAGGGAAGGTTACGCAATGACCCAAAAGCCCCAATCGAGTAGCGAATCTCAGCAGCCACACCTCCGTTTTCAGATGTTTCCGTTTCCCCCATCCACACTGAGACGGAGCAGCAGCGTTTTAGAATGAAAACGGCCTCTCCAGCGTTTCCAAAACGCTCCGTTTTCGTGGCTCGAAAACTCCGCGTTGTGTGGACGGATGGCGTAATTGTAGCAAAACTTATGCGTTTTAAAACGAAAACGCATTAGTGTAAACGGGGCCTGAAATGCCCTGTCACCTTCTTCTCATTTGCTTTTCATTTGATGCGCTTGAGCTCAACCATTCTCACTTGCATTGCTGTGACAAAAACAAAAAGCTATTGGCTATTTTTAATAAAGGGGAGGAGCTACTATATGTCCAACCTTCTCTTTGTGAAACTATGTCAAATATTTCATAAAAATGCACATTTCAAAGCACTTCAAGGGAGCTTTAAGACATAACACAATCTTTGTTATCAAATATGTGCTCTATGTTGTGTCTGTTCGGGAGAGTTGTTATGTGTTTGTGTTGCAGTTTACCTTTTGAAGGCCGTCCTCCTTAAGACTCACAATGTCAAGATCAAAGTCTGTGCGCAGACCTGTGGTTCTGTTGAAGCACAGCCGCCCCGTCAGGCCATCCCAATGAGACTTCAAAGAAACACAGAGAGATTTCCATCAATTAAGACCATTCAGATTTTAATTGAAAACACTGATTTAATTCCAGTCCAGTTTGCCCAATTTGAATTTAATTTAAATACTATTTAAAAAACGGCCCCGTTCACACCTGGTAGTGTTTAAACATGCAGTTTTGACAATCAGACCACAAACAGATGACTGAAACACATTCTGGTTTACATCTTTTGTCTTAATACACATATTTGATCTAATTTTGAGGTGCTACTGTATGTGTGGGTGAATGGTTTACAATTTAACCCTTTAGTGCCCAAATTTTTTGGAATGGTTCAATGCATATACTCATTTTAAAACATGTATAAAATCTGGAAAAAAATCAAAAAGGGAAATGACAAATAAACTCTGGCAACTATATATGCAGGTGGGATAAGACATTAATATTAGGTTAGATTTAGGTAGCCAGCATTTAAGAACTTAGATTGTAACTTTAGGTATTAGGTTGGGGTTGGGGTTGGGGTTAGTGTAAGTTGACATGTACTTGCAAAGTTTCTTATAGTCAGTTAATTGTCTGTTGAATGTCAGTATAAACAGATATTAAGCATACAGACGAGTAATACTCAAATGGACCATCAAAATGAAGTGTCACCAAATGTAATGTCCCACAGGATACAACATAAATCTGACATCATGTTGACGTTCAGTGCCTGCTGGGATGTTTATGGGATTGTTATTCTATAAACAATAGACAATATTATTAATCAACAGTAAAATTTCACCTAAAATTAGGTTTACTTTATAAACATTTAATCAGATGTAATACATTTACTTGTGTATTTAGCATTTATTTATATATTGTTCATTCATTCATTTGTTCGTCCATTCACTCATTCATTTATTCTTTTATTAATTAATTAATTAATTATTTTATTATTTTATTAATTAATTCTTTTATTAATCCACTCATTCATTCATTCATTCATTCATTCATTCATTCTTTTATGTATTATTTAATTAATTCATTCTTTTATTCATTTATTCATTCATTATTTTATACATTCATTCATTCATTCTTTTATTCATTCATTCATTTTTTTATTTATCATTCATTCATTCTTTTATTCAATGAATGAAGTCAATGAATATTCTTAAAACATTACAAATGTTTGAGAAATTGTTAAGTAAATGTTCATTTTGGATGAACTGTGCTATTAAATGTTTTGACAGCACTGACGATGTTTAAAAAAAGTTTGCAGGAGATGATCATGTCTTCAACATATTTTGCAAAAAAACGGGTGAACATGTCAAAAAGAATCGAGTAGTTACGTATGATTTGTTAGGCTAACGAAAGTCTATTGAATTGCGATCCCAAAAAACTTCATCCTAATTTCCATTTTAATTCAACACCCCGTGGTTTGTGTCCAAATTCATTCAAACTCACACTCATGATCCGACGAGAGGCCAGTTGTTCAATTTTGTATTTTGTCCAAGTATGGCACACGCACGCGCACACACACGTACACATACGCAGACTCTCGCAACCACACACACCCAGCTTCTATTTCCTTTTAATTACATTTTACATCCCAGCGCCTCAGACACAGCTTCCCCTAAGACCTCGGTCCTAATTAACGACCATCTCACTTGCAGCAGTCTCTAGAGACAGAAAAAAAAAATTACATTGCAACTCCTCCTCTCCATCCCCCCCTTCATTCCTCACACCGAGAACTCCACCCTCAAATAACACACACTGATCTGCAGGCCTCGCCGTAACCTCTTCCAAATGAAACACCTCCGTTCTTGTTCATGAGCGAGGACATTTCGCAGGAACGTGTGTACGCCTATAAGAGACAATAGCTGCGTTTCCATCCACCCAGTTTTAGGTCGATTTTGGAATATTGCATTAAAAAAACCTGGTTGGAAATGCTAAAATGCGCTTAATTTTGAAAATGTGCATCATTTTTTTTTTAAGTGACTAAAGATAAACTTTTTATTTGATAAAATGTGCATGAACTATGATGGAAATGCATTCACCAGATAAATTCCAGCATGAGCATCAAATAAAAAGTCATTTGATTTTGCTTAAAACAGATCTATAGATAATTATATTAGATGTCGCCTACGCTATTGTTGTCTATTGGAAGGAATGCGTCAACAGAGCCGCCATTTTGGTACAGGGTAGCACTCCTTTGAAATAAATGCGGGACCAAGGTGCAGTGGAGGACTGGCCATACGGAACCCAAGATATTTACTAGGGTTGAGTGATGTCGACCAATTTGGCATCGTACAGGACATCGGACCTACAGGAACAAGTTTGGTTAACCGCTAGTATAGTGAATCTGTAATGTTCTATAACTTAGAGTACGCACATTAATGCGCAGGCACTGTTATGTTATCAGGCGCCCATATAAGTTACTTCAAAAACTAGCTGTTACTTCACTTAGCCGACAATAATACACATTTCTGGCATTAGCGTCATGTTATCATATTTCATTTACATTGTTTGCTGATTTTATTCAACAAAACTAGTATAAGCCTAGTAATAAGTGTGAGTTTGGTGCTACTTTGCCTTATGGTCAGTGCAGTAGCGACTGTATTATTATCAATAACGTTACTTGTTGAGCACAAAAGTTTGTAGCATTCAACGAAATCTTCCCTATGAAATGTTCTGCCTTTATGCTTTGTTTTCTTTGTTTGCTCGTTACTACACCCGTGGGCAACCCAAAAGTCCAGCGTCTTCAGATTGGCTTTAGTCGTGACTAAGTGGGATTGAATGACTTGTCTTAGGAGCACTGTACAAATATGGCGGCGGTATTGATGCATGGGATATCTAGTGTGTATATCTATGAAACAGATAATGTGATAACAAAAACGGCCGGAAAGTGGCAGGTGTGTTTGGGTGGACGATGGCATATACCAGAAAAAAAGTGAAAAACATTAACAGATTGTGCAAATCTTCCAAGAAGTGCGAGCGGAGGTGATTCTAAAAGGATAGGACTATGATATGATACGTCTAAGTGTTCTAAGGCGCAAGTTAGTTGTTGTTCATTCATTCATTTTTTTTTTCGGCTTATTCCTTTTATTAATCTGTGGTCGCCACAGCGGAATGAACCCCCAACTTATCCAGCATATGTTTTACGCAGCAGATGCCCTTCCAGCTGCAACTCATCACTGGGAAACATCCATATACACTCATACACTACGGACAATTTTAGATTACCCAATTCATCTGTTCCGCATGTCTTTAGACTTGAGGGGGCAACCGAACACAGGGAGAACATGCAAACTGCACACAGAAAGGGCAACTGACCCAGCAGAGGCTCGAACTAGCGACCTACTTGCTGTGAGGCGATTGTGCTAACCATTGCGCCACCGTAACGCCCATGAAACTTATATTATATACGAAAAAACACCTTCTCCTTACCAAGTAACTTCCATTTTTTTAATATTTGGTGCTAGTTTATCAGGAAGTGGCTATTTTGTTCTCTTGGACTCATCGGGAGGAAACGGTGCAAATGTTTTATGCGACATTCCAGTTTTGCGAATAAATTTAATTCGGATTTTTGGGTGGAAACATGGCTAATGTTCTCCACGCCAACTCCGTGGCCTTCATTTTGCTCTTCTCTCGTACACACAGCTCCACAGAGCTGTGTTCGACAACTCTAATCTGCCTATTATGAGTCCCAATCAAAGTCTCTCTTGTGAGCTGAAAGAAGAGCTGATTATGACAAGCACGTTTGCATGATGAAAAAGTGGGACACTGCGAGTTTAGCGGAGCAGAACCAGAACAGAGCGAACGAAAACTTCAAGCTGCAATCAACTGTACTTAAATGAGGCAATTAACGTGGATGGCGAACGGTGATCAGGTAAAACACGACGGATCTGTCATCATTTACTCACCCTACACTTGTCACAAACCTGTTTGAGTTTCTTTTTTTGTTGAACACACACAAAAGTTACTTTGAAAGATGTTGTAATAGTAACTATTGACCTACATAGTATTTGTTTTTTCTGCTATTAATGTCAATGGTTACAAGTTTCTAACATTTTACAAAATACCAAAAGTGTTCAAGGTGGTTCATTCCTCTGTGGCGACTCCTAATAAATAAGTGACTAAGCCAAAGTAAAATTAATGAATGAATTGGTCCAGACGGGACTCGAACCAGCGACCGTCTTGCTGTGAGGCAACAGTGCTAACCACTGAGCCACCATGCCGCCCACCCTGTAAATGTCCTTGCATGTTTGTTTTCGTCATGTGACCTCCACCATGTGTTCCTTTGTTCTAGTTCCCGCCATTAGTTAATGTTCATCTGTTCCACCTGTGTTCACCCCTTGTGTGTAATTATTGTCTTCATGTTCCTGTGTATTTATACCCCTTAGTTTCATTCAATCTTCGTCTGGTATTCTCTTCGTTGATGTCTGTCTACACTGATGCTTGTCTTCCCTCCATGTCATACCTGTGTTCTTCCATGTGAGTGTTTGTTAATAAATGTACGCGTTTTGATTTTTTTTTTAGGTGTCACGGTAGGTAGCACAATCGCCTCTGGCTGGGTTGGCATTTCTGTGTGGAGTTTGCATGTTCTCCCCATGTTGGTGTGGGTTTCCTCCGGGTGCTCCGGTTTCCCCAACAGTCCAAACACATGCGCTATAGGGGAATTGGGTAAGCTAAATTCTCCGTAGTGTATGTGTGTGAATAAGTGTGCATGGATGTTTCCCAGTAATGCGTTGCAGCTGGAAGGGCATCCGCTGCGTAAAACATATGCAGAAAAAGGTGGGGGTTCATTCTGTTGGGGCGACCCCAGATTAATAAAGGGACTAAGTCGAAAAGAAAATGAATGAATGTATATTTTTATATATGGTTATAGGGCCTCGGGCATACATGATTATTGCATACACGTAATATAAAGTGATCATGAATTTGAGATCTTAATTAAGTTTTAATCATTTTTCCCTTTAAGTTACCTTTCAAGAGTTCACACTTAGCTGATGATTGATTATAAAGCTTGTTTGGCATGCCGTCCCGGGAGAGAGCCCTGAGCTCATAAGATCCTCGAGCCCGGGGCTCCCTCCCATTTGCAAGGCGAGAGGGGAGTTTGAGCTCAGGTAAATCTCGAGAACTCCCCTGCTGTAGATAGTGAACAGATAGTGATTTTTCTTAAGAGATAACTACTTACTAGGAGCATGTCTATGGTGCCGATTTGGATTAGTCAATTAACTTAAGTTGCATGTTTTTGGACGATGAGAGGAAACCGGAGAACCCAGGGGAAACCCACGTGAGCACGGGAAGAACGTGTAAACTCCGCACAGAAACGTCAGCTGGCTTGGTAAGGACTAGAACCAGTGACGTTCTTGCTGTGAGGCAACAGTGCTAACCACTGAGCCACCATGCCACCCATCTAGGAAAAGAGGAGGAGTAGTGGTGGAAGGGGGGATTCTTCAAAATGAAGATGGCTGAGATAAGGAACTTATGGTTTTTATAGTGGCTTAGGAATCGTCTGATTGGTGAATCATAAATTGAATAATGCAGGATCAGCCGCAAGCAATCCTTAGCATGTGATCCTCTCGAAATTTGTTTATTAATAAACTTCACTTATTTATTTTCATAAGGGGGGTAAATAAGTAAGTAAGTAAACGTGCTCCACAATAATAACTGCCTAGTTTTGTCGCAAGGATTGCATTTCATTTTGGTTCGGTCGATGAACTTACCATCAACAAACATTTACTGCTGCTGCACATCTCGATGTTCATGTTAAGGTCGTTTATTCTGTCGAAACGCCAGTAAAGACTTGCATTATTTCAAAACAAGATGGAGATTTTATTGCAGCTATTACATGGTAGGGTATGTTACTTATATTCTTCTGGGTTTTGTACAGTTTTAGTGTTTGTATCCAATGTTTATATAACAGATTCTTTAAAACGAAGATGGCTGTGATGTGGAGCTTAGGGTATTTATAGTGGCTTAGGAATCGTCTGATTGGTGAATCATAAACTGAATAATGCGGGACAAGCTACAAGCAATCCTAAGCACGTGATCCTCTCGAAATTAGTTTAGAAATAAACTTAATCAACCTCTAAGTTTTCATACCTACTAAAAAAGTACATCCAGCAGGACTTTGATAAACTCTTTAGACTGAAAAGTGCACTTGTGCTGTCTGTCTTTAAAATGAAATGCGCATCTTTTGTTACTTGGCCATCTAAAAGCACAGTTATTAACCTCAACATTGATTCAAACATCAATGAAAAAATACATGTGATCTCTGCTGAAGTGAACAAATCCGTTTCGGGGTCGCAGCATGCATTCAACGCCGTTTCGAAAAGAACCACTTTAAACGATCTTCAATGACAAGTGCTCGGCAGAGATGCTATTATTTAAACAATATCTTAAATATATCTTATCTTGTCTCCGGAGAGCAGGAGTGTTTGTGACAGCAGTGCCATGAGCGATTGTCATTACCTCTTTAATGAAACTCATGAAGCGGCCTCCGAACCTCCAGGGTTTGTGGCGATGACACTGCAGCGAGTTGACAGTCATCTGCGGCGCGTGCTGGTAAGAGACCGACACGATGTGGACCGCGTCGTACGTCAGAGCAGCATCTGTCTGGAATAAATAGGGGGGCCGATATGTTAGCTGAAAGGATCTGACAGGCAGGAGAAGTGCAGGACCTGACCGGTTGACAACCTTGTCAAACAGCAAACCAGGGCACTGCTCAAGACCATTAGCACACTTGAATCAAAATGTAAGCGGAAGAATACACTTCAACCTCCTCTGAAACAAGGCTGATGCAAGGAGACGGTGGGATGAGTGAAATGTTTTGCTGTTGTCATTTTTGAAAGGGGGAGAGGGGGTAAAGAAGGCATAATGTTGATTTGTTTATATCTACGCTATTTTTTTAAATAGGTACATCATTGTGAACCCCTTCATTGTTTATTTGATGATTGTTAAAGGGATAGTTCACTCAAAAATTCTTATTTGGACATCATTTACTTACGCTCTGGTTTCTTCGGGTCAATGTATACATACAGTTGAAGTGAGAGGTAAAGCTTGTTTCACACCGCAAGCGTGAGCAGAGCGTGTGCAGCGTGTGTTTTTTTCGCCGTCCATGTTAACAGATTCGAGCTTTCATACTGCAAGTAGAAGCAGTGGGTCAGAGCGAGGCATGAGCGGCGCTGAAGCCGCAGTGCCGCGATAGTTTCGGCGCTGGGTCTATTTTCGCCGCGCTGCTCACGCTCAATTAAAGTGACAGTGCATTGATAATGGATGAAACACATTGAATGACAGAAAAAAGTAGAAACTTTACCCAATAGATGCATCAATAATATCAACTGATTTATATTTACGGTCTATTAAATGAACTTAAACGATTAAAAACGACAACAAATATTTATTTAGGCCCAAACTACACTCTCAGACAAAAATGGTCCAATGTTGTACCAAAGAAGGTACAAACCCTTGTCACTGGGGCAGCACCTTTTTATGGGACAGAATTGTACCTTAAGAAAAGAAACAAATTTGTACCTTTTAAGGTCATGATTTGTACCATGGGAAACCAAAATGTACCTTTGGTTTTAAAAACCTGCAGATACAATATTGTATACTTTGTGAAAGGTACCACCACAGTGACAAGACACTTTGTACCTTAACAGTGTCAAAAATGCTTACCAAACATTTATTAAAATGCTTTAAATGTTTAGTTTACAATACTTATGTTTGACCAGTTGTTTTGTATTATTGTATTATAGAACTAAAAATGGTTTCCCAGAGATGGGTTGTGGCTGCAAGGGCATCCGCTGCGTAAAACAAAAATGCCGGATAAGTTGGCGGTTCATTCCGCTGTGGTGACCCCGGATTAATAAAGGGACTAAGCCGAAAAGAAAATGAATGAATGAATGAGAACTAAAAATGTATAAGTATCTTCAAACATATACTTTTAAATGATGATTCTTGTTTTAATATGGAAATTATTCATAAAAATCACTTTGCCCTTCCAGTCATATTTATTTTCATAGATACTGTAATAAAGAATGAGTTGTTCAACACTTTTGTACCTTTTATATGAGAACAATTGTGTACCTTCAATACAGATGTACCATAAAAGGCACAGAACAGTATAATTTAGCTATTTTTGCTTTACAATTAATTCAGTTACCATGCAATTTCAGACGCAGCCTATGTTGTGGTGATGGTATCTGTTCAGTAATCAAGGGTTTTCTAGGACTGTTTTGTGTTGCATTTAGTATATTTGTGTTGGCAAAACTAGTCTAAAAGCGCATGTACTTTGAATATAATTACAAAAATGTTGACTGTGACATAATAATTGTTGAATCTACAGTAATTTACTGGAAGCAGTTCGCCAATAAATTGATAAATTTACTAAAATTTGTAAATCAACAGCAAACATGTTGTGTTTACATCAGTATTATATATCTTCACTGTGAAATATACAGTAAGTTTCAACTTAAGAATAGAGTACTCTACCACATAACTGTCCTACAGTAAAATACAGTTCATATTACACTTAAATAGTGTGTATCTTACACAAACAGTTCGCATTGAGTATTGGAAGTTCCACATAAATGAAGGAAAGACCCATGTTAATGTTATGTTGATTGGGTGCAAAGGTTAATAACAAGTACAAATCCAATATTAAAAGAACATTTAGTGTTTAATTTAGCTATTTTTGCTTTACAATTAATTCAGTTACCATGCAATTTCAGACGCAGCCTATGTTGTGGTGATGGTATCTGTTCAGTAATCAAGGGTTTTCTAGGACTGTTTTGTGTTGCATTTAGTATATTTGTGTCGGCAAAACTAGTCTGAAAGCGCATATACTTTGAATATAATTACAAAAATGTTGACTATGTGACATAATAATTGTCGAATCTACAGTAACTTACTGGAAGCACTGCTAAATTTACTAAAATCTGTAAATCAACAGCAAACATGTTGTATTTACATCAATATTATATATCTTTATTGTAAAATATACATTAACTTTCAATTTTAGAATAGAGTACCATACCACATAACTGTCCTACAGTAAAATACAGCTCATACTACACTTAATAGCATGTATCTTACACAAACAGTTCACACAAATGAAGGAAAGACCCATGTTAATGTTATCTTGATTGGGTACAATGGTTAATAATAAGTACACATCCAATATTAAAAGAACATTTAGTGTTTAACTGGTTTTGCACTGGTTTCACACTTCTAGTGTTAACAAGCAAATGCATATCTGCATTCCAATACAAATATGGCTTTACTGTCCAATTACCATAAATTATACGCTTTTTTTGTGAAATACAACAGCAATATAGTGATCATGATGAGTTTCTGTGCACACCAAATCAGACTGGAATGAAGGCCACAGCTCTCATATGTTATTCTGGAGCCCTGACTTTGATGGACAAAGATAATCTTAAGGGACTTTATCTGCAGAGTCGATCAAGCAGGAGCAGCACAAGACAACAACATGACATTCTAGCCCTCCAACCAATTCAGCATCTGTAACCACTGTGACAGGAGTTAATCTCTTTCCACTATCTCTACATGACAAGTCAAAATTCGGTGCCAAATCCAACCATGGGTTCTCGCCGAGTCACCCTCAATCCACAGCACACAGACACAGCTTGCTTATGACCACTGTTTTTGATCTGCCTCAAGCTGCCAAAGCATTTCTTAAAAACCAAACAAAAGGCTAAACACCCTCTATATGCCAGATCCAGATTAACAATACTTAAATAAAACAATCACAATGTATGAAATTCATTAAGGGTATCTTACATGAGGAATGTTCAACTTCAACACCTACACACTACCTGACAAAAATCTTGCCTCTTATCCAAGTTTTAGGAACATAAATAATAACTTGACTTCTAGTTAATCATTTGTATGAAACATGGCTTATATGAAAGACAAAGTCCCCTAGATTAAGTTTAGTTTACCAAATAAAATATGATCATGTATTGATTTTTAATTAAGACAATAAGGTCTGACTTTGCTAAGACAAAAGTCATCACTTAACAAAAATAATGTCCAGTGTAGAATATAAAGTCATGCTGCAGTGGAAAAATAATGAATATTGTGTATGACTCCTATGAGCTTGGAGGACTGCATCCACACATCTCTGCAATGACTCAAATAACTTACTAGTATTCATTCATCAAGAAACGTTCTTGCAGGTCTCCCAGAGTTCATCAAGAGTCTTTGGATAATCTTCAATGCCTCCTCCTTCATCTTACCCCAGACATGCTCAATAATGTTCATGTATGGTGACTAGGCTGGCCAATCCTTGACCACCTTGACCTTTGCTCTCAGGAACTTTGATGTGGAGGCTGAAGTATGAGAAGGAGCGCTATCCTGCTGGAGAATTTGCCCTCTCCTGTGGTTTGTAATGTAATGGGCAGCACAAATGTCTTGATACCTCAGGCTGTTGATGTTGCCATCCACTCTGCAGATCTCTCGCATGATCCCATACTGAATGTATCCCCAAAACATGATTTTTCCTTCACCAAACTTGACAAATTTTTGAGAGAATCTTGGGTCCATGCGGGTTCCAGTAGGTCTTCTGCAGTATCTGTGATGATTGGGATGCAGTTCAGCAGATGATTGACCAGAAAAATCTACCTTCTGCCGCTTTTCCAAAGGCTCAACTAGAAGTCAAGTTATAATTTGTTGCTCTTACAACTGGGATCAACGACAATACTTTTATCAGGTAGTATACTGTAGGTAAAGAGATGGACAACACTGGTCACCTTCACAGTCAGAAATAAGAGTACCAGATTTATCAGATTTTAGCACTATCCCTTAAAAAACACACCTGGAAAAATCCAACTAAAGACTTACAGAGGTCTTGAAAAATTCTGATTAATGACTGGAGCTAAACTCTGCAGGACAGTGGTCCTCCTAGATCTGCTTTCCTCCAGGCTGCAGGTTCAAATATTGGCACACTATCTGCTGAGAAAATCTTTTAAAAAGTTCAAAATATATTCCCTACTCGGCTGGAAAAAACTTTTATTTCTCACCAAGAAGGATTGACAAGAAAAATCTTCAACTCCACTAGAAGTGCTAGGAGCAGCAACAAACAGTGTACCTCTGAAATTCAACCCGAAAAATCTTTCATCCCGAAAGATTTAAGCAATGATGTGTTCGGTCTCTATTCCCCTTCAGGCTGTTTCTCTCCATGCTTTTAAAAACATTCCCTCTACTTACACCAAGTGTGTCCAGTCCTGTTTATTGAAGGTCACTGTCCTGCAGATTTCAGCTCTGCGCACAGTTAAAACACTCTTAATCCAGTTAATCAAGGTCTTCGGGATTACCCAAAACTTCTAGGCAGGTGTGTTGGAGCAACTTAAAAAGCTGAACTCTACAGGACACTGCCCTTGGAAGACAGGATTGGACACCCCTGACATATACCTTCTGGAAATCAATATGTGCAAGCAAGAAACAAGGGTCACACTTTATTTTGATGGTCCGTTTGTTGAATTTAAGTTACATTGCAACTAATTCTCATTAGATTATAAGTAGACTGTTAGGTTGGGGTTAGGGTTAGGGTTAGTGTAAGTTGACATGTACTTGCAAAGTTTCTTATAGTCAGTTAAATGTCTGCTGAATGTCAGTATCAACAGGAAGACAGTCTACTAATACTCAAATGGACCATCGAAATAAAGTGTTACTGAAACAAGTGTGGTTCTTTAATCCCTCTCATGACCAAAGAATGAACCAAAATACTCAATACCTTTTCAGCTAAATTATATTTCCAACTCTGGGAGTGTCACCAGGAATAATGCAATATCATCCACTGGACTGATTCTCCTGCAAAGATTTAGAAATTTTCACTGGTAGGTTTTGGGCATGATCGAGTCCAGGTGTGCCCAAAGTTGGTCCTAGAGTGCTGGTGTCCTACAGAGTTTAGCTCCTACCTCAATTAGACACACCCGAGCCAGCTAATGAAGCTCTTAAGATCTTAGAGTTTGAGCTTGCAAAATTCTGATGTATGGCGCTGTGAAAAGGGGCGGGATTAAACAAGCAATTACTCCATATTTTAAATTTCTGTCCAGTCAGGTTATGTTTTGATCTTCGATTTGTCTTATACAATCATGTGATGCTATTTCGCAGGTCAGAATTCTCCAAGCTTGAACTTTCCAATGCAGCAAACGGTGAAACTTGTTGCACAAGTTTGCGTTTTCGGTCTGCTGCATTCACATGCATAAAAATGGAAGTTTAGGGGGCGAACAGTCCAGTGTGACCCCGGCTTTACTAGGTATACTAGAATATTCCTGGCAGCTGTGAATTGAAGTAAGTTGGAGTTAAACTCTACAGAACACAGGCCCTCCAAAACAGTGTTTGGGCAGCCGTAATCTAGCCATTTAGTGTACATAATTTGTACACCGGTACACTGGATTGTGAAATTGATTGAGTGCACAAGTGAGTAAGGATCAAATCTGAAGGATAGTATCCCACTGTGATCGAAGGTGCCCGCTCTTGCTTTAGAAAGAGGGATGGAGGTCTTGGAGGACCAGTGTCCTGTGCATTTTTGCTCTATCCCTTCAAAAACACACACAGAAAATCTAACTAAAGTTAGAGGACTTGAAAAATCCTGATTAATGACAAGAGCTAAACTCAACAGGACAGTGATCCTCCCAGATCTGCTTTTCTCCCTGTTGTAGGTTCTGGTGTTGGCACACTAATGTATCTGCAAGGAAAATATTTCAAAAAGTTCAAAATAAATGACATATTGGTTGGTTAAAGCTACTCTCTAACTGTAGATTGAATGTACACTTCTTGTTGTGGTGAATAGTGGGATTGATTGAGTGCACTTCAGAACATCCACTATGGTTTCAGACACCACTCTGACTTCCCCAAATAGTTCACCTTTTAAGGGTATAGGGGTGATTATGCAGCCTATGTCTTTCGATTGCTTTGCAATTTTGATTAAAGATAAAATCTGAAGGATCGTATCCCACTGTTATCAGAGTTGCCCACTACTGCTTTAGGAAGAGGCATGGAGGTCTTCGGGGATAGCTGTCCTGCATGTTTATGCTCCTTCACAAACACCCAGACAACTGCAGAGTCTTCCAGAAGACTTGAACAAACCTGATTAATGACTGGAACTGAACTCAGCAGGACAGTGGTCCTCCCAGATCTGCTTTTCACCCTGCTGTAGGTTTTGGTGTTGGCATATCGGCAAAGAAAATCTTTCAGAAAACTCCATACTTGGTTGGTAAAAACTACTCTCTAACTGTTTAGCGTACATCACTTGTACACCCGTTATTGTGGGATTGATTGATTGCCCTTCAAAACATCCACTACAAATCACAACATATCAAGCACCCTCCAATACTACACTTTTTAAGGGTGCAACGACTTCGGAGAGTGAATGTTAAGTAAGTAAATGTTACACCATCCACCATCTCAGTCTCTAACACATCCTACAGCATCAGTCTCCTGAAGGGATGAGGGCTCAGTGTTTGTACATTGTTCAGGCAATGTTAGCTGCTCTAGATCAAGCATGTCCGCAGGAAGGAGGATAACACATTCATTCGAACGTCCTTTATATCGACCTTGCCATTGGCGTCTTGCAACTATGCAAAAGGTTTCTGTGATATGAGAGCTGTGGGTATTAAGCCAGCAGAGCGTCGGAGAAGTGTTTTCAGTCAACACTGGACAAGCTGATTTGTTAGAACGGACTGTATTCAAACATTCGACGCACAGATGAATGTGGCAGGAACTATATGCCTGACATCAGTCTTGTTAGCGGTTCCAGGTGCAATAATACCACCTAAGGTGCAAGTTCTGTGGTTTTCAATCCCGCATAAAAGGAATAAAGCAGTCCATTTAGCACAAGCAGTGAAAGCGTATTTTCAGAAGCTCTACTGCATGACGTACTGTAGGAGTATTTGAACTACTGCGAAATGAATTAATGTATAATCACAGAAGCCATACAGTGGCAACCAGTTATTTTATTATATTATGCCATTCAACAATGGCAGGCTATAAAGCAAACCATTTGGGATTATTAAATCCGAACTGCTATTACGTCTATTACCTAGCAAATAAAATTAGCATTTAAGTATCACCATACTTCTCTAGACCAGGGTTTCTCAACCATGTTCTTGGAGGACCACCAGCACTACATGTTTTGGATGTCTCCTTTGTCACACTCATTACTCTTTCAGTATGAGCTGATGATCTGAATCAGGTTGGTTTGTTTAATCCTTATGCACTGCTGGGGATGTTTTCATCCACTCTGGGGTGATTTTGAGGCTTAATTTGGCCATAACTTTTACTGTGTTTCAGCTAGCAGAAAGATTTTTGGTGAAAAATCTTATTTTGATACATATTTTGAGAAAATGCTTTGAATAATAATAATAAAAAAACTCAACAATACACTTTCTGCAAATTTACTGATTTACAAATTTACCCTATTGTTATGCTAGGGATGGATCCACTGAATTTAATTGTTGTAATAATCCATCAGATATATTTTTTTTCATATATATATATATATTTTTTTTGCATAGATCTGTTAATCAACCTCAGTTCTGATTATAACTACTAAATTGCTTAGACTATGTACACGGTTTTAACACTTTAGTTGCCAAAATCATAAATTATGTCACTGATTTGCTGAAAAAAACACCCAAAATGATGTATTTTCAATGTTTAAAGTACTTATGGACTGGATTTGTTTTTACTTTTATCAATGTCTTGTACCTGCAAAACAACATTGCCTTTGATGCATTGTTTTTTTTATCAATTAGATTTTTTTTCTCTCCTAATTTTGTGTTGGTAGCTGTTCTTGCCCCATTGACTTCCATTATAACCACTTACTTTTGATTGCAAAACCAAGACACCATATAATCGTGTATTTTTGATCATTGGTGGTTTTTCCCTGTTGGCAAGAGATAAAACTTGATCATCAGTTGGCACCATTACTCCCACCGACTCCCATTGAAAATGAATGACTTCCAGCTACTTTGACGCTCTCGCCGCTTTCAGTGTGAACATACAGTTAGGGAGAAAAAATTAGCATTTAACAATGCATCAAAGCTAATGTTGTTTCTAATCGTTTACATGTCCAAGACTGCGATAAAAGTTTTAAAAAATCCAGTTCGCAATTACTTTTTATATTGAAAATATGTAATTTTGTGTGTTTATCTCATCAAATCAGCGACATCAATTGTAAAAATTAGCAATTAAAGAGTTAAAATACTATAATTTTTTAAAAAACAATTTTTACTAAAAACATTTAGTAGTTTAGATCGGGACTGGGGTTTATTAACAGATTTATGCAAAAAAATATATATATAAAAAATGATCTGATGTATTTTAATAGCAGTTTCAAGAGCTCACACTTAGCTGATGATTGATAATAAAGCTAGTTTGGTATGCTGTCCCAGGAGAGAGCCAAGGTCCTTTATGGAGTTTGAGCTCAGGTAGATCTCGAGAACCCACCGCCCTCCTGCTGCTTATAAATTGCTATGAGGCTATGCTGCTGGTGGAATTTGAGTATGGAGTTGATTTGTTTAAGTCAATTTACTTATGTCACATGTTTTGGACTGTGGGAGGAAACCAGAGGACCAGGGGAAAACCCACGCGAGCACGGGGAGAACATGAACTCCGCACAGAATTGTCAACTGGCTGGGAAGAGGAACCAGAGGCATTCTTGCTTTGAGGCAACCGTGCTAGCCACTGGGCCGCCGTGCTGCTCTATAGAGGAAAAGGGAGGAGAGGGGGTGGAAGGGGGGATTCTTCAAGACGAAGATGACTAAGGTAAGATGCTTTGGTTATTTATACTAAGTTGGGAATCGTCTGATTGGTGGTTTGTGCATTAGCTTGACTCTGGACCAGCCGTGTCAATCATAAGCACGGGATCCTCTCGAAATTAGTTTATAAATAAACTTCACTTAGTTCAGAGGATGTTTTCTCCCGAACATAACAAAAGGATAATAAATTTGAACAGTGCACAAGTGTTAAGGAGACATGGAAAATGTGCAGAATTGGAGATCCTCCAGAAAAAATGGTTGAGAAACACTGCTCTAGACCATGCTGATGATTATTTCTTTACTACTATACGCACATAATACAAGTCTTGGAATATATTACGAAAAAATTGCTTATTTTATTAAGACTAAAGGATTAACTCAGGCATGTCCAAAATCCGGCCCGCAGTCAGATTTCATACGACTCAGCAGATTCCATCTCATAATGTGTTATTTATTATGAGGCGCCAGAGTGGACAAAAGTCAAGCGACCGTAGAGAGACCGAGCACGTGCGAAAGGGACGGAATGTATGTGCGAGAGAGACCGAGTACGCGCGAGAGACCGAATGTGCACTTTAATAGTCTCTCGGTCTCTCTCGCGCACCAATACTCGGCCTCTCCCGCGTGCACTCGGTCTCTCTCGCGCGTACAATCTAGATCTCAGTATCACCCTTCTCATTGATTTCACGTGTTCACAGTAAAGCCTAAAGCAAACTAATGCAATGCACTAAAGCAAACACAATTCAGTAAACTCTTAAATAACTGTAGATATCGTTCATAGTTTATTATGTTTACATAGGTGTTTATTTCTTGTGGTGGCAAGTGATTTTCCCAGTTGTGGGAATTATAAGGTATAATCGTCCTGTAGTTGTTATGCAAACTTTGGCTTCCTGAAAGATCTTGTAGAAAACGAGCAAAATTCACTTTTATTAAACTTTAATGCTAATAGACCACTTTGCATTACTTATAACTCCTGTTTAAAATGTTCATGAGGCAAAGATAGATATCAACATACCTGTCAACATTGGGATGTGAAAATAAGGGACCCCCCCCACCCCCACCCCAAAAAAATAAATAAGTAAATAAATAAATAAAATAAATCCCCATATTAATGTTTCAAAGTATATAAACAGTTAAACGTCTGTAATAATTTTTAATATTATTATTTACAAAAGAAATTTAATAGTATACGTCAGCAAACAGTTTAGCTTATTAAAGTTAGCTGTTATTAAGAAATAGGATCAAGTTATCAAATCTTATTCATCTTTTCCGCACTGTATAACTTAATTAATTGTAAATGAATCTAAGCGAATGAATCTCATTTATTTAGATTTTTTGTTTGATTACATTAAATAACAGAGGTGTCACTGTTATAAATAACAGAAGTTTACATATATCGTTATAATGACGCCATTCGATTGCTTTCCTAACGTTTTATGCTCATTTAGGACAAAATTAGTTGTGTTTGAAAAAAAAACCCCATCAAGATCGACATCTTTAGATGTTATTATTATTAATTATGTGTATATGTCTGTTCAAACTCAAACACAAAACCCAGTATCCACTTTCGCTCTGCTTTTAGTCGAGTGTACAGAATCCGTTTGGAAAACAGCGTCTATTTATCACTATGGAGCGCGTCAGCTGACAGTCACGCACCGCTTTATGGCTGTTTTGAGGATTGCACAGGAGGAGCGACGGCACCTGTAATGAAAAGGAAAGGGAATCCTGCCGTTTTTATGTTTATTTCGGAGTGTTTCATGCCTAAATAAAACGAAAGCACAGACAGATTCCAACAGCTTTAAGAGCAAGGGCGGCCCCTGGTGGTTCGGCGGTATGGGTTGCGTATAGGGAGGATCGGCTCTTTAAAGTTTATCGACACCCGTCGGAGAACGACTGAAAATACGGGAGAAATACAGGAAAATACCTTTACGGGATGATAGCGGGATAGAACTGTAAAATACGGGAGAATCCTGGGAAATACAGGAGGGTTGACAGGTATGGATATCAAACTCATAGAAATGTAAGGTATTCTATACAGTTTGTTCAATTTTATCTGACTCTCCAGATATGAAAGAAAGGCATAATTGTGCATTTGGAGTTGTTCATGCCTGATTTGATTATATTGCCATTCGAAAAATAAAGGTAATTGTGACAATGAAAATAGTTTTATAACAGTGTGTATTTTCATGTAACTTTTGTGGTGAAAAATATGTCAGAAGGAACTATTGGCCCCCGGGCATCTTCACTTCATCAAATTTGGCCCTCTTTGCAAAAAGTTTGGACGCCCCTGGACAAACTGAATAATCATAGCTTCGGATTTGACTGTAAACGGTGAAAGTTAAACCTATCCAAAGCCTCTTGTTTAAATCTCAAGGAGAAAATGGAAGCATACCGTCATGATCCCCTCCAGGAGACCGGAGTCCGGTTTTGGAGGGATCTGCCTCTCGAGGGACCACTTCTCCACAATGGAGGCGACCTGAGGATTGTCCACGTTTAGGATGCGAAAGCCGGTCATGTTGACGCCACAGAAGCGGTACGGCTCCAGGTTTATGGCCATGAGATCCTAGAGGAAGAACAAGAGGGAGAAAAGATCTCATTTGAGCGGCCTGAATCGGGCTTCGTTGTCGCTGGGTGAGAGGCTTCTTGTCTCTTTGTCCCCTAATAAAAGCAGGAGATAGAGTGAGGGGGGTAAAAAGAAGATCAAAAATAAAAGAGATTAAGGATAATACCATGCTTTCCAGGCCGCCTGGGTGCAGCCAGATGAAGCATCGTAGGACGTACACCTCAGTGCCAGCATGTATGATATCACAGACTGTGAGCCAGGAGTCATCGGCACAATAGCTGATTGAAACAGTTATTTCCTCTGTAATCCTGTCTTCATTGCTCCCATCCAGCGAATTGAACCGTAAACACTTCACACCGCTCTGAATGCCGACCAGACGCTGAAATGCATCACTATGTCTGGGCATTCAATGCTTCTTAACTGTAGATTCGAGAGGGAAAAAAAGGAGCCGGATTCACATTCTCAATGCAAGGATGTGGGATGAAATACTCTGCCGGAGTGGAAAATAGCATTAAGATTGAGCGTAAATTAATCGAGATCTTTGCGTCTGAGGTCAACGTGAAAGGCATCGAACGGAGGGGGTTCTGTAAATCTGAAAATGAATGGCGAAGTGAGCAACTCATTGAAAGAACTCAGCGTAATGTGCTGAGGCTAATTAGTGCTCTAGAACAATACCAACACACTCCCACACTACGCATGCTATTGTCTGGAGTGTTATTCTGAGAGTCGCTCTTTTTTTTAATTTTTTTTTTGCTTTTTTTTTATACCGTCCTACATATTGCCAAACATGTTGAGAAGGTGGGGGCGGTGAAGAAATGCGGTGGAACATAATAGAGTATTTCATTAACACCCTGTGGGGCTGGAACTGACAGAAGAGGAGCACAAAAACATGGGCAAAAAAACAGTTTGCCCTGAGACGAAGCACTTTTTGAACTGTAGCATACATGATTTCTTCTTACACTCCAAAAATGGATTATTGCTGCTTGTTCAAATCACCTGTTTAAAGTGAGCTGAAACAACACAATTCTTGTAATTTCTTTGGCCAATTTATTTGTTTTATGTTCAGTCCGCTTAAATTTGCAACAGGGGGCAGGTGCGTCGCATGATGATTGACAGGTTATTTGGCCAATAACAGCAAAAAGTGTGCAGTAACACAGTCATTGACAAATAAAGAAATAATCATACAGCCATTGGCTAAATTCTCCGTCGGTCAAACTAAGTAGGAAGTAACTGTGAGTGATCGACAGCACATGCAGATCGTCTAAACACTCGACAGCTTTGTTTAGATTTTAGTAACTATAACTTTGACTTTTTATTTAGTTTGTGGTCTTATTTGATCTGTAACACTGTAAGCTATAACTTTGCCTTGCTTTTTACTACAAAGACGCCGTTTTCACGTGTAAGTACCATGGTAAACAACAGGTCTCCGGTAGAAACGGTGACATAAACAAACGAATAATCATCCATAATCCGTACTATTGTGTCAGTGGACTAAATGTGTTCGATAGGATGTTTTCTGTGGACTCTTACCTTTTGAAATAAACCCTGATCTACTGCAATGAATGCGTGTGTGTGTTGTTTTTACTATGATATTCACTTCATATCTATTAAGCATTTTCTGTAAAACTTACACAAATTTAGCAAATACATCCTTTACAAGCCTCCCATTGAAAAGCAACTAGCTGCAATGGGTGCTTGAGGGTTGTAGCTTTAGTATGATGTATAGTTTGTGCAGATTTTGTCTGTTCTTTGTGGTGTAATCTATTTATAAACACTGACATGTGGGAAAAATAGCGCCTCAGTGCGACCACGTCGGGGCGCTGGCTAAAGGGTCAAGTTAACTTAAGCGTTTTGTGTTGGGACAACATGACGGAATTGTGTTAGTCCAACTACCTGGTTAAGGGATTTTTAGTTCCCAGCATGCTTTGTGTGGGATTGAATTACACAAATTAAAACATTGACATTAAAAGTAGTCTTTGATGTTTTACATTAATAGAAAGACTTTTTAGAGTTTAATGTTTACTTTAGTTTGAAGATTTAGAAGATTTTCATATAATATTTTCAGTTTTGAGGTTACCGCCTTGCAGAAGCACCCATGCGTTGGGTGTTCGCATTAGCAACAATGAACAATGAATCATTGAGCATTAACTGTCCTAAAATGAGTTCTGAGATCAGTCCTAATCAACTGTATATGTAACTCAAGAAATATGCTTAAAAATGGCTTCATTTAGGTTAACTTCAATTAAAACTAGGAGACTTCAAAATGTACGACACATAATAGACATGCATGATATTATCAGTATCAATATTTATATTAGTTGGTGCTAAACAAATTTATTGGATGGAAATCCTGCCCTCAATTAAATTGAGTTCATCCAATGAGTTATTTCTTTGAGTGTAGATGTCGGATTTACTATGATTTCATCAGTCTTAATGTTTTATTGTGTTAGTACGTCATAAGTAGGCCCACACGGAATCTGCGCGCGCAGATTTCCGCAGATTTTTAGCCCATCATTGATTCTGTTTATTTACTTGTGTAAATGTGTGTAAGTTTATATTTATTCATATTCAATTTCTGTGATAATATTGACTAACATGAAAATATTTATATGATTTATTTACAATACAGTTTGTAAATTAATATTTTCTGTCTTTTAGTAGATATTCTACACGAGAGGCTTGCTTTGTTTACCAAATAAAGTGGATCTGATTGGATTCGCATTGTAAACATTAAATAAAAGTTTAAAAGTTATTACTTTTTATTTCATATATTAAGGTTTTAGATATTCATTTTCTTTTCGGCTTGATCCTCTTATCAATCCGGGGTCGGCACAGCGGAATGAACCGCCAACTTATCCAGCATTTGTTTTTTATGCAGCGAAACCCACGTGAACACATGAGAACATGCAAACTCCACACAGACATGCCAACTGATTCAGCCGAGGCTCGAACCAGGGACCTTCTTGCCGTGAGGCAACAGCACTTCCTACTGTGCTACCGTGCCGCCTGGTTTTAGTTATGATACTCCCAAAATCATTCTGCATAAATCCGCAGATTTTTAACGAAATTTTGCGCAGAAATAGCTAAAATGTCCGCAGATTCCATCTGGCCCTAGTCATAAGGCCACACAGAATCTGTGCGCGCAGAATTCCGCAGATTTCCGCAGATTTTAAGCCCATCATTGATTCTGTTTATTTACTGGTGTAAATGTGTTAAATTTATATTTATTCTGTTTTCAAATTAATTTCAGTAAAAATATTAATTAATATTAAAATATTCATATGTTTTAATTCACAGTACAGTTTGTAAAGTACAATTTTCTGTCTTTTAGTAGAGATTTTATACGAGAGACTTGCTTTGTTCACCAAATAAAGTGGATCTAATTGGATTCACTTTGTAAACATTAAATACAAGTTAAAAAGGTGTTACTTTTTATTTCATATATAAATTTTTTTGTTATGATGTTCCTTAAATAATTCCGCATAAATCCGCAGATTTTTAACTTAATACTCCGCAGAAATAGCTAAAAATGCCCGCAGATTCCGTCTGGCCCTAGTCATAAGTGATGATAAATGCTCAAATGCATTGAGTATGGCAGAATTCTAGTTGGATTGATAAAGAACGACATTAAATATTGCCATTACTCATTTTATGAGGCCTCAAATTTAAAGCTTTTCGGATTATGTTGTCGACACCATATAATCTAGCACCAATAATTGATCATCTCCTCTTGTAAAAAGCAATTTGCTGAATTTACTTTTTAAAAGTGAGTAAGTTTGGCTTTTATAATGATTAGTTGACTTTACTTAAATAAAGTGAGTAAACCCATTGCAATAAAAATTAAGTGATGATGACAACTATAATAAAAATATACTGACATTTTTGGTGACTATTAAAAACGAGACGAGAATGTGCGTAAAACAAAGGCTGGATAAGTTGGCGGTTCATTCCGCTGTGGCGACCCCAGATTAATAAAGGCACTAAGCTGAAAAGAAAACGAATGAATGAATATCTAATTTATGGACTTCTATGGAAAAGCTATATTCCATATTTTAATAAGACATTAAAAAATAATGTTTTATTTCATTTTAATTTGGAATATTTTGTATAAATAAACGTATACAATGTTTAATTAAATTACATTTAAATTAAATCAAATATATTTAAGTCAACTATCTAGAGTAGATTCAGTGGACTAAAATCGTATGATATTTAGTCGACTAAAACTAGACTAAAATTAAAATGATTCAGAAAACTAAAATATGACCAAAACAAAAATGGAATAATAGTCAAAAGACTACGACTAAATCAAAATTTGCAGTCAAAATTAACATTGATAGTAGGTATATTTATTTATATATATATATATATTTATATATTTATATATATGATCTATGATCTATTTTGCATTACACATTTGAGGAAGCAGTTTTTGTATAGTTTATATAGAGATCAAACAATGCTATTTTTTATATATAAAATGTATTTATTTATATTTTGAATAACATCTATTCACTTTGTGAGAATATTCCATTCATAAAGTAAAAATATAAAGCAGCGTTACAATAATATGATCAATTTAGGAATTTTTTATGTCTTTATAAACACAAAAATTTTCCCAGAGATGGGTTGTGGCTGGAAGGGCATCCGCTGCATAAAACAAATGCTGGATAAGTTGCCGGTTCATTCCGCTGTGGCGACCCCGGATTAATAAAGGGACTAAGCCGAAAAGAAAATGAATGAATGAATAAACACAAAAATGCATTAGTAGAACCACTTTTAACCAACAGATTAGATCACAATGCATAGTCAGACAATGCATTTATTATCACTGTCTTCCGGTGAAACCCAGCTTGTGTACTGCGTCTCCTCTGGGTGACTGCCATGGTCTATTTATCATAATGAGTGATAAATGTGTGAAACTATCACAGATCAATTCACATCGGCGACAAGATTGTTATAATCTAATGAAAAACACACAGTTGATTAGTTTTGATAGTGTGCTGGGTAGCAATCAAGCCGTAAGCAAGGATCAGTAAACCTCGGTCATAACTCAGAAGCTTGACATGTAAGGTGCATTACAAGGCCACTCAAAACCCCCTGTTGCAAAACCAAATTAATAAATAACTAAGTATAAATGCTAACATACAGTATATAGGGTTTGACATTAAGCCAACCTTCCAGAAGCACATGGTTTTAGCAAACACCAACTGCACTTGTATGTGAAGTTTCAGCTCAAAATATTCCACAAAAATTAAATAGAAATGGCCCCTTTTAGACTTTGATCCTATATGAGCCTTTTTGGTGACTGTTACTTTAAATTCAAATGAGCTTGTGGTCTTTTCAAAAGTGGGCGGAGCTACAGATGCCTCTGTGAAAAACCTGTTTAACTCATTTTAATATGTTTTCAACAATGTTCATTCTTTATTGTTTTTATTTTCTATACTCGTTCCTTTTATTCCTGTTAATGTGGAGCGCTTTGAATTACCAATGTGTATGAAATGTGCTATGTAAATAAACTTGCATTAATATATACTTTAACTGGAGCATTACCTTAACAGTGTAGCAACACATGAAAGTTACTAACTAAACTAAACTAAACTAAACTAAACTAAACTAAACTAAACTAAACTAAACTAAACTAAACTATTTAACTTACTAACTAACATACTAACTACCTACCTAAATAAACAAATAAAATACAAACAAACAAATAAATAAATAAATAAGTGAATAAATAAGTAAATAAATACATACATACAGTTGAAGTCAGAATTATTAGCCCCCTGAATTATTTATTATTTGTTAATCATTTATTATTCAATTATTTATGAATTATTTCTGTTTAACAGAGAAGATTTTACTTTCACATTTCTAAACATAATAGTTTTAATAACTCATCTCTAATAACTGATTTATTTTATCCATGATGACTGTGAATAATATTTTACAAAATATTCTTCAAGACACTTCTATACAGCTTAAAGTGACATTTAAAGGCTTAACTAGGTTAATTAGGTTAACTAGGCAGGTTAGCGTAATCAGGCAATCTATTGGCAATAACATCATTAAGGAATAATGATGGTTTGTTCTGTAGACTATCAAATATATATAGCTTAAAGAGGTTAATAATTTTGACCTTACAATGGTTCTTAAAAAATGTAACACTGCTTGTATTCTAGCTGAAATAAAACAAATAAGACTTTCTCCAGAAGAAAAAATATTATCAGACATACTGTGGAAATTTCCTTGCTTTGTAAAACATCATTTGGGAAATATTTAAAAAAGAAAAAAGAAAAAAAGTCAAAGAAGGGCTAATAATTCTGACTTCAACTGAATCAAATGGTCGAACCAACGATTCAACGAATAAACAAACGAACAAAGGAATGGACATTTCTCAGCAACAAAATTGTGGCCAACACTGAAAAAACAATGTCTGCAATATTGTTGCAAACAATTTTTATGTGTTAAATTTAAACAAACAAGTTACATTTAGTAACTTTGTTTGTTTAGGTTCAACCCAAATAAATTGTTTACAACCACTTAACTTAAAAAAAAAAAAAAATCCAAGGAATCATCTTTGAATAATTTTTTTCAGTGAATGAAAATGCTTAAAAGCACCAGTCCCGGTGGATGTTAAATATGAAATATAAAACATAACTGTCTAACTTACTAACTAGCTAACTTAATACATAAATAAATAAACCCCCCCACACACACATAAAAGGAGGGAACGAAGAAACAAATGAACAATTAAACAAACAAACGAATGAACAAACGGACGAGTGAGCGAGCGAGCAAACGATTGAACAAACATTTATCAACATAACTGTGAAAAAGCACTAGTCCTGGTGGATGTTAAATATAAAATATAAAACATAACTAACTAACTAACTAAATAAATAAACACACACACAAAAATTATCAAACAAACAAACAAACAAACGAATGAAAAAAACAAACAAATGAATGAGCAAAAGAACAAACAAACAGTTTTCAGCAACAAAATTGTGGCCAATGAAAATGTGGAAAAGCACTTGACCGGGTAGATGTTTAATATGAAATATAAAACTAACTAACTAACTAACTAACTAACTAACTAACTAAACACACACCTAAAACCAAGGAAGGAAGGAAGGAAGGAAGGAAGGAACAAATGAATGATCAAAGGAATGCATCAACAAATGAATGAAAAAACAAACAAACAAACAAACAAACAAATGAATGAATGAGCAAACAAACAAACGAATGAATGTACATTTCTCAGCAACAAAATGGTGGCCAATGAAAATTGGGAAAAGCACTAGAAATATAAAACACTCCTGACAAAGTAAGTAAATAAATAAGTAAATAAGTTAGTAAGTAAATAAATAAAAAATAAATAAATAAATAAACAAACAGATAAATAAATAAACACAAACACATAAAACGAAGGTAGAAAGGAAGAAACGAACAAAGGAACAAATGATGGAACGAAAATGAAATGAACGCAGAAAGGAATGAACAAATAAACATATAAACAGTCCAGTGAGCGACCGAGCAAATGAGCAAGCAAACAAACGAACAAACAAACATTTCAAAATTGTTGCCAATGAAAATGTGAAAAGCAGTGGATGTTGAATATGAAATATAATGCATAACTAACTAACTAACTAACTAACTAACTAACTAAAACACACACATAAAACAGGAATGAGGAAGAAAGGAAAGAATGAACGAACAAAAAAACAAACGAATGAACGAATGAACAAACGAACAAACGAATGAACAAATGAACAAACAAAAGAGCAAACGAACGAACAAACATTTCTCAGCAACAAAATTGTGGCCAATGAAAATGTGATAGTCCAAGTATGTTTTATAAAACATAAACAATGGAAGCTAATTCAAAATATTAATAAATATCACGATAAAATGCACACGATAATATCTTTAAACATCCTGAGCATCAATTCCAACTTTATGTGCTTGGAAATCCCGAGGTAACACACTATGTTGCCTTTGTAAATGCTTTTCAAAGACGTTTTGTTGATTTGCGCTTGAGGGAAGGACTCTAATGTTTACACTGGGGTGGCGGAAACTCCATTAAGGCTGTTTTGTCAAGTGAAATTGATATTGCAGACTGGATCCAAAGCTCATCTGCAATTAAAAGCCGTTCATCAAAAAAATAAAGTGGAAGCAGCGCAAGAACAAATGACATTCAATTTGCTGTTAGTACTGCGGTACATTACCAGAGTGGTGAAGATGTAGTGATAGTACTCGGTCATCATCCCCATCATCTGCGCCTGGAGAAAGAGGAGGGACGGGGACAGAAAAAAAACAAACACAATGAGAAAGGTCACTATATCATGTCAGAGTCATTTGCAATCATTGTGGCAGTCAGAACAAACAACGCACAACAAATGAGACTGAATCGAAATGACGGAACTATGAGGAGCTGCTGAACTCTGTTGAACCATTCAACTCTGCGTCTGTTTCTTGTATTACTGTATATAGTATGGTAGAATATTATTGAGAATGAGGGCCCTTAAAAGAAACGAAAATCCAGTGATCATCTGCCTGTTACAGTGTATGTTATATTCAATACATAATGTTGAATTTTTTTCCAGAAACCATCCATCCATCCATCATTTACTGAATGTAGAGACTCCATTCTATTGGTTTTATTAATTTTAATATATATGTAAAGAAAAGTAACATATGTATACAAATGTATATGAAAAAAAGTGTAAAATAACGGACGTAAATAACGTAAATAAAAAAAAAAATCCTGTATTATTTTTGGTTTATTACAGTAAATTTCTGTAATTTAACGGCCACTATTTTATGGTAAACTTCTGTAATTTAAAGGCTGTTTTTTTACGTTGTTTTTCAGCACCCTATCTGCAGAGAACAAAAAAATAAAATAATGTACAAAATATTACAATAATTTTCTGTAATTTATTGGCCGCTATTTTACAGTGAATCTCTGTAATTTAACAGCTGCTATTTTGCTGTTTTTCAGCACCCCAGCTGCTGAAATTAAAAGTTAAATAACGGTCATATTACGGTCAATTTCTGTAATTTAATGGTCATTATTTTACGGTCAATTTCTGTAATTTAACGGCCGTTATTTTGTGGTAAATTTCTGTAATATAACGGCCGTTATTTTGTGGTAAATTTCTGTAATTTAACGGCTGTTATTTTGTGGTAATTTTCTGTAATTTAACGGCTGTTATTTTGTGGTAAATTTCTGTAATTTAACGGCTGTTATTTTGTGGTAAATTTCTGTAATTTAACAGCCGTTATTTTGTGGTAAATTTCTGTAATATAACGGCTGTTATTTTGTGGTAAATTTAACGGGCATTATTTCACAGTCAATTTCTGTAATTTAATGGCTGGAATTTTATGGTAAATTTCTGTCATTTAACAGCTGCTATTTTGCTTTTTTCGGCACCCCAGCTGCTGAAATAAAAAGTTGAATAACGGTCATATTACAGTAAGTTTCTGTAATTTAATGGTCGTTATTTTACAGTCAATTTCTGTAATTTAATAGCCGTTATTTTGTGGTAAATTTAACGGGCATTATTTTACGGTCAATGTCTTTAATTTAACAGCCAGTATTTTGTGGTAAATTTCTGTCATTTAACAGCCATTATTTTACATCAATTTCTGTCATTTAACGGCCGTTATTTTACAGTAAATTCATGTAATTTCAGTTTTATTTCTGTTTATGTAAAACACTTTGAATTGCCACTGTGTATGAAATGTGCTATATAAATAAACTTGCCTTGCCTTGCTAATTTAATGGCAGTGATTTAACGGTATATTTCTGTAATTTAACGGCTGTTATTTTCCGGACAATTTGAGTAATTTAACAGCCGCTATTTTACTTTTTTCGGCACCCCAGCTGCTCAAATAAAAAGTTAAATAACGGTCATATTACGGTAAGTTTCTGTAATTTAACGGCGTTATTTTACGGTCAATTTCTGAAATGTAACAGCCAATTTAACAGCCAAAAAAAGTAAAATAACGGGATTATTTTTTATAAAGTGTACTTTATGACATACACAATTTTACAATTTTATTCTTTCCTTGTACTAAGCCTTATTGTTATTATTTTTATTATTAATATCATTAGCATATCTAATCTATTGAGTAAGGTACAATTTTTCACAATTTTTGACTGACCAAAACAGCATTTCAGATGTTTGCAATGTGCTCGCTCCGCTGCTTTGTCCATTAATGTCATCCCATCATGCCCATTCTTATCATCACATGATCTGTTAAAACTAAATCACTTTTCTTGATGTGCATATACTGGTATTAATTAAATGTGTTTCCATCATATACGCACATGTTCACATTTTCCCTTGTATTAAACGTGTATCCTAAATTTCTATAGTTTACTGCCCGTTATTTTATTGTAAATTTCTGTAATTTACTGCCCGTTATTTTACGGTAAATTTTTATAATTTAATACCCGTTATTTTACTGTAAATTTCTATAATTTAATGCCCTTTATTTTACGGTACATTTCTGTAATTTAATGCCGGTTATTTTGCTGTAAACTTCTGTAATTTACTGCCCGTTATTTTACAGTAAATTTCTGTAATTTAATGCCCGTTTTTTACGGTAAATTCCTGTAATTTAATGCTTGTTTTTTTTTATTTGTCCATTATTTAACTTTTTTTCCAGCAGGTAGGGGGTGAATATATATATATATATTCACCCCCTACCTGC
>CAIGQQ010038338.1:3024156-3036797 GCA_903798035.1 Danio albolineatus
CTTTTCAAGCCACCATAAAGTTTGTCCTCAAACTTTACTATCTAGTTAAGTGTTATTATTGTGTTATACTTGAAGTGTATTATCTCTTTATTTATTAATTAGATTCTAATAAAAATTCAAAATTGTAACTTTGAAAACTTTTTTTAAATGTTTTTTTTTATTATTCCTGTTAGTTGTAGCATTAATTCTCATATCTACCACGAGCTCAATTTAAATTGTTACCAGTTTTGTTAAAAACTACTGAAACTTTTACTGAAAGAAAACAAAAAACGAAATGCAGGGAAGGATACCCTTGTATTCAAAAATATGCAAAATGGAAGTAAAAATGTGTTTCAGCACAATGTCATAAAGCGAATTTAAATACCAAATGGACTGAAGAGATGATCTGGGGAGTGTTTACTGCATATTGATGCAATACAGCCAAGGAACTGTGATTTTGTTGAGTTTGGTTGTAATTTGATATTTAATCAAGACGCAGTGCACCTTCCAGCTTGTTTACTCTCAGCTGTTCAACAGTATGAGATTCAAAGCCTCTCAGGCTTTATGCTCATAAAAATAGATCTGACTATCAAAATGCCAATGCAAGCATCCACAAAGAAGACTTAGCAGTTGTCTGGAAGGGTTGAGGTTGCGAAGGGTCAATGGACAAACAAAATAAATCTCCAAACATTTAAACGTAAAGGTAGTAATCAAGATAAAAAGTTTGTCTTGACTAAACATAATTTCAGCAGGGGTGCCCAAACTTAGCCACAGAGATGTATAGTAACAAAGTAGAACTACTTCACTACTGTACTAAAGTACTAAAAGGCAGTATCTGTACTCTACAGGAGTATTTTTTCCTTTTCCTTTTACTTCAGAATTTTCAATGAGTTTAAAACTTTTACTCGGATAGATTTTTGATGTGCTGCATCGTTACTCTTTACAATTATAAAAATATTACAATCATTCCAAACCCACATTATCACTGCCAGAGCAGTTGATGGTTCTGTCACAGGTTTGCATAAGCTGGCTCGTCATCAGTGAGTGAATCAGACAAAGACAGCGCTGCCTGCCTGCATTGAGAGCACTTTTATTTTGTTTTCAAAATAGAAAACCCAGAAATTGCTATAGATAAACCAACAGATAACTTTTAATTGCAGCATTATTTTGAACTTTAGTGAGATCTAACCAGTAATACAATGATCCAGCGCTAATTGTTTATTATAATAACTACTAATGCATTACATCAGATCATTGACAAATGAAATGCATGACATTACACTAGGCATGGGCTGGTATATGATTCTGAAGGTATGATAACCTTCGATAAAAAATATCACGGTTTCACGGGATTGTTTACTGCTCTAGAATATATTCTTTTTAAATGTATAGGTTAAAAAAAACCTATATTTCTCCCCATTGAACACAATATAATTTGCTTTGAGATACAAAAGAGAGATAATATTAATAATAATAATAAAGAAAATGAAATAAACTTGAGGCTAAGACATTTAAGAATCAATTACAGTGTATAAATTAAAGTCATTACAAAACTAAATGGTTGTTGTTTGCTTTCTTATTTTCAGATAATGAAATTACATTTAAATAATGACTAAATTCTTGCAAAAAAAAAAAAAAAAAAACAGGAAAATATGGTTTGGTATTAGTAAAATTAGTGCACACCGAGACGTTTTTTTTGCTTGTGTTTTCGGTCGACGTTTAACACCTCGTGACTAAATAAAGGGCACCAATGTGATTGTGCACATCAACGTGCAAAACAGCAGGCGTAAAAGCATCATTTTTAAAGAAACGCCTCATGCTCGTTTTTTTGTTTTGACGCCCCGCATCAAAACCTTCTCCACTAATCAGATCAGCACTTTCGTTCACGTGTACGGAGCCGCTGAAGTTACAGTAAACACCCCTGGAGGCGCTCAAGCGCAAAACTGTCCATGCGAGCGCACATTGAAGAAGATGCCCAGAGGCAATATGAACATGGAGCTGCTTATTGCACTGGTGAACAATAGACATTTCTTCATCGCTAGAGCTGCTACTTGGACCATCCATGCTTTGCCGATCGCCAACAACAAGCCTGTAAACTTCCTCTTTTCTTCTTCTGCGTAACAAGGGGGTGTCAGAAGCTTGGCGCCACCCTGTGATAATAATAAATGAATAAATAGATGGATGGAATAAAATTAAATTGATAAAATAAATCATATTAATAGAATTTTAAAAATAAAAATGAAGTTAAAACAAAATAAAAACATTAAAATAAATACAATTAAATGAAAAGGCACTATTCGATAAATAAAAATTGATAAATAGATGATTGAGAAAAACTAAATACATAAAATTGTTTAAAATAAATACAATTTTAAAGAAATGAAAAAGTTAAATTAATTGAAATAAACAAAATTAATGAAATAAAATATGGAGCTGAAAATTTCAAGAATGATTTGTAAAATTAGATCATAAAAAGGCACAATGAGACACTTTTAGTAAAATAAAAAAACACAATAAAGGTAAATAAAAATGCATAAAAATTAAATAAATATCTAAAATAGTTAAATAAATAAATTAGTAAATAAAAATGAATAAAAATGCATAAAAATTAAATAAATATCTAAAAATAATTAAATAAAAAAGTAAATAAAAATACATAAAATAAAATGAAATAAAAGATGATAAATAAATTAATAAAAATAAATAAAAAATCCATAAAATAAATATAAATAAAATACATAAGTAAAATTAAATAACATAATAAATAAAAGCAAATAAAAATACATAAAAATACTTAAAAATAAAATAACTTAACATAAATGAATGAATAAAAATAAATAAATAAATAAATAAAATAATTACATACAATAAAATTTGATAAAAGTAAATTAAAATAAATAAAAATGCATAAAAATAAATAAAATAAATAATTCAATAAATATCTAAAAATTAAATAAATAAAAAAGTAAATAAAAATACATAAAATAAAAGTGAAATGCAATAAACGATAAATAAATCAAAATAAATCAAAATACATAAAATAAATATAAATACATAAAATAAAAGATTGGCGCCACCCTGCGCGCCACCTAATGTCAAGGAGTGATTTTGCATACTCTTCTGCTCGACGCCAGAGAAAAATCGCTTGAGCTTGAATGTGGAAAAACGTCTCGAAAAAACGCCGACGATAAACGCAAACGAAAAGCGTCCCAGTGTGTGCGAGCCTTAAAAACATCTTACACAAAGCTCAGGAATGGTTTAGAAGAAAATTTAGGTGGTTATCATCCCATGCCTACATTACACCCCAACACAAATCACATATTTACAATAATGTCCTTCATGTGTGTTCTTGAACAAATGCACTAGTGCGTTTGTTGTTGTTCTGTATGAAATCAAGAAGGAATTCAGTTTAATCCTTTTATTTGCTCCTCAACAACATAACATTACAACCCTCCCAGACTTCACAGTCATAAAAAAAGGACTTGACTGCCATCAAAAATGGCAACATAATCATTCACAGAGGAGGTCTAAAAGCAGTCTGGTTATAATAAGGTTATGAACTCCTTAAATCCTTGCCAGATGAATGAAAGGAAAATAAAAACAGACCTTTTTGTCTACTTTCAATAACAGCACCGAAAATCCTGGTGAAGCTAATATGCGTGTTAAATCTCGTAGATAAAGCACACTTAGGCGTATAACAGAATTAAGGTGGTTAATTAAGTATTAGACTAACTAATTCACGATCAAATCCATTAATACAGTGGATTAGGGGTAAGATTTGTGTGTAAGAGCCTCTGCGCTGTCTCTTCAGCTAATGCGCATGAACCTGCTCCGTCTGTGACGCAAGTCGCATTATTTCTCATGGAGTTCAATAAAATACCAATTACATACATCACAGTATTAGAGAGTTTAAAACACAAACAGTCCCCCTGCCATTTAGATTGGAGCTTTATAATAGCGTTGCACTGATAAAGAGGTTTTAAAATGTTATCAGGAATACAGTTTGAGAAAGGGGTGAAAATTTAATAGTTACGAATTGAATAAAATCACTAAATATAAAAAGTAACTTGCCCACACTACAAATAATAAATTAATAAATAGTCGGATGGATGGAATAAAATAAAAATACAATAAAATCTAAATAATAGAATTTTAAAAATAAAAATGAAGTTAAAACAAAATAAAAGCATTAAAATAAATACAATTAAATTAAATAAAAGCAAGATTAATTGAAATAACAGACAGTGACGCTGAAAATTAGAGAATGATGTGTGAAATCAATTACAAAAGGCACTATTCGATAGATAAAAATTGATAAATTGATGATTGCTAAAAACTAAATGCATAAAATGTTTAAAATAAATAAAATAAAAGTTAAATTAATTGAAATAAACAAAATTAATAAATTAAAATATGGAGCTGAAAAATTCAAGAATGATTTGTATAATTAAATCACAAAAGGCACTATAAGACACTTATAGTAAAATAAAATTTAAAAAACACAAATAAAAAGTAAATAAATTCATGAAAAATAAATAAATATCTAAAAATAAATAAATAAAAATAAGTAAATAAAATAAATAAAAATGCATAAAAATTAAATATAAAAAAAATTATTAAATAAATAAAAATAAAGTAAATTAACAAAAATGCATAAAAATTAAATAAATATCTAAAAATAATTAAATAAATAAATAAAAAAGTAAATAAAAATACATAGAATAAAATGCAATAAAAGATGATAAATAAATAAAAATAAATAAAAATATACATATAATAAATATAAATAAAATACATCTAATAATTATAAATAAAATAACATAACAAATAAATAAAAGCAAATAAAAATAAATAAAAATAAAATAACTTAAAATAAATGAATAAATAAAACATTTAAAAAAAATTAAATACAAAAGATAATACATAAATAAAAAAAGTTAATAAAAATAAATTTAAAAATGCATAAAAATAAATAAATAAAAAAATGAATAAATAAATGAATAAATAAATATATGAATAAATAAATAAATAAAAGAACAGCACTAATTGAAGCATGAAGAACAATTACAACTACAATTAAAGCAGTAAAAAAAAGACCTTGCTTTAAATGACATCAACAGATCTGTGGCCACAACACTTCACTAGTCTCTCACAAACATATCCAGTCTCTCACCCCGCTCAGCTGTGATCTTGACCAACGCAAACACAAGCAGATTCATGAGAGAGGTTTTACCCATGCATCCAATACACAACATTAGCTAGAATCCCTCTCTGAATGTGTGCGATCCTCCATATGCGAGCAGTAATGACAACAGCTATCTGATTAGCCGCATTGTCTCCTAATATCTGTCAGGCACTTCAGCGAGACTGACTTTGTTTTTGTTTATACCCTGTTCGCCTGTCATTGGCTGACACAACCTGCCGCCGTCTTATTTTAATATTAATTAAAGGCGATATACTGTACGGGCAGGAAGTGTGGCTCTCTGCCAGTGTTTTGAAGTAAGACTCAATTAACCCCAACGACCCTTCCCAATACAAACAAGGCAAATTAATTACATTACATCTATTCGGCTGGAGCTTAGCGGGCTCTTAAATACTTTAGGATGTAATCGCTCTGGTTTGATTTATACCTGCGTGTTTGTCAGCCCGCGCAAATTCATTAATGATACAAGAGCATGAAATATTCACATCAAAGCAGAATGGCCGTCGATAGCGCGGAGATTAATATTAGCTGCTAGCCTGCTTTGTTGTGTTAACAAATACGATGGGATTCCTGTTCGTCTGAATTACACTTTACTGTGATACTTCAATTATATACGGGTGAAATTACACTGTTATCCCTAAAGTTGTATTAATCCAAAATACTTAGATTCAATAAACATAAATACCTGTTTTTTTGTTCAGTTACTCAGTTTGTTGTATGATTTGCATGCTATTTTTTATTCTATTGGAATGCTTAAATTGAATGTACTTAACAGAGCTTGTTCTAGTCTGCTGTGAAAGGAACTATGTGCTAGGGGTGGGCAGATCGATCCTAATATCGATAGTGTCGATACCAACGTTGGTATTGATATCGGATCGATACTAGCCTTCCAAGATCGATACTTTTATTTAATTTACACTAAATTACATTGCTCCTGTTTCATAAAAGAGCGGACGTGTCTCTAAATACCCCGCTCCTTTTATAACTCGTATGCACTGTTGTTCCTCTCTGCTCTAGTCGTCCTTTCATCACGTGACTCAGCAGCGCCAATTTGAAAAAAAAAAGCTAAATAAATACTTGGTCATAGTTGAACTTGTTACTTTTATCATCAGACTAATTAAATATAGCCAATATATTCAGCACATTAAAACCTGCTATAAGAATTATTTTGGAATTTTAAAATATACATGATTAGAACAGTAGGTTTTTCACCAGCTAAAAGAGGATTTTAAGTCAGTTATCTTTTGCTGTAGTGTGTTAGTAGGAAAAAACACTCAAAAAAAAAACCCAGACTGAAGCAAAGTTTTAAAAAAAATCATTGTTCTCTAATAATAAGTTTGTGTTTGCAAATCCAGATTGTTACAATAATAAAAATGTTTTTATTTGGCTTAAAAGAGTTTGAAAATTGTCCTGGGATTTAACATATGCATTTAATTATAGCTGCTTTGAGAGCATTCAACTCATAAATTATCACATAATGTTCTCCCCTACAGAAAAGTATATTTAGGTTCAAGTGCATGCTTTTTAATGTAAAAGTATCGGTATCGCCGATACTGGCCCTGTATTTACTTGGTATCGGATCGATACTAAATTTTGCAGTATCGCACAGCCCTACTATGTGCAAGGGAAAATGTGATTGGCTCTTTGTCTTTGAACTGACCTGACGTCACTGGTGGATACAGTGTGAGCGCGCATTACTGCTGATCACTGTGAGTACGATTTCATAAATTTGTCTCTAACAGCCCGTACATTGTTTGCTTTTATTAAACGAAGTATGTAACGGTTAGCAAGAAAACTATATGTTAGATTAAGCTGTGTCTAACGTTAGGATCATGTTAATTTTTGACATGTTATTGTTCCGGTCAATCGCAACCGCCATTGCCACATTTATATATAGTTCTAAGACGTTCATAATGAGAAGACGTGCGTAATGTACGGTGGCCGAGAAAGGTTAACGCGCTGCAATTTAAGAAAGCACATGCAATAACAGAAAACACCAGCAAATTAAGATACGATTTTCATCAATTTGACAGCACACCTGTTACACATTCTCACAACACAAACAACGGAAGAAACGCGCAGCATATTGGTCAAAAACACAAACAACAAAAGAAATGAGCAGCAAGTTATTCAAAACACATGCAAGATGGTGAATACACAACGGAAATGTTTCAAGAGGACCCAAAAACATGACGGACACCGCTGCTAAGATACGGATGTAGTTAATTTATTTAATAACGCAACATTTCAGTTGATCATTAATTAGACTGATGATTTACAAAAGACAACGGAATCGTGTAATCAGGATATTACACCTTTCACAGACCACCAATCACTTCACTGAACAACAGTCACGGCGGGTCCGTATCAGCTGTGTCCGTCATGTTTTTGGGTCCTCTTGAAACATTTCCGTTGTGTATTCACCACTTGCTGCGCGTTTTCTTTCGTTGTGTTTTGAATAACTTGCTGCGCGTTTTCTTTCGTTGTGTTTTGAATAACTTGCTGCTCATTTCTTTTGTTGTTTGTGTTTTGACCAATATGCTGCGCGTTTCTTCCGTTGTTTGTGTTGTGAGAATTTGTAACAGGTGTGCTGTCAAATTGATGAAAATCGGATCTTAATTTGCTGGTGGTTTCTGTTATTGCATGTGCTTTCTTAAATTGCAGCGCGTTAACCTTTCTCGGCCACCATAGTAATGGGATCGTGACATCGAAAATATAATATGTAAAAAAGTTCATGTAAGTTTTGGCCGTATTTGCGTGTTCATTTTCGCCATGTCATAACCGATCGCGGCCGCCGCATTTTACCAATATAACTTAACGTTACAGTTACCATACATGTTAAAACATGCTTTATGAGATCGTCACATCTAAAGTTTAATATGGATGTTGTATTCGAGGAGTTATCATCATTAACCATTCTTTATCTGTTGTGTAAAATGATTATTTTTTCAGTGGTGGCTATGTATCCTCAGAAATGTTTTAGCATAACATTAACATTAACTTGTTGAATAAACAATACTTTAAGTTTATTGTACCTAAGATTTCAAATGCATTTAATTAAATCTTAAGTTGACTGAAATAAAGGTTTAGTACAGCACTTTTGAAATCTTAGGTACAATAAACTTAAAAAGTATTGTTTTTTCAACAAGACGAAATTAGCTTTTTTAGGGCAACGAGTTTCAATAATTTTTTTAAGTTCAATCAACCTGTACGGGCTTACAGTGTATTAGCTCTCTTTTTCAAGTATTTCCCACATGCTGTTTAACAGAGCAAGGAAATTTTCACAGTAGTTCCTATAATATTTTTTCTTCTAAGTCTTATTTGTTTTAATGCGTTATCCATTTCGGGCAAGTGACACGCTCTTGCAGGTTATCAACTAAGTTTTGCAGTTTGTACTAATTGTTTTGAGAGCATTAACTGTTGTGCAAATGAAAATAGTGTTGTGAGAAATGCACCAAAGCGACTGAGGAAAAACTGTAATACAGGGGTGCTCAACCCTGCTCCTGGAGATCTACCTTCCTGCTGAATTCAGGTCCAACCCTGATCAAACACGCACAAATTAATTAATCAGGATGCGAACAGCATTGGATACTTACAGGCGGATGTGTTTGATGGGTTGCACCTCAAATCTGCGAGACCAGTGTTGGTCACCCCTGCTGTAATAGTTACGAATGGAATCATGAAATATAAAAGAACTTGCCCACATTACAAATTATAAACGAATAAATAGATAGATGGAATAAAATTAAATTAATAATTTAAAATAATAATAATAATAATAATAATAATAATAATACTAATAATAATAATAATAAATAAAAGTTCAAATATCATAAAATAAAAACATTCATTCATTTTCTTTTCGGCTTAGTCTCTTTATTAATCTGGGGTCGCCACAGTGGAATGAACCACCAACTTATCCAGCATGTTTTACGGACCGGATGCCCTTCCAGCTGCAACCCATCTCTGGGAAACATCCATACACACTCATACATTACGGACAATTTAACCTACCCAATTCACAAGAAGTTTATGGACCCATTTTCTTTTAGTAAAAAAAGTAAAGGATTTGTAAGTGTGCATTTTAACTCATTATGCATCAAATTTGCGCTCCAATCTTCATTAAGACATGTTGAATTCTTCTTCCATCATTTGCAATCCTTCCAAATTGCTTTATGGTACTTGGTCTCTCCAAGTACCACCATAATAATCGCTATTGAAGTTCAGTAGCATAGTAGGCCTAATTAAGCAGCTACAAGTTCTAAAACAAGGCAGATTATTCTTCAAATTAAGAATATTTATTATTGTCAGCCACCTAAATAAAAGATTTAGCCTATTAAAATCAGTTTACGGATCACATCAGTGTTATCGTATGCGTCAATTTTTTTTTAACTTTAATTCAGAGATTCCTCCACGTACCACTAGAAGGAAGCTTGTGTACCACTAGTGGTACGTGTACCACAGTTTGAGAACCACTGATCTATATTAATACCTCAAGGGTTCATATTAGTACCTAAAAAGTACAAAAGTAACAAGCAATTGGTACTCGATATCAGCTGTAAAAAAAATCCAGATTGGAGCATCCCTAGTTGCAACCTCTGAAAAGCCCAAGAAAAATGAATGAATGATTACAGAATTTACTTACCGTGGTTATCTCAGCAAACAAAGAAGCCAGGAATCTAAATAAATACAAAAAAACTCTTTAAAATGTGGACGTTTCACATCCAGCGTTCCAGTCAATGAACACTAATATCCAAAACTATATACTATAACGAGAGTTTGCTGACATATAGTTACAATTTACTTAAGCAGTCAACAGAATGTCTAAAGTGTAACCAATAAAACCTAAAAAAGTCATTTTCAGGAGCCAGTTATTGACTGCAGCGTGTGCTTTGCTGCATTTTATGTAGGTTTTGGCATCAGCCTCTTATTGGCAAGGAATTATAAAGTAACTGATGAATTTGAGCCAAAATACAGTACAGTGATTTAGATGTATTTGATGTCGATATCTAAAGATATAGGAAGCTTTTCCTCTTTTTTTCTTTTTCAAAGCTTATGAATGTATTTACTATGCTTCATAATGACACACTATGCATAACTGTTTCCATGCTGCTTGTGACCCAAACTACCAATATAACAGAGAATAAATCAATCAATCTACACAATTACTGTACAGGCTTAAAGTTTATACAGCAGGTACAGAAAGTATTTAGACCCCCTTACATTTTTTCACTTGTTATATTGCAGCCATTTGCTAAAATCATTTAGGTTCATTTGTTCCTCAATGTCCACACAGCATCTTATATTGACAGAAAAAGAGAATTGTTGACATTTTTACAGATTTAATAAAAAAGAAAAACTGAAATATCAGAAATATTTGCTCAGTATTTAGCACCCTTTAACGGAAGTCCTAAGAGGCCATGCATTAAAATATTATTTCTCTCTTGTTCTGTCGTGATCACGACTTAATTATCTTGTGATCTCGATACAACAAAAAGTTCTGCTTATTCTGACTTCCGTAAGCAAACGCCTACGAAACATCATGGACGAACGCATGCATTTTTATTTTGACCAGGGACTAAGTCAAACTGAGATAGTTCTATGCCCGTCAGTGATTGACAATTTCTATATCAGTGTCCGACACTTGAGAAGGAGGCTTTCGGCTCTCCGCCTTTATCGTCGAAGACATAGCGACCCTGAGAGTATGGTCAGTTTCATTGCCAGTCAGCTTGAAGGACCGGGATGTCTGCACGGTTATAGAATGATGCTAGAAAGGTGCTGTTTACATGGTTTGCGGCTGACCTGAGAAATGGTAACAGATGTGCAGTTCACTTTGAGAATAAGCAGAACTTTCTGTTATGTCGAGATCGAGAAAACGAGTTATGTCAAGATCACGAGATAATCAAAGTCGTGATCACAATATAACAAGAGAGAAAAAAATATTTAAATGCACGGCCTCTTAGGACTTCCGTACTCTTTTGATCGAAAACAGCCATGAGAAAGATGCAACAATCACACCTGGATTTGGGGATCCTCTGCCATTCCTCCTTGCAGATCATCTCCAGTTCTGTCAGGTTGGATGGTTGGTGAACGTTCATTTTTAGGTCTTTCCAGAGATGCTCGATTGGGTTTATGTCAGGGCTCTGGCGGGGCCATTCAAAAACAGTCACTGTGTTGTTGTAAAGCCAATCCTTCATTATTTTAGCTGTGTGCTTAGGGTCATTATCTTGTTGGAAGGTAAACCATCGTCCCAGTCTGAGGTCCCGAGCACTCTGGAGAAGGTTTTAGTCCAGGACATCTCTGTACTTGGCCGCATCCATCTTTCCCTCGATTTCAACCAGTCATCCTGTCTCTGCAGCTGAAAAACACCCCCAACAGCATGATGCTGCCACCACAATGCTTCACTGTTGGTGCTGTATTGGAGAGGTAACGAGCAGTGCCTGGTTGTCTCCACACATACAGCTTAGAATTAACACCAGAAATTTCGATCTTGGTTTCATCAGATCAGAGAATCTTCAGTCTTTCAGGCTGGCTTTTACGTGTCTTGCACTGAGGAGAGGCTTCCGTCAGGCCACTCTGTCATAAAGCCCCGACTGGTGGAGGGCTGCAGTGATGGTTGACTTCCTACAACTTTCTCCTTTCTCCCGACTGCATCGTTGGAGCTCAACCACAATGATCTTTGGGTTCTTCTTTACCTCTCTCGCCAAGGTCTTCTCCCCCAATAGCTCAGTTTGGCTGGACAGCCAGCTCTAGGAAGGGTTCTGGTCTTCCCAAACGTCTTCCATTTAAGGATTATGGTGGCCACTATGCTCTTAAGAATCTTAAATAAAGTAAACCTTGGCCAGATCTGTGCCTTGCCACAATTCTGTCTCCTTTGACCTCATGGTTCTCATTTGCTCTGACATGCATTGTGAGCTGTAAGGTCTTATATAGACAGGTGTGTGGCTTTCCTAATCAAGTCCAATCAGTGTAATCAAACACAGCTGGACTCAGCTGAAGGTGTAGAACCATCTCAAGGGTGATCAGAAGAAATGGACAGCACCTGAGTTTAATATATGAGTGTCACAACAAAGAGTCTGAATACTTAGGACCATGTGTTATTTTATTTTTTAATAAAAATAGTTTTTCTGTCAATGTGGGGTGCTGCAAGGACATTAATGAGGAATAAAAAAAAACGTAAATGATTTTAGAAAATGGCTGCAATATAACAAAAAGTTCAAAAATTAAGGGGGTCCAATACGTTCCATACTCAGTGTATATGCAAGGTTTTTTTCTGTAATAACTCAAATGATGCGTCTATAGTATAGGCTTAAAGTAATAGTAGAACACATACATTAAAGTAACACAGAACTGCGGTGTAAAAAAACACCCGTAACTTAACAATTTTCTGTATTTTGTGATTCATGTATATATATATATATATATATATATATATATATATGGTTCGATATTCGGCTGG
>CAIGQQ010038338.1:3041797-3057084 GCA_903798035.1 Danio albolineatus
GAAAAACTAATGACATGGCCTCCTTGTTCACCTGATCTGAACCCCATAGAGAACCTGTGGTCCATCATCAAATGTGAGATTTACAAGGAGGGAAAACAGTACACCTCTCTGAACAGTGTCTGGGAGGCTGTGGTTGCTGCTGCACGCAATGTTGATGGTGAACAGATCAAAACACTGACAGAATCCATGGATGGCAGGCTTTTGAGTGTCCTCCAGAGAAAGGTGGCTATATTGGTCACTGATGTGTTTTTGTTGTGTTTTTGAATGTCAGAAATGTATATTTGTGAATGTTAAGATGTTATATTGGTTTCACTGGTGAAAATAAATAGTTGAAATAGGTATATATTTGTTTGTTAAGTTGCCTAATAATTCTGCACAGTAATAGTCACCTGCACACACAGATATCCTCCTAAAATAGCTCTAAAACTAAAAACAAACTAAAAACTACTTCCAAAAATATTCAGCTTTGATATTAATGAGTTTTTTGGGTTCATTGAGAACATGGTTGCTGTTCAATAATAAAATTAATCCTCAAAAATACAACTTGCCTAATAATTCTGCACTCCTTGTTGATGTCAATTTGATGTTTTTTTTACATCAAGGTAGTTTACATGCATTGTAAGGATATAAAACTCAGTGTAAATTTATACGTTGGAATTTTGCTTTCAGATTAATTTAACTTTTCTTATATTATAAGAGTTTGTGTTGTTGTTTTGGTGATCAAAATGGTATCAATGTTTGGATGGCAAATGGACAGTAAGGTTTTGACATCAAATCGATTTGCATTTTCGAACCATGATTTATGTCATTTAGACATCTTTGTTTTTTACATCAAGGTGTCTGCTGGGTTCTAGGAGAAATATTTTGCTATCAGTCCACTAATTATGTGGAAAAAAACTAGTTGAACATCTCAAACTGTTGCTCAAATTCTCAAGTTTGTATTTTAAATGATACTATTTTAATATTTTTAATTATTATTAACTATAATTATTAATATTATTTTTTAATAAATAGTTTTGTGTAATCGTTTCTAAGGTGTTTTTGAGCTACCTCAATAACTATAATCATCTAGCAAAGACATTTTCAACAAATAGAGGAATATGAATTTAAATCATGTCAGAATGTGAACTTATATATTGGTAACTGGTCTTTTTATCCAATGCAACAGTAGCCTGGTGTTAAACATTTGATCATAGGCACAATTATAATCCATAGCCATGTCTTTTCCAGTATTGTGCATTAATTACTAAGCCAAAGCACATATGTTTCCAGGCCTGAATGGAGATAGAGATGAAGGGGTTATAGTTTGGAGGTGTTTTTTTGCCTGAGGGTTTTTTGACCAGGTGGTTAAACATGCCTCTCAGAGCTGTCAGAAACAGCGTTCACCAGCTTTTCCAATATTTGTTACACCAATATCATGAAATCTTGACTGCAGGGCTGAGCAGCTATGATCCAGGAGAGTGGGGTATGATTTGTTTTATAAGGTGCTTCAGAAGAAAAAAAAAATTAAAACGACATGTTGTTAACTAGCTTTGAGTTTACCACCTATGATCAACGTATGCAATGATAGCAGGCACTGAAAAATCTTTTAAAAGGCTTTAAACGTAAGTGTTTACAAAAAAGTGACCTCACAATGACCTCTACTATTGGGCATTTTACATATTTGCATGATACTCACAAATTGTGCACTCCTGTTTGCTAGCACCTGACTTACATGCAGGCTGATGGTTGTTCATAACCAGGGCTCAATAAAAGTTTTATGTTGGTGCCGTGACCCAGATTGGGACTCAGGGTTTTAGTGGGCAAGTGTGAAGAAGTCTATGGTAAAGTCTATGGAGTAAAAATAAGTTCTTTGGTGTTTAGGCTCTTTTTTGGATTTGTTCAAGACCAAGCCTCACTAAAACTGTTCATGTTGGTGCCATGACCCAGATAGGGCTGATGTTTTCAAAACCTGGGTGTGAAAGAGCTGGTACAGTCCACAGGTTAAACATCACTTCTATGGTATATGGTGTTTGTTAGAGCACCTGACTTACATGGAGGCTGTAACAAGCTTTGAGTTAAGTCCAACTGGTCGGGTTGGTGCTGTGACCCGGGATGGGCTGATGTGTTTTAGGACATGGTATGAAGGAGCACGTAGGGTCTATGCAGTAAACCTCACTCCTTCAGTCTTTAGGGACTTTTTGGAGCACCAAACTTAAATGCAGGCTATTAGTGCTACAGTGGGTGAGTGAAACTATTTATGTTGGTGCCATGACCCAGATTAAGATCAGGGTTTTAGGGGCGGGTGTGATGAAGCTGATACAGTCTATGGAGTAAACACCACTCTTTTGGTCTTTAGAAAGTTTTTAAGAGCACTTGACTTATTTGCAAGTTGACATTTGTTCAAGACCAAGGCTCATTAAAACCATTTAAGTTGGTGCCGTGACCCAGATGGGGCTGATGTTATGAAGAGCTGGGTGTGAAAGAGATGGTAAAGTCTACAGAGTGAACATACTTCTATGGTATATAGTGTTTGTTAGAGCACCTGATTTACATGGAGGCTGTCAATAGTACAAGCCTTGAGTTAAGTCCAACTGTTCATGTTGGTGCCATGACCCGGAATGGACTGGTGCATTTTTGGGGTGGGTGTGAAGGAGCACATTTGGTTTATGCATTAAACCTCACTCTTTTGGTCTTTAGGGACTTTTTGGAGTACCATACTTGCATGCAGGCTGTCAGGGGTACAGTGGGTGAGTAAAAATGTTTATGTTGGTGCCATGACCCGGAATGGGCTGATATGTTATGGGGGTGGGTATGATAAAGCACATAGGATCTATGGAGTAAACCTCTCTCCTTCAGTCTTTAGGGACTTTCTTGGAGCACGTACTTACATGCAGGCTGTAAGTGGTACAGCGAGTGAGTGCAACTGTTCATGTTGGTTCAAGTTTTTGGGGGGGCTGGTGTAAATGAGCTGGTATGGTCTATGGAGTAAACGTCACTCCTGTGGGTCTTTTTGGAGAATTATTTTGGTGCCGTGACCCAGATGAAAATAAAAATTGAAATTAAGTGATCAGCACGGTAGCTCAGTGGTTAGCACTCTCACCTTACAGCAAGAAGGTTGCTGGTTCGAGTCCCGGCCAGGCCAGTTGGCACTTCTGTGTTTGCATGTTCTCCCAGTGTTGACGTCGGTTTCCTCTGGGTGCTCCGTTTTCCCCCACAGTCCAAACACATGCACTATTGGTGAATTGAATAAACTAAATTGGCCATAGTGAATGAGTGTGCGTGAATGTGAGAGTGTGTGGGTGTTTCCCAGAGTTGCTGGAATAGTTGGCGGTTCATTCAGCAGTGAAGACCCCTTATAAATAAGGGACTAAGCCAAAGGAAAATTAATAAATGAATGAATGAATTGATTGATTGATTGATTACAAAGTACTTGCCTCACGTTAGAATGGAAAACCAGCTAAGCTAATGTGGCTAATCTATTGTTGTTGCCATCTCCAGTCGTAGCATTGCTCTATTTTTGTTTTATGCCTCTGAAACAACCAATCAAAAGGGCACAAAAATATCAAGAAGAATGTGCAAGCCACGTGTGTCCGTGCTGTTTCGAGTCCAGCCATTCTCTTTGGCCATTAAATAGTGTACTCGTAACATTGACCAGCAGGCTTTAACAACTCATGCTAACCAGTAAACTTTGATCCTTGAGAAATGGACATAAAGTACAATTCCTTGCAAAAACCGAAACGAGAGACCTCAGTCAAACGGATGCGCTAGTTTCCATTTTACTCTGTGCTTCTGAACAAAACTACGTGTCCCTCAGAGCAGTGTTGGGAGTTTACTCAAACTCTGCCCAAATCGAGTGAAGTTTTTTCCCATTCCCTTCTATGTTATAGTTCCCCGCTCTGTGCACTGAAGCTTGAGGCACAATTATGCAGCTGTTTCGTGTAACTGCTTAGAAGCAACTGACGCTACAGCTACTGCGAGAGACAGAGGATTCAAATGAAGCCTCCCACAGGAGATCCGCAAAGTCTTTGTTTCCCCCAGTAAAAGCTGTTCCCATTGCTCTCGCTGTCAGAGCCGACAGAAGCGCGCTCTGAAATTTTGTGAGTTTGGTGGTTGAATCCCCCCGGGGGGGTGTCATTAGGAAATCTTTCTAACTCTCTCCGGCGCTAATTAGCATGTGGCTCGATGTGGCATTTGGAACCCTCTGTTTCAACCTGGACTCACGGGCCTCTAGTTTCAAAGAGCTATGCAGATGTTTGGAGCCCTCCCTTCATTTACGAAGCAGTACTGTGGAAACAAACAACAACAAAAAATCATCATTTACACTAGAAAGGAGTTTACCTTCTCAGTTTTCGAGATAAAATAATTACCGATCACTGCCACATGTCGGTTGTCTTTCAGTGGGGTTGCTTGACAATTTAACAACATCTTACAATCATAATGAGTGGTAAAAATAAGATTGCATTCAGAGCAGCAGGTTTTATTATGAATTAGTTTATAAGGTGCTTCTTATGGCTGTACATAAAATGATATGTGATCAGATATGTTTATTTAAACCAAACCTGTGCATTTGGGTTGGGCGATGTTGACCAATTTGGCATCGTACGATGTCTAATGTGAAACATCGCGATGGACGATGGCATCATCGTTGTAGGTGGGGGTGGTTGTTGTTAACCTGTTACCCAGCACTCACTTTTGGGCATTTACACCTGCCTAACTTTAAATGGTAACAGTTCCTGACACCAGTAAGCTATAAACGCAAACTAGGTATCATTGGAAAGACGACACTTAAAGCTTTACTGTGGTAAAAGGGGAAGTTACATGCTAATTATGCATTAATACATAAACATGCATTAAATATAAAAAGTTATACATTATGAAGTCATGAGAAAAATAATTGTATTGTGTTCAATATTTGATTTTCCATATACAAACACAGGAAAACATTAATGTAGTGTCCTAGAAAAAAAAATTGACTCGAAAGCCAAGTGTCTCAAGAGTTTATATCTCAAATTTGATAAAGATAGCACGCAAAATGAGATTTTTGTGAAAAGTTTTCTGAAGCTATATCGGTTTCTTTCCCTCACCGTCAGAGGCATTTTCTCAAAACTGACCTTCCCAAACTAAAACATTAACAGTTGCTGAATAATTTGGCCTACAATTACAGTTCATGTATCTTTGGAAAGAAGACACCCTGGGCTTTATTATCCATCATCTAGAGTTTATAATGCTCAAAATGAAAAGAAGTTTTAGATGCTTAAGTATTGTAAAAAAAAAAAAAAAAATTGCACCGCACTAAACATTTTACAAACAAATATATGAAATTAGTCCTGAAGCAATACAGAAAAGCAATAGGTCAAAAGCTACACATCTCCTAAGTATATGTTTTGAATTTGATGTCAATATTATGCAAATATCCCAAATATTGAAAAACAACTAGCTGCAATGGGTGCTTGAGGGTTGTAGCTTTAGTCTGATGTATAGTTTGTCAAGACTACTTGTGTTCTTTTTGGCATAATCTATTCATAAACACTGACATGTGCAAAAACAGCGCCACAGTGCGTCCACGTCGGGGTGCTGGCTAAAGGGTTAAATATCAATTAATTCATGATAAATTAATTAATTGTAGTCTACCGTTTTCACTACCTGACCCACATGGTTTTTGCTTCAACCATAACCAAACCATAAATAAATAAAGTTACACACAAATTACCACCTGTCAATCACTTTTCCCGCGGAGCATGAATAGGCAGAGTGATCTGTGTCGTTATAATGGCTTTTTCCCCACAGCTGGTGGAGGAGACGAGAGTTCCTTTGGAGTTCACTGTAATTTGTATTGTGATTGATGATAACTTCCTTATTTTATTATTATTATGAGGAAATAATAACAAGTAAAGACGCTAGGGCCATTTTCCAAATAAATATATTTGGAAGCATTTGTGTGAATGCATAAATTGTTATAAACTGTTTCTAGACTGTTTCCAGACTGGTTCCAGCTGATAGAAAGGCAACAGTAACTGAAATAACCACTCGTTACAACTGAGGTCTGCAGAAGAGCATCTCTGAACGCACAACACATCCAACCTTGAGGCAGATGGGCTACAGCAGCATAAGACCACACTGTGTGCCTCTCCTGTCAGCTAAGAACAGGAAACTGAGGCTACAATTCACACAGGCATCAAAATTGGACAATAGAAGATTTGAAAAACATTGCCTGGTCTGATGGGTCTCGATTTCTAGAGCGACATTCGGATGGTCGGGTCAGAATTTGTCATCAATAACATGAAAGCATGGATCCATCCTGCCTTGTATTAACAGTTCAGGCTGGTGGTGGTGGAGTAATGGTGTGAGAGATACTTTCAGGCACAATTTGGGCCCATTAGTACCAATTGAGCATTGTGTCAATGCCACCTGAGTATTGTTGCTGACCTTGTCCATCCCTTTATGACCACAGTGTACACATCTACTGATGGCTACTTCCAGCAGGATAACGCACCATGTCATAAAGCGTGAATCATCTCAGACTGGTTTCTTGAACATGACAATGAGTTCACTGTACTCAAATGGCCTCCACAGTCACCAGAACTCAATCCAATAGAGCACCTTTGGGATGTGGTGGAACACGAGATTCACATCATGGATGTGCAGCTGACAAATCTACAGCAACTGCGTTATGCTATCATGTCAATATGGACCAAAATCTGTGAGGATTATTTACCTTGTTGAATCTATGCAACAAAGTATTAGGCAGTTCTGAAGGCAAAAGGAGGTCCAACCCAGAACTAGTAAGGTGAATAGTATTCACTTTCTTATGAATACTACAGCATACTATAGTATTAACTATAGTAATCTGATAAGCTGTAATAAATACTGTAGTATTATTTAGATTTGCTATGGTAAACTTTGGTGTATTGTAGTATAATATAATACAGATTAACAGTGTTGTAAAGTAACTAATTACAAATACTCTGCACTACTGTAATTGAGTAGTTTTTCTCAGGAATTGTAATTTACTGAGTAGTTTTAAAAATGTGGACTTTTGCGTTTCCTTGAGTACATATTTAGTGCAGTATCGGTGCTTTTACTCCACTACTGTCCTTCATCCTGCAGTCGCTACTTTATTTCTTACTTGTCTATGGTCATTGTCTAAAGTAGAAAGATCAGTCCTGTGATTCCTGTCCAATTAAATCACACATAGAAAGTAAATCACATCATACTGAACAACCTCAAGACATGGGCGCTTTATAAATGCAGCAAACCTTTGGGAAACATTAAAAATGTCCAAGAAGATGTCCAAAATCTGCACACGCAATGATCCAGAGACTGTTTATAGACTGCATGTCACTGAAAATGATGGATGTCAACTGTATGATGACTGAAATCAACAAACAGCCTTAAACAATCACTAAATGGAACGAATGAAGAATGGAAGGAAGGGCCAAATAAAAGGAAGGACCGAACAAGGAATTTAAGGAAGGATCGAAGAACCAAATAAACGAAGGAAGGATTCAAGGAAGGACTGAACAAACTAAGGAAGGAAAGAAGGAAGGAATGAACGAATGAACAAAGGACCAAATGAAGGAAGGAACAAAATTATGAAAGAAAGAAGCAAACAAATGAAGGGAGGAAAGAAGTCAGGACCAAACGAATGAAGGAAGAATTCAAGGAAGGACTGAACAAACTAAGTATGGAAGGAACAAACGAACAAACTAATGTACATGTATGGACAAGGACCTAATGTAGGAACAAAAATATGACATAACGAACAAATGAATAAAGGAAGGAGGGAACAAACGAATAATTGAAGGAAGGTTGGAAGGATCAAACTAAAATAGGAAGATCCCTAAATACACCACATGTTGTTTGTGCAGGGATGTGTAAACGTAACATTCTGTAAACGCATTAACTTTTCTACAGCGTAATACTCACTACTCACTACTCTTGAGTACTTCTAAAAGATTTACTTTTTACTCATACTTTGAGTAATATTTACTACAGATACTTTTACTCTACTTGCACTACATTTTGGGGCAAGTAATAGTACTTTTACTTGAGTATGATTTTTCAGTACTCTTTCCACCACTGCAGATTAATACATTATTTCAAGTACTTTATTTACATCAAGTACAGTATTTACTATACATTACTACAGTATAGTATCTTTTTCAAGTGGGATATTATTTAATTTCATTTTCCTTCAGCTTAGTCCTTTTATTCATCGTGTCGTCACAGCGGAATGAACAGCCAACTTATCCAGCATATGTTTTACACAGCGGATGCCCTTCCAGCTGCAACCCAGTACTGGGAAAAACCCATACACTACTGCCAATTTAGTTTATTCGATTCACCTATATCACACTGTGGGGGAAACCGGAGCACACGGAGGAAACCCATGTCAACACAGGGAGAACATGCTAACTCCACACAGAAATGCCAACTGACCCAGATGGGACTCAAACCAGCGACTCTTGCTGTAAGGCGACAGTGCTAACCAATGAGCCACTGTGTCGCCAGTGGGTTATTATTATAAAAATAATAAAGAAATAAAGAAATCACTGCTACTACGGCACTTTAGTGTAATATAAAAAAAAAATCAACATTCTTTGTACATATCAACATAAATCAACATATCTCAGCAGAAGTGAACTCAAAGCAAATTATACAGTCGCTTTATCTCTTTGATTTTTCTTCAAGCTGTCTCCTCTACGTCTCCAAACCCTTTATACACACTCATATAAATATAAAACTGTTTTCAGAGGCAGTGCTGTGGGTCCTCCATCACACGAAAACCTTTTGTTTGCTGTTCCATTTTCACAAAGCCTCCTGATCATAGTTACAGTGTGTTTCCATGGATACTGAGCAAACATTTATCATCTTGTGTGTTGGACAAATAAGTTAAACATGAGCAGGAGATGATCGAAACGGTGACTAGATTTACGTTCACATTGTTGTCAATCATGATTAATTCAGTCTGATACGTGTACATGTCGATACGTGTACAGTACAGCTCTGCTACCAGACGAAAATGTACAGTATAACTGAAAGACTTGTATTCTTAAAGAGCCCATATGTTGGGTTGAGAACGGTTAAATTTCACTTTTTGAAGTCCCAAACAACAGGATGATGTGTATGCAAGGTTAAAAAACACTTTCGATGTCTTATAATATCTATTTATTTTTACCTCATTTTCCCACCGACTCCCATATGAATCGTCTGAGCGAGTCTTTTTCCCCAAGCACCTCCTTTCCGTGACGCTACCACGTCACGTCACCACGTCACGTTCGTGTCAGCAGCCCAATGCCAGAACATATTGAAAACAAATCACTGCTTTTGTACAACAGCGCATTGCTATATTCTTCATCATAACAAGAAACATTCAGTAATAATTAACACTTCATGGAGTATTGTAAGCCAACAAATAGTAACATTCGGCAGTAAGCTAAATGGCTACCGCTACATGCTGCACGGAGCAAACACAATACAGACAACTACATCCATATTTACCTTGTTACAGTCAACAAGACTGGAAGAACATACTGGTCCAAATAAACTGGGTATTGATCCATCCTTTAACAACAACCGTTCAACAAATAAGCTGGTAGATTGGTGTAGCTCTCTTCAGAGAGATGACGCAAACACAGCACCGTGTTGGGGATGTAATGCTCAGGTATTTTACGAAAAAAACCTCAACCACTCCAGGTAGGGAAAAGAGGTTTCCAGGTAGGGAAAATAACACAGCTTTTCCCTCGCACTTCAGAGCACAGCGTCTACGGGACATGATTTAACAGGAATGCCGATAAGCTTAGTAAAATTAGCAGCAGTCGTGTTTTCCGGATCAATAACTCATGACCGAAACATTGTTCCTACACAAATAGCACCTCTTTTCAACCGTCGCAATGTATACAATCACCTACAACCTTATTTTCCTAAAAATTAGCTTTCCTACGCGCTGGACGCATTATATTGGACTCTATAAGCAGGCGGCAGAGACTGATCCTTAGGGACCGTCTACAAAGAGCAAAACATGAAAACCAATACTACAAAAGCTGTCAATAAGTTCTCTCTAAATCTTTATACTGCCATCAAACAGTATAAAGATTTACTTAGATATTACTCAGATCACACGTCACTGCTGTCCCGCTGGTTATGCTACAACACTTACTGCAATTACTTACTTACAAGGCACTTACTGCCTTCCACTTTTTCTTCCTGTCTGTGGGCGGGGCCGGGGAGTTCAATTTTCCCGGGGTCTGCGCGCGCAACTAGTATGTTTCGCGTTGACGTCAAGCCGAAACGGCTAAAGACTCGTTCTAATAACGATTCATTTAAACAACAATGAGTCGACTCTTTTATAGATGAATCAATCGATTTAAGCACTTTGCACTTTCAGATTTAGACCTCAGCTGGACATTTCACTTTACTTAGAGCTGTGTAACACACTGCATGGAAGGTCATTTTCAAAAATCCATAATATGGGCTCTTTAAGAACATTATGGAAAGTAAGAAGTGTAGTTCAAGTCAGGGATGAGATATTTGTAAGAAGTTGTATGAGTGTGTTTACATTTACATGTTTTGTCAATCTGATTGAGTGCAATACAGATTCAAGATTCACTCACATAGGATCAACACAGTGACTATAGAAATGTTTACGTCACTGTAAAAATGCTGGGTTCCGCACAATTTCTTGTTGTGTCCCAACACAAATCGATTAAGTTAACACTTGATTTTACAAATTTTAAGTGGATTGAACATTAAAACAATTAGGTCGTCCTAAAAAACGCAAAAAAAAAAAAAAAAGATTTTGATTCAGCTCAATTTGTGTGGTTTATTTATAAACTAATTTCAAGAGGATCACATGCTTTTGATTAAACACAGCTGGCACGGAATCAGGTCCGTATATTGCACCAATGAGATGAATACTGACATACTATAAATAACCAGATCTTTTCACTCCGGTTATCTTCGTCTTGAAGAATCCCCCCTTCCACCCCAGCTCCCCCTCCTTCTCTGATAGGGAGGCACGGCGGCCCAGTGGTAAGCACTGCTGACTCACAGCAAGAACGCCGCACATTCGGCCCCTCACCGAGCCTGTCGGTGTTTCTGTGCGGAGTTTGCATGTTCTCCCCGTGTTCATGTGGGTTTACCTCGGGTCTCACCGATTTCCTTCCACCGTCCAAAGACATACACCATAAGTAAATTGACTACTCCAAAATAGCATCCTAAGGCAACGCTTAGCCAGACATCTCAGCACGTTCACAAGCAGGGGAGTTCATCGAGATCTACCTGAGCTCAAACTCTCCTCTCGCCCTTCAAACGAGAGGTAGCCCCGGGCTCGAGGATATTTTGAGCACATGGCTCTCTTCCGGGACAGCTTGCCAAATATGCTTTACTATCATCCTTAGCTAAGTGTGAACTCTTGAAAAGTAGTTTGTAGTAGTTTGAACAATAACCAAATAAACAAAGCAAAGTCAGTAATCCAAAAGGCGGTGGTGAGGTAAAAGGTACAACCCAATGTTGTGGGATATTGTTTGGAAATGAAAATGGGCTTGATGTCAGAACCCAATGTCAGGCCGATGTCAATGTCAAATGTAAAACAGAAGTAAAATTTTGGTTACTTTTCAACGCAACCTACGGTACAAACAATATTATTACCAATATGACATCTATCAAATGTTGGATTTGGTTGCCATACCTGACGAATAAATGTCAGTATTTGAGGTCAATATGACGATAGTTTAAGATGTTGGCTCGATATTGGATTTTGGTCATCTTCCAACACAATCTAAAATCAAGAAGACATCAACGTCATTTCACGTTTTTATTGGACATAAAAATATCATTGTCCTTAGATGCTAGCAACCTAAATCTAACCTAATATTAATATCTTATGACGTTAAGTGTCTGCTGGGAATGGTCATAACAGATAACGAAAATAGTTCAGGAAAAATGCTTGGCAAGGCAGAAGGTAGTGGCCATACTTCGCAGGGCACTAGATGGAATGCAGAAGCTGATAAGCACATCAACATAGCATATTTTCTGTGACACTATACAACAATAATTTATATTGTTTACATTACTGTGAAGGTTGGGAAGATGTTAATAAAATACAAATGATTGGTCATTTAATAATTGGGCCATCCTTTATTTTGATGGTCCGTTAATTGAATTTAAGTTACATTGCAACTAATTCTCATTAGATTATAAGTAAACTGCTAGGTTGGGGTTAGTGTAAGTTGACATGTTCTTGTGAAGTTTCTTATAGCCAGTTAATTGTCTGTTGAATGTCAGTATGAACACATTAAGGAGACAGTCTACTAATACTCAAATGGACCATCAAAATAAAGTGTTACCAATAAATGATATAAGTAATTATCAATAACATCCGGCTGCAGCTGCATCCCTTCAGGCAAAATTTTAGTATAGCTGAAATAGGATTACAACCTGAAATAACTCTTGGAGAACTGAAGAATGGCTGCCGATTGAATGGCCGCCAGTAGTATTTGTTTCGTCTACACTACAATGATATATTAAAATCTCCATTTCATGGTAGATTTAATATAGTGATTAAAACTCATTCATAATATTTTTTAAAATTTGAATCCATCTAAAACGTCTCCATATTTTAAAGCACATTATGATATGTAACGCATTTATTTGTGAATCTCATGTATTTTAAACGACACTGTTGCAACGTGAAGTTTGCCAAATCATGTCAACGTTACCATAGCAGCAAGAAGTTTGTGAGTTCTGCCAGTGGTCCTGTTAGAAGAAGCCACCGAGTCCACTGACAAAAGAAGTTAGAAAACTCAGCATGGCACCTCAGGGTGTAATTGCCGCATTTGGCTTTCTGACACACTTAACATCACGCCAAGAAAGCTAGTAGCTTTACTGAACAAAACAGAAGAATTAGAAGCTGTGTAAACATAGTTGTACGGCCATTTGCCCTCTCCTCCTTCAATAACAGCACTTCTTTAAAACTGAAAGTGCTGTCCTACAAGACTTCATTGATTTGGAATCAAAACGGAGCATTTGAAATGACCTGGCGTTTTTATATGATGTGATTTAATAAAGCAAACATGGCTCCTGCAGGAAGTACAGTGAAAGCCAAACATGTACTAATACGTGTTGCTATTACTTTATATGAATTAGGTTCCTGTGCCAAGTCTGCATCATTTCAAATCATTCTTGTTTTCTTAAAGGGCATATATTGGACCCCTTTTTTATATTTGATATAAGTATTTTTAGTCAGCAGAATTTGTCTGTAAATTTTCAGCTCAAAACACCCATTAGATTATTAATTATAGCTGTCTAAAGTCTTAATATTGTAGCTCTAAACAGCTTTTTGCTGTTTTGGTACTGGGCCTTTAAGGCTAGTCCTCCCCGCCCACCATTCCCATCAGCGTGCCTCAATCTCCACCCTCAGCTGCATCAGACAGACGCAACAGGAACAGATGTAAAGGAAGCAGATCTCACTACGTTTGAGAAATACTACAGTAAGAACTTTACCAATGACTGTTTGATGTGTTTGTTGAGGAGTTGTACTGCTTTTGCAAGCAAATGTGAAAGAATACAGATTAATATCCACTGCTGTATGGATATCTGTTATGTAAATGTACAAAGTAAACCTGATTTAATGTCAACAAACCGAGATTGAAGCATTTTTTGCTGACACACGGCTGTGTGATGAAGTAAAGCTGAAGTGAATCGCTGTAGTTCATTAACATGCACTGTTTTAAACGTGTTAAACTTGTGAAACTCACTCTTGATCACATCTGATGGTGATTGATGACCTTCGCGAACTGAACAGATCTTTAATTCCCGGTTGCTTTGCGCACGTCCTGTCTTGTTGATATGATTATACGCGTTACTACGGAGACATGTTATTACACAGCTCTCAATCAATTCGGTAGGCGGGGGGACCGCACTCCTACGTAAAGTTGTGGTCGGTCTCAATACCGCTCCAATTGGTCCACCATTTTTATGCTGTTAAATTGAAAAAAAAAAGGACTGGGTGTGTTTATATCACCCCAAAATGACCGTCTATACACTATACCTATACATATGTCTGTCCAAACAGCTAAAAAAGTAGATTTTTTAAAATAGGTGCCCTTTAAACTTAATCCAAAATGTACTCTGAAACTAAAATAAGCAACGTAGTAAGCATTTATGCAAGGCATTTTTGAATCTGATTATGAAAGTTGTCAGAATTCAAAGGAATTCATGTAATGCCAACTCCTGCTGGGGAAATACTAAAATAGACCGAAAATGTGAGTGTTCAGTCCTAAGCATGGGGACTACTGGCTGTTTCTATGGGAGGTGAAGCTTCTAACATCATTGATTTGACTGACGGCTTCAATTAAAGAGTTCTTTTACTGGAAGTGTCATATTGGGCTTTCCAGTTTCTCCCTTTCTTTGCCATTCAAATGACTTTAGTTATACTACTAATGCCGACTGCATGATTTTAGCTCTGATTTTGAGTCGCCGACAGGTTTTGAGAAATTGCAAACAAATGCCTGAAATCACAGGCAAATCGGTGCTTGTTCACGCGTGTAATAATCACACAATATGAACTATCAAAGACGCGATCTGAGAGAATCGCCAATGAGTCGCCGATGCCCGGGAGATATTTGGTGTTAAATATCTGGAGCTGTCGGCGATTCAAATCATGCCGTGTGAAATGTGTTTTACTGAAAATAACACCAGCGATCACCTACAGCCAATGAGAGAGCAGCATTTACTAGTGTGGGTACCTGCAGGCCAGCGGGAGGTTGAGGAGAAGTTAAAAGCGCTCATTTTCAATTTATTCGGACCCAAGAAATGGAGGGAAAATTAGTGTAAATTTGGCAGGAGCTCCCGTGTCTGTTTGACGTGTCATGTGAGCGATATCACAACCCAACCCGGTCAAAAAATAAAAAAGTTGAGGAGAAATTACTAATTCCATTCAAAGCCAGATGAGCAAATATGGACATTTTCTACGCCGATAAAGGCTTCTTTTTCGTTATGTAGTTAATAACAAAAGATATATTGCGTGTTTTTGGGTGTGAGACGTAGTTTGGACAAAGTTGTCGGCGATTCTTCCTATTTTGAAGTCATGCAGTGTGAAACTCCCTGTCTCCGATCCATCTTGCAGTGTAAACACAGCAGCGACAAAACGCAGCCCAGATAGTCATGCAGTGTGAACACATCTGTGACATGACTACTTTGAAAATCACGCAGTCTGAACTCGGCATAAGGTATGGTCTTTAAAAGTCTTTACTTTACACCAGGGGTGTCCAAAGTTTTTGGGCCAAGGGCCAGATGCAAAAAAC
>CAIGQQ010038338.1:3100503-3110503 GCA_903798035.1 Danio albolineatus
TCTATCTATCTATCTATCTATCTATCTATCTATCTATCTATCTATCTATCATCTATCTATCTATCTATCTACCTTACAAATCATATACCCTAATAAAAGTCTTCTGAGATAATAACACTATTCTGCAATGAACTATTGAAAAATCATAATTTGTGTGAAAAGGTTTTTTTAACTGCTACTAGCAGTAATTTCAGTAGAAAACTGCACTAGACCGTATGCATACAGTAGGTACAGTATTTGAGTTTTGTAGATAGTTGAACATTTTTAAAAGGAGCCTGGATTGATTACAAGTTAATTTACATGTATATGAACGTTTTAAAGGGGACCTTTTATGCAAAAATGACTTTTATAATTAGTTTAATCAAAGTTGTGTGGCAACAGTCTGTGAATATAACCAGCTTCAAATGATAAACATTTAATAATTTAATTTGTTATAATCACAATTCATAAAAACAATCTGGAAAAACACTTTGATTGACATTCTCATTTTGCATGATGTCATCAGAGGGGGAAAGTCCTGCCCCTGGTGACCATCTCTCCCTCATCAGCATAGGACGTTAGTCTTGTTTGTGAATCTGCCACTATGCTGACACACAGGCATTTGTAGCTCCGCCCTCTTTTTAAAAGAGCACAATCTCATTTGAATTTAAAGCGACAGTCACCAAAAGGCCACAATTAGGATCAAAACCTAAAAGGGGCAGTTTCAAAGAGTTATAAAACACTATTAGCGTGCTATTTCCAGCTGAAACATCACATACACACTAAAGGGACATTAGAGACATCTTGTAAAAAGGTTTAAACAAAGATGTCTTGACTTTTGTTTACTCATCACATATGTATGCATAGTCGCTTCAGCTTGTAAAATCTCAATGGCCAGTGGCAGTTACCGTGGTACTACACTACACACCAAAACACGTCCAGTCAAATAGCAGCCTTTATAACCCTGACACCTCTGATATGGTTTGAATATACACTGCAGGTTGATTTAATTTTCTTGACATTGCGAAAACATGTGCTGCAGGGGGAAACCCTTGGGTACGGGAGCCAATTCTGTGACAGGGATGAAGTGAGCTAAGGCCTTTCAAAAAGGCACACGCCATCTCCATTGCAAATGAGCGAAGAAGCCAGTTGGCTGCGCGGCACTTTGTGCATTTCAAATGAATAAATGACAAGAGCTTCTATTCTGCCAGTTGCTAAACGCACGTGTTCACTTCAACTTTTCTGCGTCTACACTGAAAAAAAAAAGTGAACTAGTGTGTCTTTCATTCAAAGTACATATTTAGAATGGATTAAGAGAAAAAAAAGGTTTCTGATTTTATGGTTTTTGATTCAATAATGGAACATAATGCATTACAAAAATGCTCCATATGACTTCAATGAGTATGTTTACATTGGCACCAATAATTCAATTTTAATATGATTCAGACAATACTCTGAATTAAGAGTACACACTTAGCTTATGATTGATTATAAAGCTTGTTTGGCATGATGTCCCTTGTTTGGCATGAGCAATAGACCAGCTGAAAGCAGGTTTAAAGCTCATAAGATCCTCGAGCCTGGGGCTCCCTCCCATTTGCAAGGCAAGAGGGGAGTTTGAGCTCAGGTAGATCTGGAGAACTCCTCTGCTGTAGCTGATGAACAAATAGTGATTGCTATGAAAAGATAACTACTTACTAGGAGCATGATTTGGATTTGCCGATTTGGATTAGTCAATTAACTTAAGTTGCATGTTTTTGGATGGTGGGAGGAAACCCACCATGCCACCGTGCCACCCATCTAGGAAAGGATGAGGAGAAGGGGTGGAAAGGGGATTCCTCAAGACGAAGATGGCTGTGATATGGAACTTAGGGTATTTATAGTGGCTTAGGAATCGTCTGATTGGTGAATCATAAATTGGGTAATGCGGGACCAGCTGCAAGCAATCATAACCACGTGATCCTTTTGAAATTAGTATATAAATAAACTTCACTCAAGAGTCTAACACATAAACCGCAATTTTTGATTACCTTAATCCAGGGCTTAATTTGTGCCGGAACATTCCAGATCCGGATCAGACACCTCTGAAATCAGATCCGGCACCTCATTTTACCAATCCCTCTCCTCAACCGCCCTCCATCCGCTGTTAACTTTTGATTTCTTCCGCGACTCCCCAACCCTCTTCGCTTTCGTCCGCAACCTCGCAATTCACGAATTAGGCACTGCCTTAATCTGACTAAAGTCATAATCGAACTAAATTAGAAATCGGATTAAGACATGTGGAGAATTCCTATTTTAGTTGCATTATTGAAGTGTAGTACATGTAAATAGAGCCCTGCATCGGGCCTGGCCGCTAAGACCGGGCTTCGAGCCAATTTTCATGTCACAGCTAGCATACATATAGGGCTTCAGGCCTGCTTTAGAAAAAAAAATTGAAAAATAGTTTAATGAGATCCAATGCATGTGGTCTGGAAGCGCCATTGATGCCTTGCGCATAGAGTTTTCCAGTCATGTGCAATGAAGAACATAAAGAGAAAAATTGCCAATGGTGAACTTAAAACCCTGAAAAAACGCTAGAGGAAAGGCAAACCTCTGGTCAACTTTGGTTGACAACTTTAAATGCTGAGCCAACTGGTTATGCACAATGCACAGCTTGTAAGTGAATTGAGTAAACTCATTATGGACCACGTACGGATTGGATTTCAATGTGATTTAAAAACTAAAACTTACAGTTTAAAAAAAACAACAAACAACCAAAAATCCCAAAATTTGTTCTAAATTATTCTGATATAACAACAAAACGAAAAAACATCGATTAAACACAAATCCGAATTTTCCATACACACACGGATATTTGACACTATTCTCTACACCTACCAAGTCAGTAAAGCAACACAGACAAAAGCATAGATACATATATAATATTCCATTAAAACAACACTCTTCCAACAGGCCGGTTATCTTTTGTTAACACTTCAGTTAGACTTAGCGTTTAGATTCAGTGTACAGCAGGTGATGCTTTTTGGGCGGTTTTTAATTTGATTGTGCAGGTAAAAACCTTTTGGATAGGGTTTGGACTGGAATCAGTCAGCTACATCTGGCAACACAGAGAAGAGCACTGTAGCAGACATGTGCTCAGCTGGATTTTATTGGATGTGTGCAGATGAACCAGAGCTGAGACTGTGAAGAGTCAGTGGTTGAGGTTTATTTTTGCAAAAATGCCTCAGCATTATAGCTTACACTCTTAAAACAAACGGTTCTATATAGAACCAAAAATGGTTCTATCGAGCGCTTCATATATGGAACCCCAAAAAGGTTCTATATAGAACCATTTTAAGGGTTCATTAAATAGAACCCCAAATGGTTCTTTGAATTCAAGTTAGATGGTTCTATTTAGAACCATTTAAGGGTTCTTTTTATTTATTAATGAATTATTGCTACTTATTAATGAATAAAAAATAAAACCAATCCAGACAATTCAAATTGTTTAAATTTATTCAATCCATTATACAAAATATTTTTTAAATAATACTTAAAATTGCACCTCTGCATACTTTGCATTGGACAGCAGATCTACCTTAACAGTTTAATGACATTCAACAATGTAATTGTAATGATTTCAATTTTATAAGCTTTTTTACTGTTTGAGCAAATACAGAGCTTAACTTTCACACATGTCTAAACGGAAGAGAAATATATCACAATGCAGATGAAAACAATACAAAAAACAATATCAATGCATCTATCAAATAACACTACAATTTCAAAAAGTGGATGGTACATGTATGTATTGGTCATCACAACATCCATTTTTATACATAATTTTTAACCTCACATCAAGCAGGTCACTGGTTCGAGTCCCGACTGGGCCAGTTGGCATTTCTGTGTGGAGTTTCCAAGTTCTCCCAGTTTTCTTGTGGGTTTCTTCTGGGTGCTTCGGTTGACCCCACAGTCCAAAAGCATGTGTACGGTATAGGTGAATTGGCCATAGTGAGTGAATGTGTAGATGTAAGAGAATATGGGTGTTTCCAAGTGCTGGGTTGTGGCTGGAAAGGGCAGATGAATTGGTGATTCACTCCACTGTGGTGCCTCTGATAAATGAGGAAGTCGAAGGGTAGCGAGTGAGTGTTGTATACTGACACTTCAAGCCTACAGTAGGTGGAATCAGGAGAGCTGTTGAATCCTGGTTGGTGTAGGACCTTTGGATTTCTGTAAAACAATATTTTAATGTTGAGTACTTTTAACCAATTAACATAAGTCATCAAATAGAATTACAGTTATAATCAATATTAAAGTGTGTGTGTGTTTGGAGGATATGGGATGTAATATAGGGAGTAGTTACCTTCTGCAGTTTCCTCTGCTGGTCCAATGAGACTGTCATGGAGCACTTCCTTCTTTCCTTCCCTTTTTTGGGCTATTTGTTTTAATGATGTTTCTGTGTACTTCACCAAGTTTTCAGCATCCTAAATCCAAAAAAACATTTTGTTTACTTAATGTGTAAGTTTCCAAATAACACATTTTCAGCAATACAAGTTCATTAAACTTGTTCATTAAAATTGATCTCAAAACTATTTAACACACAATGTAACAGTGTTTACTCACAAGCTGTGGCACTCCAAGAAGAAAAAAACTGCTCCATTAGTTCTGCAAACCCCTCCATAATCTGTACTCTGGAAAAGGGTCTTTCATTCGGTTCTTGACTTATGAGTATCTGGTGTCGCATTCAAAGTTCATCACAATCTGAGGTAGGAAGACAGCATTTTAGAGTGTGTAAATATGAATTTATATCACAGAATTAATCTACCTTTGACATAAACTGTATTGAACTGAACTTACCTTGTGTTAAGTTCCTCAGAGTACAGTTCACTTCCTTTTCATCCCATTATTTTGTTTCATTTGCGAGATGATTGATGAGCTCACCACTGAAATCCTTTCATTTTTAAATTTGTTTTGAAGACATTGCAACAAATCCTGTAGGCAAATTTACACTTTATTTCAATACATATTTTTTTCTCTGCAGGACTTTTAAATAAGCAATGACCCTAATATTCTCACTGTACAAACAGCAGCAATAAGTAATAGAACATTTTTGTGATGAATATATTATTTCAGTACACAACAACCAAGTCTGACATATGCATGTTATAAAATACAATATTTACCAGGTGTCCTTGTTGATGATAATTGTGCCACAATTATGGATGTAACGCATGTCCTTCTTTAAGCTGGGATCTTTCCTCTTCAAAGCTACTTGTGTCCTGCAGACCAAGGTTGGGAACTTAATATGGGTCCAATTACTCTTTCTGTAATCATGAATACAATGTTAAAGTCTTTTATAATATTCATTTCATCATACTTAATAAATACAGTTTGTTTAGATTTAAAAACAATGATACATACCAAGCACAAGATTTATGACGCAGTTGTTTCCAGGCTATTTGAAGAAAAGCAAGATATACATTAAAATATGAATTTTAAACTTATTTAGCACAATATATACATATGTAGCCTATATTTAACAAGGTTCAATATTTCACAATACATTTAACCAGCATGTTTGTATGTGCTTCATAAATAACACCTGATCTTTCATTTCAAACAGAGGATAGATACTGAAAATTACACAGCCAGAAAATGTAAAAAGTTTGTCCACAGCAGAGGTCATGGTTTCAACATTAGGAAGAGAGGCAAAAGAGTCATTCTTTGACAATTACATACCGGCATCCATGTCCTAAAGAACTGATGGAAACAAACTGTGGCTGAGCTGACTTCAGGATCCCCTTCATGGATTCAGTGAGCAAAGATGGAACATTGTTTCATTTCTAAAGGCTGGTACCAATGAAAACCATTAGAAAATTGCTGCATTAGAAACAATTTTGTTTATCACAAGCTAACACAGTAAAAACCATACCATAGGTATGATACAGTACAGCAGATTTCACACAGCACTTACTTCTAGCAACAGTTCTCCCAGATGCCATGGGTGGAAGAAGATGAATGAGGATCTTCAGCATAGAGTAACACAGCTCATCTTGAAGAAGTGAAGATGCAGGTCACATGCAAAATAAAAATTAAATTTATTAAAATTAATTAATATGTATTTGTAATAATTACTTTATCATAAATTGAAAATTAAAATTTACATTACGTTTTCTTGTTTAAACTATGTTTACAAAAGTGTGCACAGGCAACAGACATTTTTGCTGAAGTTCATACCATCATGCTGATTGTCAGACTTCTCCAGCAAGTATCTAATGTCATTTTTCCTCTCCAAGGACACTATTCCCTTGAGATTTGGAATTATGTTCCTTTCCCGTTTCTGGATTGACAAATCCTCTTTCCCATCTGCAAGCTTGGAAAATTCAATGTCTACCTTCAAAAAAAAAAAAAAAAAAAAACAATAATTTCCTATTTAAATTAATGTAATAATTTGCAAACAAATACAGCTTACATTGACTTAAAAAAAACACTCACATGTTTCTTTACAAGGTCATTGACAGCAACTTTATCAATAACCTTTCTTAAGGAAATAGACAGCGTCTTTGTCTCTTCGTGTTCTCTCAGGATTGTATTTTCTTCAAGCAGTGTCACCAATCTATTTGTGGTGCCAGTCTGAGTTTTATCTTTTCTATGACATTAAGAAATGACAAAAACATTTTATTTATTTAAATATTTACTATTATATAATATTAAAAGTGGAAGACATTATTCATTTACCCATAATGAATGCACACTTCTTTCTGATGAATCAGGGATGTTGCTTGTAATATATTATATTTAAAGTTTGTCATGCTCCATGCCAACTGTGAATAGTTTTCTCCATGTTTCCTTTCCGTCTATGAGCAGTTGCAAGAGCTCGGTGTAGAAGTGTTAGAGTAACTGTAATTTGTTCCTCGACTTCCTTTATCTAAGTAAAAGGGAAAGAAATCCATATATACACAGCACAGTGAAAAAACAAATACATGTAACAGTGTACAACAATACAAAGCATATTTTGAATAGTATGTGACTAGACGGGTGGCCCAAAATGGCGCGCAAGTTTGATTACAATAAAGGTTTTCATATTTAGACATTTTTTTATGAATTTGCTCACACCAAGGCGCCATTTGTTGTCTGTCCGCAGCATCCAGCTAACCTTAAGTCTCGGGCTGATACACAAATTACTGTCCAAGGGCATCATCATTAAATAGCATTATGATTACGTAACGTTATAGAATGTCTCCGGCGTGAGATAACGTTACCTCGAGTTCAGAGACGCCGAGGCTTTACGTTCACTTTCACACACTCAACATTCACGTTCACATCAATTATAAAGTGACGCTAACTTTCCTACCGAAATCACAACAAACCTATGCTAAGTCTTCCGCTTGATACGTGTTATTAACAATTCTGCAAACACAAGTTTACAAAAAAATCGCGCCAAATGGGTTAACTGTTAACCTAGCTTGCGACAAAGTTAATAGGTCACCCGTGTAGTACGATACACAGACAACATAGTAGAAAAAACAACTTCTAGGACAACAAACACAAAACATTCTTAAGCAAAGTGGAAAAATATTTACTGTCGTAGACGAATTGTAATTAATTTCACTCACCTGAGGCAGAGAGCTTCATATCCGACAGGGCCGTGGGAGCGATGGTTGAAAATGAACGTCACTGCGCATGCACTTAGCGCGCGCGCGCGCACGTTCACAGCGCGTACATTTCACCCAGGTATACTCAAATACTTATTTTATATTGCCAACATGATAATTAAATTACATAAATACAGTAGACATCGCCCTTTGACTACAGGTAAAATAAATGTGCATTTTATACAGTATGTGTACTGCTTAAATGTAGTAAAACCAAACAGAAAGGGATTTTGGTTTAACACAGCCATTGTGTAAACAGCTAAGCACAATATTAACACACAATGTGTCTGTAGCAACACAAGATGTATTACGAACCGTTTAACACATATTTTGTGTTTTTTTTTAGCACATCATTTTTAAGAGTGAAGTTATCATGATTATTAGTTTAAAATAAATTATTAAACCTGCATGAAACAAAAATCCTATCATACATTGATTACGTTTTTGACCATAGCAGTCATTTTAATAGGTTTTGACTCGAAAAGCGTTGTCTCTCTGTGTTATAGCTTATTATTAGTTTATAATCTTTACTATATAAGTATGTTATAAATCAGAAATTATAGAACCATTTTAATCAAAAAGGTTCTTTGCACTCAAAGGGTTCTAAATAGAACCATTTTTGGGGTAAAAGGTTCTACTGGCCAAGTATAGAACCCTAGGGTTCTATATAGAACCTCAAGGAATCTTTTTTTTTTAGAGTGTAGTCTTCTGCTGTGTTCCCTCTGAGGAGTGTTTCTGAAATCTACACGCTGACAACGGAGAATTCGTCGACCGTTTGTTAAAGGAAGGATCAGAAAAGACTATTGATGTATGCAGGGACTGGCCATAGGGAACACCGGGACATTTCCCAGTGGCCTGGCGGTGAATCTGGCCTGCTATCCAACAAGTGTGAGTAAATGTGATTAAAACGGTTGCCTCATTGTTTTCTCTAGCATGTAAATGATGCATTTAATTGTGTTTTGTAACTTGTAACCGCTTGTAGTATATCTGGTTAACTTCTATTCTCATATCGTGTCTAAAGCCACATTGTAAACGCGACGCATGCCGCTTTGTTTACGGATTAAAATGCGTTTGTGAACTTGTGTTCCTCTGCTGTTTGTCGTTGCTATGGCTACATCAGCTCTCCTACACACGTGTGGCGGTCCTGTTTCATAATGATTCAGCTTTTGCCGCTGTGTGCACTAATACTGCATGTGTGTCGCTGTTTTTACTTCTGGTTAAGAATAGAGTGATATGCTAGGAGACCGGGGGGTTAGTTTCGGGGGTGAGGTGTCTGAAATACGGGCGACTCCCGATAAAAACGAGTGTTGGCAGATATGCTCACGCACACACTATGACTACTTCAATATTGATAAGCCATGGCGGGCTTTCTGTCGCGCTAAATGATGTCGACCAATCGCAACAGACTGGGTCATCAGTCCAATCAGCGCAGATTAGCATTGTGCTAAGGAGGGGTTTTGGAACAAATGAATCGCTGAACGATACATATAGGAGTCGCTGGGATATTGAGGTAAAAATAAATGCATATTATAAGACAATGAAAGTGTTTTTTGATCATGTATGCATATTAGGCTGCTGTTGGAGACCCCCAAAACCAAAATATGACCCTTTTTAATGTAAAATAGGTGCTCTTTAAGTCAAGAAGTCTATGTTTAGACATCTATTAAATGTCTATTATACACCACAAAAAAAGCTTTCTGGCTAGTCTGGCTAAGCTGAAAAATAAACAGAACATGGACCAAAGATAAACGAACCAAACATAACATGCAATGCTAGACAAATCACAATAGAGAGTGATGCATCCGAAATATAATGAGCGGAGAGCGAGCATATATCATTAACATTCAGTGCAGACATTGGAATCACTTTCTCTAGCAGCAGATCTTTGTTTCTGGAATTACTGCAGCTGTTTTGACCCCTTTAAACATTTTATGAGCTCTTTGCGAGTTGGTAAAAACACAAATATGTACACGCATATAATGAATGTGTGCTCCCAGCATTGTTTTAGATGCTCAGGAAAGTTCCATCAAATAGTCAAGGGTGCATTTCATGAACAGCATCGTAACTCAATGCTTAACTGCCACAGAAATAAATGCATTCTTGCAGAAACTAAAAGCGAGTCACGACTGTTTCATTTGACGCACAAAACTGATTGATTTAAAGTGGTGGTCCAGAATGTATTATTAAGGCTTGGTTGTGTTTATAAGATGCAAAGCAATGTGTGCTCATGCTTCACTTGTAGAAAGTCATGCTATTTTTTCATATATCTTACTTTGATTATATACAGCTACTCAGCTAACATGAAAACCACTGTCATATTTCCTAGTTCCACCGGAAAGCCTGCCCTCAAGAGGCTCTGATTGGTCAGCTAACATAATGTGCTGTGATTC
>CAIGQQ010038338.1:3142526-3170026 GCA_903798035.1 Danio albolineatus
ATTGTTGATATCAAAAACTGAATTGTTGATATCAAAAACTGAATTGTAAACCCATTATTCGTCTATTATGTTTACCTGTTAGACCTCCTGTCTTGTCGTGTCCAGCCCTGCTTTTTCCCTGCCAGCCCAGTCAAGTTTGTTTTTGATTGTTTATTTGTTTTGTTAATGTTTTCCCCCTCGGGGTAGTTTGTTTTGCTCTTTTGTTTAAATTTTTATAAATAAAAACCCTTATTTATAAACTTACTTGAGTCCTCGCTCTCCTTTCCCTACCCCAACCGTGACAATTTTATGATTGATTTATTGTAAGGGACACCCAAGCACCCAAAAATATTTTTATTTCCTCCTAAAGCAAACATTCATGACACAGAGGGTTAATTAGGCTAACTAGGCAATGATGGTTTGTTCTATAAACAAACGAAAAGGTATTGCTTAATTCAAAATGATATAATAATAATGCTAAAATAATATAATAAAATAATGCTATAATATTGACCTTAAAATGCTTTAAAAATAAAAACTATTTTTATTTTAGCCATAATAAAACAATTAAGACTTTCCCCAGAGGCAAAAATAATATAAATATAAATAATAAAATTTGATGCATCACAATGTACGAAGAAAGAACAATTTACAGATTTATTTTCTTTTTGCCATCGCCACTCATGAATGTTGTATGAATTTACGTGTGTTAGGTTACCATAGAAACGTAAGTTACCATAGAAATGTACTAACTTGCCCTTTATTGGTGTCGTGAACCACACATTTAAACCACAGCATCACATATTGGTTGAAACATCCTTTTATTGTAAACTGAGCTCTTATTCACGTTGCTGTAAAAATTACAATATAAATGGATTTGTATTCTCAATAGGAAACTGATTTCTAGTAATGGTTATATATTTTTTTTACTTTAAAATATTATTGAAGAGAGACAGCTGGAGAGCCACATATTTTTGGCGAGGAGCCACATATGGCACCCAAGTCATAGGTTCCCTACCACTGATCTAAAGGGTTAATGGAGCCAACTGATAATCAACAGTAAAGATTACAAATTTTACCTCTTCCCAACAGGGAAAACAACCAACAATAAAAAAAATGCATGATTATATGGTGTAATGGTTTTGTAATAATATTTTTAAAAAAAATTGGTTTTAATGGAAGTCAATGGAGCAAAAACAGTCACCAACAGAGAACAAATGAAAATTAATAAAAAACAATGCATCGAAAGCAATGTTGTTTCACATGTCCAAGACTTTGATAAAAGGTCAAATGAAATCCAGTCCACAATTACTCTATATTGAAAATACTTCATTTTGTGTGTTTTTTTTTTTACTAAATGAGTGACATCATCTATGAATTTGGCATTTAAAGAGTTAAAATCCTGTCACTTTTTAAAAACATTCAGTAGTTTTGATCAGGACTGAGGTTGAATGACAGATTTCTGAAAAAAAAATGAAAAAAAATGTTTATCTGATGCATTTTTACAGCAGTTTAAAGTGACTAAGTCAAAGGGAATGAATGAATGAATGAATGAATGAATTAATGAATGAATGAATGAATGAATGAATGAATAGTGTGCCTTCAGGAAAACTGATTCGAGATTCAATGCCCATAATCATTTGACTGTATGTTTACCATTACAATGAGAAATGAAAGCAATGCTGCTGTTAAAAGCTGAAAGCTAATGTTTATCCGCTAGCTTGCATATGTAGAACCTGCAGGTGTAATAACCCAGAGGTGGAAGAGATTTGACACAAGAGTCTTGCAAAGCGATTTCATGACGAAACATGAAAACAAACAGAAATAAGAACTCTATGCACTCGTGGGTAATAGAGCAATGCATAGAGGCAATGGATTAGGAAAATGACTTGTTTTCATCTTCTCACAGTTCATTATTTCAAAGAGAATAAGGCATTAGGACATTTTTTTCCTCAGCCCGATAAACAAATTCTGATTAATTTTCTTGGTAAACAAAGCCTTACAGCTCTGTTTGCAGTGAGATTATTTTAGAAATTTCTGTACAATTGAACAAAGCTACGAGTGATTTGTTTCCTGACTTTAAGGCGAAGGAGGAGAAAAAAAAATTATCATTAAACTACAAAGCAACTTGAAGCCAAGGAGAAAAAGAGGAAAACGCCACAAATCAGGAGATGAGCAGCGGGGAGACTGCAAACGTGTAGTCGCTCAGCCATTCATGGGTAATTAACAGTGTTTAAAAGTGTAAAAATTAATCATTTAATGCAGTTTCTGAAAAACACATACACGCGCGAGACACAAAAGCGCAGTCTTTAGTTACATGCTGTTTCTCTGAGTCATGAAACACTACGTTTTATGAGGTTTATGCTTTTCACATTATAGAAGTCATTGGGAACATCTGTTCATTTAAATTGTATGAAACTGGTTAATTTAGAGCTCTTTTTTTACTCTATTTTCCTCTTCCAGGTTTGAAATCGACATTAGTGATGGGAAGTTCGGATCATTTTACTGAATCAGACTTTTGAGTCTCGTTCATCGACATGAACGAATCTTTTTTCGAGTCCATTCGTTCAATTTGCCAAAAATAACATTAAAATGTTATAAGATGATGCTTCCAAACACATCTACAACTTGCCCAAATGTTGATCATGCTGCAAGTTATAAATAGAATACTAGCGTACAATATAATGCTACTAAGTGAAGTTTCACAAACAAATTTCGAGAGGAACACGTGATACGATTGACCGCAGCTGGTCTCTCATTACAATCACTAGCCAGCCAATCAGACTAAACCAATCCCACTGTAAGTATCCCAGCAAACATCACTCCCTTATCTTCGTTTTCCAAAGAAACCCCCCATCCACCCCTTCTCCTCCTTCTGTCTTTAGCCCTCGAGAATTACCTGATCTCGTTCTCCCCGTTACATGCTCATTCTACCAGGCGGGAGCCCTGGGCTCAACTATCTCCGAGCTCAGGGTTCTCTCCCGAGACAGCATGCCAAACCTGCTAACAGTTGTCAAACAGTATCTAAGTGGAAACTCTTGAAAAAACTGAAAATAATCCTTCATTAGCTCTGCTCACCTCTTTTGGCATGTCTTCAAATTTGAGTCGTTCGTTCACCCGACACTTAAAGTCCCATATGAGGTTAACCAGTGCACACCAACAACTACCAACAACTTCCTTCTCTTAAACTCAGACAAAACTGAACTATTACTTATAGGACCTAAATCGTGTACACAGCAGATCTCACAACTCGACCTGCAACTAGAGGGATGCAGAGTTAGCATTAGCTCCACTGTTAAAGATCTGGGTGTTATATTAGACAGCAATTTAACTTTTGAAAACCATATCTCCCATATCACAAAAACTGCATTCTTTCATCTGAGAAATATTGCTAAGCTACGAAGTATGCTATCCATCTCAGATGCAGAAAGGCTAGTTCATGCTTTTATGACCTCTAGGCTGGATTACTGTAATGCTCTGTTCGCTGGTTGCCCAGCATCCTCTATTAACAAACTTCAGCTAGTACAAAATGCAGCCGTCAGAGTTCTTACCAGGTCTAGAAAATATGATCATATCACCCCAATTTTATCCTCGTTACACTGGCTGCCTGTTAAGTTTCGTATTGAGTTTAAAATATTACTTCTTACCTATAAAGCATTAAATAATCTAGCTCCTGTTTATCTAACCAACCTTCTGTCTCGCTACAATCCAACCCGTTCTTTAAGATCTCAAAACTCAGGGATTCTGGTAGTACCCAGAATAGCAAAGTCAAGTAAAGGAGGTCGAGCCTTCTCATTTATGGCTCCTAAACTCTGGAATAGCCTTCCTGATAATGTCCGAGGCTCAGACACACTCTCACAGTTCAAAACTAGATTAAAGACCTATCTTTTTAGAAAAGCATACACTCAATGCATCACATAGCGGTATGATGCATGAATGTGCTCCACGCATCTCGTTTATATACACTATGAACTGCAGCTACGCTAATTATTCTCTTTGTTCTCTATTTCCAACAGGGGATACCCATCCCGAGGCCCCCAGAGACTATGCAGCGCCACGGATGCGATCCAAGACCCGTGACGAGACCATTCCAAGGCTCCATAATCTTGGACCTCGCTGTATCCTGAGCAGCTGCTTGGCGGAGTAGCAAGCAAGAGACGGATTCCTGTGACCCTCCAAGGACAGACGAGCCTCCGGCACCTAGACTGCAGCTAGAGCTGCGCACCGATGGATTACTCTTCAGTGTTTGGACTCTAAGTAGTCAATGTTAAACAACACTGAACTGAACTGAACTCCAACACTAATAACTGGACTGACATTTTCAATTTACTATAACCTTTTATGTGAAGCTGCTTTGACACAATCTACATTGTAAAAGCGCTATAGAAATAAAGGTGAATTGAATTGAATTGAATTGAATGAGTTAAACATATGTTATTAAACACAGTCCGAAACACCCAAGATTTCTTCACCTTTTGAGTCTTTGGGTTTTTGAGTCGTTTGTTCATCTCATGACAGCATGGACTCGACAAGGACTCGAGAGATGAACAGATCAAATCTTTTTCCGGCTCTAAATACATATGATTGGCTTCAGTCTTACATGTGACGAACAAACGACACAAACCAAGGACTCGAGAGATGAACAGATCAAATCTTTTATCAGCTCTGACTGCATATGATCGGCTTCTGTCTTTCACGTGATGAACGAATGACTCAAACCCGATAGTGAAATCAAAAAATAATTGAATCTTCTCTTCCGCCTGCACTCCCTGAGAGGACTCATCGTTCTCGAGTCACATAAAAGATTCATTCAAAATGAACAAATCATTCAAGAGCGACCCATAGCTAATCGACATTTTGTCCTCAGCATATGATGTGCCAAATGATCAGTAATCAACAATGACTCAGTAATTGTTCTTATCCTATGAGAATAGTAATTATTTTTAGCATATGTTGTGTTCCTGACAGATGTGAAATCTTGTACAGTAGGGGAGTACATGACAGAACCAATCAAACTGCTGATGTAAACCCTGCAAAATAAGCATTAAAAGTTAAAGCACACACAGCAAAAATTCCAGTGTTAAATATACAGTGTGATTTGTTTTGGTGTTGTTCAGTGTTAAAACCGGAGTACATTTTAATCCACGAGTGTGAAAGAGCGTATATTTAAAAGTTTTTCTGTTAAGTGTTAATCTTTTAACCCAATATGCAGAGTATTTCCCACTAGTGATGGGAAGTCCAGGTTTTTTTCTCGAACCGGTTCTTTCGGACAAACAGTGATCAAACCAGCATACTTTATGAGTCCTGATGATACACAGTAAAAATTCCAGTGTTAAATATACAGTGTTGTTTTTTTGGTTTTGTTCAGCGTTAAAACTGGAGTACATTTTAAATCACGAGTGTGAAAGAGTATATTTAAGAGTTTTTTTTTCCAGTGTTAAACTTTTACTCCAAAATGCAGTGTATTTCCCACTAGTGATCCCACTAGTTTTTTTTTTTACTCGAACCAGTTCTTTCAGACAAACAGTGATCAAACCAGTATGTTTTACGAGTCTTGATGATATTATAAATGATAAGATATAATAAATTAACTCTCATCAGAAACAATTCAAGTCAATTCAACTTTTTTGTATAGCTCTTTTACAATGTAGATTTTGTCAAAGCAGCTTTACATGTATTATAAAAAAACTTTATTGTTATTAAATAAAGTGAGTAATGTACAAATTTAATATATAAACACTTTGAAGAGTAACACACACTAGTTTGATGTAAGAATGAACTCTTACTGTGTTAAAATGAACTCTGAGTAATTCACACTTTAGAAAGTGTTATTTTAACTCCAAAACGGAGGGAGTCATATGTACACCCAAGGAGTGTTAGGTTAAACTCAAATTGAGTTAAATGTACACTGATTTTTTTGCTGTGTATAATAAATTAATTCTCATCAGAAGCAGTGTACTATATGCACTCATTAGCTTATATACACATGCATAATCCATTAATGAATGAAAAGATTAATGAACATTTAATAAATCAAACTATTTTTAACATATTTGAACACTGTTATGTCACACACACCAATTGATAATATAGGAAAAAAGGTAACATACTAACACTTTGAAGGGTAACACACACTCCAGTGTGATGTATGAATAAACTCTTACTGTGTTAAAAATGAACTCTGTGCGTGATGTACAAATTTCACACTTCAGAAAGTGTTATTTTAACTCCAACATGGAGGGAGTCATATGTACACCCAAGGAGTGTTAAGCTAAACTCAAATTGAGTTAAATGTACACTGATTTTTTTGCTGTGCATAACAGCACAAACTCTACAAAAATGCTGGGTTCCATCCCGCTCTCCCTCGTGAAGCTAATACGGAAGAGAGAGAGAGAGAGCGCAGTACAGCGCACTCCCTTCAGATCATCACCACGCACGACTACGGTTCTTAAAGTATGGCTGTATTTCTCAAGCAAGGATTCTGATACAGCAACGCGAAGCAGACGCTTTACAAAAGTTGCGTGTAGGGGGAAACACGTCAAACTTAATGAAACATTTGAGGGCGCTTGGAATCAACTTAGAGAGGAATGGGCTGTCAGATGATGCGACATCATCTGGCACTTTCACTGAGTACATTTACATGATCCATATTATCCATATTATCCTTTATCCATATTCCTTTGCTCATTAAACACACGCAGGGCCGGAGCAGCTGAACTGGTGCTCTAGGCGAACGGTGATCACGCCGCCCTCAACCCGAAAGTGAAAAAGAAAGTGACCGGTTCGCGGATGAACGTGAGGACCGGGAGGGTGGGGGTAGGTGTCGTGGATTAAAGTGAGGACCGAGGGGTTCTCTCACTATTCTGCCGACCAAGACGGCCGCCTAGGTCGCCTCTACAGACACGCCGGCCCTGAACGCACATCGGCCACAACAGGAAATTAAAAAAAAATCTGCCACTGCGTTAAATGCGTAAATTTTTTTAAAAGGTTTAAATATTTCAAATTAATCGGCGTGCGTTAACGCACTAATTTTGACAGCCCTAGTAAAAATAAATGCATATTATAAGACATTGAAAGTGTTTGCCAAAATAACATTAAAATGTTATAAGATGATGCTTCCAAACACATCTACAACTAGCCCAAATGTTGATCACGCTGCAAGTTATAAATAGAGTACTAGCGTACAATATAATGCTACTAAAAAACTGAAAATAGTCCTTCATTAGCTCTGCTCACCTCTTTTGGCATGTCTTCAAATTTGAGTCGTTCATTCACCCGACACTAACAGTCCCATATGAGCTTAACCAGTGCACACAGTCCGAAACACCCATGATTTCTTCACCTTTTGAGTCTTTGGGTTTTTGAGTCGTTTGTTCATCTCATGACAGCATGGACTCGACAAGGACTCGAGAGATGAACAGATCAAATCTTTTTCCGGCTCTAAATGCATATGATTGGCCTTGCATTGGCCCTTGCATTAGCCCTGCCACTGCGTTAAATGCGTTAATTTTTTTAAAAGGTTTAAATATTTCAAATTAATCGGCGTGCGTTAACGCACTAATTTTGACAGCCCTAGTAAAAATAAATGCATATTATAAGACATTGAAAGTGTTTTTTGATCTTGCATGCACGTTAGCCTGTTTTTGGAGACCCCCAAAACCAAAATATGACCTTTTTTAATGCATAATAGAGGCTCTTTAAAATACAAATTTACTGGTCTTAAAATGATCACATTTTTAAAGAGACATCAGCCGTGGTATTTCACATCACTGAAACAAGCAAGGGTTGTGGATATTTAACATGACCCTTGACATTAAGACAGTCTGACATTCACAACTTCGCTGACTAAAGTCTTTTGTCGCGTCTCGTAAGCGTCTTTTGGCGTACTCAAAATGTTTCCGCTTCACAATGTCGAACGTCTAAGCCTATCGGATCCTGCAGGAGCGTGAAAAATGTCCTACTCCTGAGCCTGTGCGGCCTAGAAACGGAATATATTAAAAGCTAATCGGGGTCTTCGTATTCACACAACTATTAGAGGATCAGACAGGTGAGGTGCAGATGAGTCAGGCTCGCTTCTTGATAAATTAATAAGAATGAGGCCTGTACATGTGTTCGTCGACTGAGGGCAGCTCAAACATCCTCCTGCTAAATTGATTTAATGGCATATATTAGCATCTCATCTTCTGAGGAGCTCTCGTGTTTAGAAAAGCTCAAAGCTCTTTATGTCCGCTGTTCGTTAAGAGCTGGAGATTGGCTGACACTTTATTTTACAGTGTCATTGTTGTGTGGATTCTGGATTGTAATACGAGTAAATGGTGATGCATAATTACGTGAAAGTAACTGTAAACTGTAACTCTAGCTAAGCACATTTTCATCAGGGGTTTTAAAATAAATATGCTTTACAGTCACAATTATTAGCCCTCCTATGGAATTTGAATTATTTTTTCAAATATTTCTCAAGCGTGATTATTAGTGTACATGATGTTTTAGCCCATTTTTAAAACAATAGTAATAATTATTTAATTTATGTTTATTTCTATAGCGCATTTACAATTGAATAAACTCAATAAAACGGAAACAGTTTTTTATTGGGTTAAACACAACAAAATAAATTTTAGAATAACTGAACTTAAATAACTACATCGAATAAAGCTAAATTGTGAATGTTATGTTGAATGAACTAAACCACATTACATTACTTTGATGTAACTAACTTAAATTCACTAAAATAAATATTCTTTCTTTAAGGTAACTTAACTTAGTTACGTGGAACCAGTGGACAAAACAAAGTTAATTAAAGCCAACATATCATTTTTTTGAGTGCATACTATTGAATAAACTCAATGAAATGGAAACAGTTTTTTATTGGGTTAAACATAACAATATACATTTTAGAATAATTGAACTTAAATAACTACATAGAATAAAGCTAAATTATGGATGTTATGTTGAATGAACTAAACCACATTACATTACTTTGATGTAACTAACTTAAATTCACTAAAATAAACATTCTTTCTTTAAGGTAAGTTAACTTAGTTATGTGGAACCAGTGGACAAAACAAAGTTAATTAAAGCCAACATATCATTTTTTTGAGTGTAGATTGTGTCAAAGCAGCTTAACATAAAAGTTCTAGTGAACTGAAACTGTGTCAGTCCAGTTTTTAGAGTTAGGTTAGTTCAGTTCAGTGTGGTTTAAATTTCCAAAATGTGCAGCTCCACAAGTCCCACACTGATATTATATCAAATTACTATACGTTAAACTATAAGTTTCAAAGTTGCAGACAATACAACAGTGCGATATTTAATGTGTTTCTCATTATTATAAATTTTTTTTTTAAATAAACAGTAAAGCATTTGCCACTTTGTAATGTTGCCAATTCTTTTCACAACACTTAAAAGACGTTGAGGGACTGGAGACTCCCAGTGATGAAGTGTTCCGGGTGTAATTTTGTCTCATTATTCCTGCAAACAAGTCTTAAGGTGGGCAGGGTCTTTGTTGTCAAATGTTGTGCCTCAAAATGCACCACACATTCTCTATTGGAAACAGGTCGGGACTGCAGGCAGGCCAGTCAAGTGCTTGTGTCCTCTTTCTTCGCAGCCAGGACTTTTTATTTACATTTATCTCATTTGTTCGTTCGTTCGTTCATTTGTTCGTTTATTTATTTATTTAATACAAAGTAGTTTTGAAACTGAAACACTATAAATAATGGCAACTTTATTTATTTATTCTCAAAATGTTATGGTGGCTTTGATGCATGCAAAATGATTGAACATTTTGCATGTTATATATTAAACTTGCGCCATATTAAGCATGTCATTTCAATTATTTATTTATTTATTTATTTATTTTTATTTATTTTTTGTTCATTAATTGATTGATTGGTTGATTGATTAGTTCATTTGTTTGTTTGTTTATTTATTTATTTATTTTCAAAACATTTATTTATTTATTTATTCTCAAAACATTTGTGGTGGCTTTGATTTTCATTTTATATCTTATACTTGAGCCATATTAAGCACTTGATTTTAGCAGATTTATTTATTTATTTATTTATTTGTTTGTTTGTTTGTTTATTCGTTTATTTATTTATTTGTTCATTCATTCATTTGCTTATTTTCTTTATTCCCATATTTAAAAAGATTAAAAACAATAAATTAAAAGATTAGTAGTCTTCTTCCTCAAACATTGTGATACATTTGATTTGTATTTTATATCTTATACTTGAACCATATTAACCCCTTGATTTTACAGATTTATTTATTTATTCATTTATTCGTTTATTCATTTGTTTGTTTGTTTATTTATTTGTTTATTTGTTTATTTATTTATTTTCTTTATTCCAGTATTTAACAAGATTTTATAAATAAATTAGTTTCCTCTTTCGTTTGTACAATGCAAGCTTTCATTTCAAACTTCAAGTCTTTGGAAGGCACTTTGATGAATGCTAGGCAAAACACTGACAATGAACGATCAGACAATGAGTGATTACTTCAATACAAATTTGCCATTACTGAATTAATTTTCTTCTAAAATGGATTGTTAAATTTGTTTTTAGCTCATATCCGCTGTCAGTAAACACGATCAAGCCCATTCCCTAATATATTCCTTATTTATTCATCTTTCCCCCCCTAGAATACACATAAAATAATATCCTGTCCTTTTTTAACCTCATCATAGATTTTGACCATATGTATATTTGGAAAAAAAACATATCAATATATGCAGCCAGAAAGAATAAAATGGATTTTGAAATTACTTGGCAGCAGCAAAATCATATTGTTTGGACTGATTATTTTCCGTGCCTCATTTGGCTTTTGACCATTATAGTAGCTACAACAAAATATATTTTCCTTCAAATCAATCACCTCATACATGGAATAAGCTACATCATTATATGAGCGTACTTTACACACAGCCAGTGTTATTTTAGATGACAAATACTACAAAAACAGACTGAGATGTTGTTTTTTGAGTGTTTTATCAATGATACATATTTCTGAAGCATTAAAACTCGTCTTTGCAAATTTTTTTTAAAAATTCAACAATTACCATTTTAACAGTGCATTACTTCTCCATTAATGACACACGTGGGATCCTGGACCACAAAACCAGTCAAAAGTGTCAAGAAATCGACATTTCTAAATGATATACAGCAAATTAAAGTTGAATAAATAAGCTTTCCATGAAAGTATGGTTTGTTAGGATACTTGCAAAGCGCTAACCAGAGACTAAAACTAAAGAGTCTTGAAAATATGTGGAGGAAACTGTGCTGAATAATCATGAAAGTGATATACATTGTCGAAAGTATAACCTGAACACATATTCAACTGATTTAGCCAAACAAGGGAATATATATTTATATACAAAAATCCTAACCCTAACCCTAACTTGACTGGCCTGGCTGCAGTCCCGACCTGTCTCCAATAGAAAATGTGTGGCATAATTTGAAGCACAAAATGCATCAGTGAATACCTCGTACTATTGCCCACGTTAAGACTTGTTTACAGGAAGAATGGGACAAAATTACACCACAAACACTTCATCACTTGGTGTCTTCAGTCCCTAAACGTCTTTTAAGGTTTGTGAAAAGGAATGGCAACATTACAAAGTGGTGAATATTATATTTTCAAGACATTGAGTTGCATCCCAACCAACCACATTTACATGTTGATGTGTACACACACACAGTACGCACATGCACTGACACAACATAAGGACACGCAAATGCACATACTCAAACATACAAATAGTTCCTCTCAAATGTCCTTTTTTTTCCACTGAAACACACACACACACACACACACAGAGACACACACACATGTGCAGTAAGTCGGTGTGAACCCCTTTGAAGAAGCCATGATGATCTCAGCTAATGAGATAAGAGACTGTGTAACCACGGTGACAAATGCAGCCATTTGAGTCCAGAAGGAGGAAAACAAGAGGAGATTATGCATGCAAGCAGCAGGTGAGAGATACTGAGCTATTGTGCCTCTTTTGGAGCGAGTCCCGCCTCATTCTGAATGCTGCCTGCCAAACGCTACAGAAAATGCAGTATCGCATTCACAGACTGATGCCCCGTTGAACCACGGCAAGCAGAACGTCTGCCGCATCAGAAATTGATTTATTTTAATTATATACTTAAGCATTTCTTTTTATTTAATTTGTACTTTATATTATTTTTAAGTTTAAAGATGTGATACATTTTGAATTGTAAATGAATGCAAACAGAATGTAAATCTAATTTGAAATGTAATTAAATTAAATGCCAGGAGATTAAATAATTGCTTGTATTTATATTCTATTCTGTTCTATTCTATTCTATTCTATTCTATTCTATTCTATTCTATTATATTATATTATATTATATTATATTATATTATATTATATTATATCTTATGTGTCACGGTGGGGCAGTGAGTAGCACAATCGCTTCACAGCAAGAAAGTTGCTGGTTTGAGCCTCGGCTGGGTCAGTTGGCATTTCTGTGTTTGCATGTTCTCCCTGTGTTAGCAGGGTCCAAAGACCAAAGACATGCAATATAGGGGAATTGGGTGAGCTAAATTGTCCGTAGTGTATGAGTGTGTATGGATGTTTCCCAGTGATGGGTTGCAGCTGGAAAGGCATTCGCTGCGTAAAACATATGTTGGATAAGTTGGCGGTTCATTCCGCTGTGGCAACCCCAGATTAATAAAGGGACTAAGCCGAAAAGAAAATGAATGAATGAATAGTATATTATATTATATTATATTATATTATATTATATTATATTATATTATATTATATTATATTATATTATATTATATTATAAATAATATGCATGTGCATTACTCTTGTCCAAACACTCAGGAAAAATGAAAGTAAAGTGAAATACAGTATAATATACTGCAGTACGTCCAATAGGTGGGGGTCAAAACCACAAGTGGCTATACAGGATAGCTCAATAGCTATGTTTCCATCCACCTATTTTTATGTGCATTTTGGACATGCTTATAAAAAAACGGTTGATGGAAACGCCATGATGCGCATGAATTTTTAAAATGCGCATAAAAAACATGCGCATAACTAAGTAGGATAAACCATTTATTCAGTAATTCAATTATAATAAGATGCGCATAACCTACAATGGAAACACTTTTACCTAACAAATTCCAGTATGTGTATTAAAAAAGGTCATGTGATTTTGTTATAAGAGATCATGTGATGATAAAAATGTGTGTGAATGGACAAACCAGCAGGCTGAGCACACTGTAAAACATCTGAAATGTTGTTTTGGTCATTCTAAAGCGCCTCACCGTTTCAGTCTTAAGGTTATTATATTATTAATGACCTCCAGAATCAAGAGCGTCTGTGCTCCGCATCACGTTATATTTTTGACGTCAGTTGCAGGCCAGAGGGAGGAGGAGGGCGGGCCGTAAATGGCCTACAGGCCAGGAGTTTGAGAGCCCTGCCCTTTAAATGTCATTTCAAGAGTTCACACTTAGATATGCTTATCGTTTATAGCAGGTTTGGCATGCTGCCCCGGGAGAGAACCCTAAGCTCGGAGATACTTGAGCCCAAGGCTCCCGCCCCGGTCAATAAACATGTAAGTGGATCCGAGATCAGGTAGATCTCGAGAGCTCCCCCTTAGAAAAGGGCGGAAAAGGAGGAGATGGGGTGGAAGGGGGGATTCTTCTAAAATGAAGACAGTAGGGAGGAAACGATGCATTTATAGTAAGCATGGATCACTCTGATTGGATTATTACAGATTACAGATGAGCCGCCAGATGAGCCGCTCATTTCACAAGCTCCTCTCAAAATTAGATTATGAAACTTCATTTTAAACTGAATTCTAGTATCCTGGAAAATATCTAGTAAATTATTATGTACTGTCATCATGGCAAAGATAAAAGAAATCAGTTATTAGAACTATTATGATTAGAAATATGTTGAGAAAATCTTCTTTCCATAAAAAAAGAAAAAGCTGGGCTAATAATTCTAGAGGGCTAATAATTCTGACTTTAACGACTGTATTATTGAATATATCTGGTCTTTTATTTTAGCAGCTGTTTTTATCTCTGACAGTAAAGCGTCTCTTGGTCTCAGCAGGAGTTTGTATGTTCACACTCAGCAGCTCATTCCTGTCTGTCAGGTCTAAACGGGGACTCTGAAAGCAGGCAGGATGAGCTGGTAGGGAGCAGGACCTGAGGAGCAGCTCTGACGGGTCGTGAGATCTCTGAGGAGACCCCATCTCATGGCCGATGAGCAATTCATCTGGAGTTAATGTGCTGCAGCTGTGCTCTAATGAGCTGAGGCCAGAGGAGAGACTCCACACCGCTGTGACGCGCTCTGCATTCATCACTTCGACTCCTCCGTTTCACACATCCAAAAACCTGGATATCACACCATCAGGCCACACGGGTCTCACACTGTCCACAGCTCCAACGTCACATTTGTGCTTCTAGAAGTCGGGTTTTTAGATCAAAACAAAGCAAATGTTTCAGTTTAAGGTAAAATGGGATGCTCATTTAAACTAGATTAAAGATCTTTTTAGTAAAGCATACACTCAGTGTATCGCATAGCGTATGATGCCTGAATGTGCTCCACAGATCTAGTTTACATACACTACGAACAGCAGCTACGCTAATTGTTCTCTTTATTCTCTATTTTCACCTGGGGATACTCATCCCGAGGCCCCCGGAGACTATGCAGCGCCACTGATGTGATCCAAGACCCACGACGAGACGATCCCAAGGTTCCATAATCCTGGAGCAGGCCGTATCCTGAGCAGCTGCTGTGGTGCATGGAGGAGTGGACAAGATGAGACTGATTCCTGTGATGCTCCAAGGACAGACGAGTCTCGCTGGCGCCCAGCTTCTCCAGCCTCCGGCACCTAGACTGCAGCTCTGCGCAAGACGTTAAGCCATAGGAGAAATGGTCGTGCCCAACTGAGCCTGATTTCTCTCCAGGTTTTTTAATCCTTCACTTTCGCAAATTGGTGAAGTTTTTTCCTCACCGCTGTTGCCACTGGCTTGCATGGTTTGGCACTTGTAGAACTGGGCATCGATGGATTACTCTTCAGTGTTTGGACTCACAGCAGTGATTATTAAACCACACTGAACTGAACTAAACTGAACTTCAACTCTGAAAACGGGACTGATACTGTTTCAATTTACTATATTCCATGTAAAGCTGCTTTGACACAATCTACATTGTAAAAGCGCTATACAAATAAAGATGAATTGAAGGAATCTGGAGGAATTTCAGTGTGTAAAGGACAAGTGCGCAAGCCTAAGCTGAACAACCGTGATCTCCGATCCTTAAGGTGGCACTGCATCAAGAATCCTCATTTATCTATAAGCGGTGTCACCACATGGGCTCAGGACTACTTTCGCAAACCTTTGTCAAGTAGCACAATATGTAGTTACATCCACCAATGCCAGTTAAAACTGTACTGTGCCAAAAAGAAGCCTTATGTTAACAGTGTCCAGAAGCACCATCAACTTCTCTGGGCTCGGAGGCATCTGGCATGGCCCATCACACATTGGAAACATGTAATGTGATCAGATAAATCAGTATTTCAGGTATTTTTTTGTGAGAAATGAATGCTGTGTGTTCTGATACAAAGAGGAAAAGGATCATCCAGCAACAAGTCACGAAAACCAGGGTCTGTCATTGTATGGGGGTGTGTCAGTGCCATTGGCAAAGGTAATGATCGCACCATTAATGCAAAGTACAATATGCTGCCTTCTTGTCCAGGGATGTTTCAACAAGACAATGCAAAACCACATTTTGTACACATTACAAAGTCCTGGTTGCGGAGAAAGAGGATAGAGGTACTTGACTGGCCTGCCTGCAGTCCTGACCTGCCTCCAATAGAGAATGTGTGGCACATTTCGATTGTTTGCAAGAACCACAATTGGAATGTTTATTTACAACATTAAAAAAATGTTTGTTGTATTGTCTATAATGAAATACAAGTCAAAGTAAATTTAGAAATCACTAGTTTTTTGTTTTTTGTTTCCATATTTCTATACTGTCCCAACTTTTTTCTGATTTAAGGTTGTAGTATTCATTATTACAAATATCCAGTGGTGGAAAGAGTACTGAAAAATCCTACTCAAGTAAAAGTACCATTACTTGTCCAAAAATTTAGTGCAAGTAGAGTAAAAGTATCTGTAGTAAATATTACTCAAAGTATGAGTAAACAGTAGACCTTTTAGAAGAACTCAAGAGTAGTGAGTAGTGAGTATTACACTGTAGAAAAGTTAATGCGTTTACAGAATGTTACCTTTACACATCCCTGCACAAACAAAATGTAGTGTATTGAGGGATCTTCCTATTTTCGTTCGTTCCTTCCAACCTTCGTTCAATTACTTGTTTGTTCTCTCCTTCCTTCATTAATTCGTTTGTTCCCTCCTTCCTTCGTTCGTTCGTTCGTTCATAGTTTTGTTCCTTCCTACATTAGGTCCTTTTGTCCATTCATTCGTTTGATCGTTCGTTCCTTCCTTCCTTCCTTAGTTTGTTCAGTCCTTCCTTGAATTCTTCCTTCATTCGTTTGGTCCTTCCTTCTTTCCTCCCTTCATTTGTTTGCTCAATCTTTCTTTCATATTTTTGTTCCTTCCTTCATTAGGTCCTTTGTTAATTCGTTCGTTCGTTTCTTCTTTCTTCCTTAGTTTGTTTGCTTAATTTTTTTGGTTCTTCGATCCTTCCTTCTATTCCTTGTTTGGTCCTTCCTTTTATTTGGCCCTTCCTTCCATTCTTCATTCGTTCCATTTAGTGATTGTTTAAGGCTGTTTGGTGATTTCAGTCACCATACAGTCGACATCCATCATTTTCAGTGACATGCAGTCTATAAACAGTCTCTGGATCATTGCGTGTACAGATTTTGGACATCTTCTTGGACATTTTTAATGTTTCCCAAAGGTTTGCTGCGTTTATAAAGCGCCCATGTCTTGAGGTTGTTACTTTCTATGTGTGATTTAATTGGACAGGAATCACAGGACTGATCTTTCTACTTTAGACAATGACCATAGACAATAAAGAAATAAAGTAGTGACTGCAGGTTGAAGGACAGTAGTGGAGTAAAAGTACCGACACTGCACTAAACATGTACTCAAGGGGAAGTAAAAGTCCACATTTTTAAAACTACTCAGTGAAGTACAATTCCTGAGAAAAACTACTCGATTACAGTAGTTTGAGTATTTGTAATTAGTTACTTTACACCACTGCAAATATCATCTTCAATTTTTATACATACAGTATGATAAGGTGATAAGTGCTAACACAGTTCCTGTACGTACCTGTGTATATATACCTCACACAATTACATGCAAATCATGGGTATGGTTTTATGTCATGGCATTTTGAGATGTATCATCAGTGCTTTATGGACTTTATTAAACGTATCATCATAGATGGGGTTTTGGATTGGGGCAACCCTGAAGAAGACACACGTTTTTCATAATTACATACAATTTTCCCATTCATCCTTTCACCTGCTGATTGTTTTGTTGTTACATTTTCCCTTCACCCAGTTGCACCGCTTTTCTCCTCATAATCGTCCGTCATTCCCTCTGTGATGGACGTGTGTGTTTTTTTCCTGTCAGCAATAAACAGTAATCCTGCATCGTGAACACAGACGGTTCAGACACCAGTCAAGCCTGCATGGCTGATCTGGAGAGCTCTGAACTAACAACTCGAACAGAGCATTACTGATTTAAGAACCGTACGGTCATCAGGGACACCGTGATCTCATTAGTATTCATGGCTATTTGTATGTTAAGTAGCATTCGAGTGCGTACTGTACTTTTGTTTGTATGTATGCATATCTAGAAAAGCTGCACTTTATATTATGGTGGCCTTGTTGCAGTTGTATACGTCAGTACTGAGTGATGTTATTTATTTTTTAAGCTTAAGATTGGGTTCAGGGTTATTGCATGTAATTATGCATCCCTTACTGTTTTATAATTGTTAGTATGGACACTCAAAAAACTATATTTGCTAACTACTTATTTAAAATGAGCTGAAATAACACGATTCTTGAGGGTTGGTAACGCTTTCTTTTACGACCCGCAAAGTACAGTGTAAGTACAGTGAAATAACGGTGTACTTTTCTGTACGTATAGTATCAGTATAATGAACATACGTGAAGGTATAAGGGAACAAACTGTAATGCTTGGGCAATAAGGGGGTTAAAACCAGATATGCAACACGCAAAGTACCGCGTAAGTATATTGATTTTACAGTGTACTTTTCTATAAAGTGCAAAGGAACATACGGGTAATGTTTGGGTAATAAGGGGGAAACAACCAGATATGTAATGCTTGGGTAATAAGGGGGTAACAGCCAGATATGCAACACACAAAGTATCGTGTATTTTGATTTCACAGTGTACTTTTCTATAAAGTGCAAAGGAACAAACCATAATGTTTGCTTAATCAGGGGGTAACAATAAGATATTCAACACGCAAAGGACCACGTAAGTATATTGCATTTACGGGGTGTTTGACCCCATATATGACCCCATATAAAACCCAAGCACTGAATAAGGGTACTATTATTAATGTACGTAGGCAGGTGTTTGCAGGTGGCATTAGGTTGTTACCACCCTTGCATCATTCTTTATATGTATACAATATTTAAAGAAAAGTACACCGTAAATGCAATATACTTACGTGGTCCATTGCGTGTTGAATATCTGGTTGTAACCCCCTTATTACCCAAACATTACAGTTTGTTCCCTTATACCTACATGTATGTTCATTATACTGATACTATACGTACAGAAAAGTACACCGTTATTTCACTGTACTTACGCTGTACTTATGCGGGTCATAAAAGAAAGCGTTACCGGGTTTTTTGGGACAACTTAACTGTTTTATGTTCAACCCACTTAAATTTGTCAAAACTAATAAGCTAACTTAACTCTGTTTATTAATTCAATTTGTTTTATGAAGTATATGTGTAAAAAAAAAAACTGTCGGGTTCCACACAATCGATTTGTAGAACGTTGTACCACTATATACATTTCTGAAGATCACAAATTATGTAGACAGAGGTACATATGGCTGCATTTCATCTTTAAAGCGAATGCTAGGTTGGTATGATGCCGTTCCTTACCTCGTTTTTCTGCTGTTACCAGTTTGTCCCAGTGGCTCAACGTCGGTAGACTTGAGATGCAGAGCGGATTTGACCGTGACAATGGGGTTCGAATCCAGCAAAGAACGGTTCCAGAAAGCAGGTAAAACAAAACCAAAAGCCAAAAAATTAAATAAACAAGTAAATAACAGGGTGAGAATGTGGTAAAATCTAAAAAACGTAAAAATCAGGGCGATTTCCTTTTTCTGGATTGCTTTACAAAACACTGTTGGTTGAGTTTAGGAAAGGGGGTCAGCACTGGTCAATCGGTGCTTTTTAAAACACTAAAGGTTGGATTTAGGAAAGGAGGTGGTACAATCTTACTTTAATGTTGCTACATGGAAAAAATACTATAGTAATTTATAGTAAATTTAATGTTTTTGGCAATGCATGCTACTGCATACTCTGGTATAATGAACTGATGAACTGTAATATAGAATACTTCATTTTTTACAACAATAGACTGTGTTGTTCATTTATTCATTCATTTTCTATTTATCAGGGGCCGCCACAGCGGAATAAACCACCAACTTATCCAGCACAGACTTACCCAATTGATCTACACCACATGTCTTTGGACTTGTGGGGGAAACCAGAGCACCCGTAGGAAACCTACGCAAACCCGGGGAGAACATGCAAACTTCACACAGAAATGCCCAGTGACACAGCCAAGACTCGAACCAGCGACCTTCTTGCTGCGAGGCGATCGTGCTACCCACTGCGCCACCGTGACACCTAAACTGTGCTGTAATATAGTATACTATAGACAACTCTAACTAATAAAGAATATTGTAAACAACTTAGTACAGTACTGACTAAAGTGTTTATCTTACTATAATTATGTAATATATATAACATTTTAATATATGCTGTTACCATAGCAGCTACACAATTACCACAGCAGTTTCATTCAAGTGTTTTACTACAGTATGGTTCATAAACACTACTGTATTTACTACAGTATATGTTTTTATGTGGGTTTCATGTAATAAAACATGCTTCAAAAGTCATTTGTTGTTAACAATTAGCTTGATTGAACAATCTATAGCGCAATTTTTTAATCAGTTTTATTTTTAAAAGGTCAGTGTTTATACTGTATGTGATAGTAAACAGAAACAACAGAGACACCACACACAATTCACAAAACATCTTGCTAACATTTCGGGCTATTTAAAGAGAGCGTGAAATAATCACCTCGAGAAAATTACATACTATTCAAAGCACTGAAGCATAATTACATACTATTAGAGAGCATGTCAAACAGCAGGCATCTGCTCGAGTGACGTCACTGACGCTGTTCCAGTATTCTAGCTGTGTTTGTTTGAAGCTCCGTCACCTGGATTCGCAATTTACATTTTTTTCATAGAATACATCCACATTCGCTAAATATTTCTCCGTTCTACCTAGGGTGGACATACCTTTAATACATTAATACAAACAAATCTACCTTGAAACGTTGTGTCTCTCGAGCATCCGCTTGTTGCTTGTAGCTTTAGCCTGCTAGCACCGCTAGCCAGCAAAAGCTACCGGCTTCCTTCACTCGCTCATTTACCCACTTACTGGCTTTGCTCCTCTCCCTTTTCAATGTCGCTTTTGTGTGCAGGAGAAACTACGATGGAGTTGCTTGATCGGGAGCTCGACAATCTCGGGAAGCTGATACGAGATCTGGAGATGAAGCGTGCGCAGCTACGGGAGCGGCGGGCTTCGCTCGCTGCACCCGGCGCTGCGTCTCGCTCATCTGAGGTAAGTGTTCAATACGATCACAACACTCCGTCTACCTCAACCCCGCGTGTTTCTCTGTCCAGGCCCAGTGCACCGCGTACGCGGGTCGCCCAGTGGTCGTTCACGCCGACTCCCGGCTACCACGGCCCCTGGGTGCAGCCGCGGAAGGTGCTTGCCAGGTCCCGGGGCAGGACGTCTCCTGCTCCCCCGTTCGAGATCTCCACGGAGAACCGCTTCGCCCCCCTCCGCGAGACGGGCCGCGATGTGGCGATCATCGGTGATTCCATCGTTCGCCACGTCCGCGCTGCTTCCACTAAAGGTAACAAAGTACGCACTCACTGCTTTCCCGGTGCCCGCATTAAGAATCTCTGTGCCCAGGTTCCTGCTATCCTGACCGCTGGCGAGAGCATCGGTGCCGTCGTCCTCCACGTGGGGACGAACGACACCGGGCTGCGACAGTCGGAGATCCTGAAGGAGGACTTCAGGAGCCTGATCGAGACGGTTCGTCGCACCGCGCCCTCCACGCAGATCATCGTTTCTGGACCGCTACCTACCTACCGCCGAGGAAGTGAAAGGTTCAGTAGACTTTTTGCTCTGAATGAATGGCTATTAACATGGTGTAAAGAACAGAAACTGCTCTTTGCCAATAACTGGTTTCTTTTCTGGGAGCGTCCTAGGCTCTACCGTGCTGACGGGCTGCACCCCAGTCGAGCTGGAGCTGATCTGCTGTCGGACAACATCTCCAGGACGCTTCGTTCTGTCTGACTAGTAAGTAAACATTCAAAAAATCCACATTCTAGCCATATAGACCCTTCTTCATCCCACTTAATTCACAATAATGCATGTCCGGCTAACCGCATAGAAACTGTGTCTGTTCCTCGTATTATTAGACCAAGAAATAAGCGTACTGTGTGCTCTAGAAGACATCTATTAAGAATCAAACCAGAAAAAATACCAAAAAATGAAAATATAAATATCGTAAAGCTAGGTCTCCTGAACATCAGGTCACTAGCACCTAAAGCACTTATCATAAATGACATTATAACAGATAACAATCTTAATGCACTCTGTCTCACTGAAACCTGGCTGAAACAAAATGACTATATTAGTTTAAATGAAGCAACTCCTCCAGGATTCTCTTATAAGCATGAGGCTCGTCAAACTGGTCGTGGTGGTGGAGTTGCATCAATCTTTAGTGGTATTCTTAATGTTAATCAGAGAAACGGACTTATGTTTACCTCCTTTGAAGTATTGGCGCTTAATGTTATGCTTTCGGATACTATGAATAAAATGCTATCTCTCGCTTTAATCACCATATATAGACCCCCAGGACCCTATGTCAATTTTCTAAAAGAGTTTTCTGATTTTATTTCTGACTTACTAGTTAAAACTGATAAAATACTAATTGTAGGAGACTTTAACATCCACATAGATAACGCCAACGATACATTAGGGCTCGCATTTATGGATCTACTACATGCCCTTGGGATAAAGCAAAATGTTGTTGGTCCCACCCATCGTCTAAAGCATACTTTAGATCTAATTCTCTCTTATGGAATTGAGGTCATGGATGTAGAGATTATACCACAAAGCGACGATATTACGGACCACTACCTCTTACTTTACAAGCTATGTTTACCTGACATTAGCAGATCCGCACCAATACATCGCCTTAGTAGATCTATCGTTCCGTCTACCAAAGAGGAATTCGCAAATAACTTGCCTGATCTTTCTTTATTTCGAAATGCACCTGCAAATGCAAATGACCTCGATGTAATAACTAGCAGCATGGATGCCATCTTTACTAGCACACTAAATACTGTGGCACCCATCAAATTAAAAAAGACTAGAGAAGATAAAACTACATCATGGTATAACAGTCACACGCGCGCTCTCAAAACAGCAACCCGTGCCTTGGAACGTAAATGGAAAAAAACAAATTTAGAGGTCTTTAGAATTGCGTACAAAGACAGTATGTCCAGCTATAGGAGGGCCCTCAAATCCGCCAGGGCTGAGCACCTCCGTAAACTGATAGAAAATAACCATAACAATCCTAGATTTCTATTCAACACCATTACTAAATTAACAAACAATCGGTCATCGCTGGAACAAAATATCACACCGCAAATGAGTAGCGAAGACTTTATGAATTTTTTCAGTGATAAAATAGAAGGCTTTAGACAAAAAATAGATGTTAAAATCTCTGTACAGCCTTATACTTCAGATCCAGTAAACATTCCACTGAACCAAATTAGCCTACAGTGCTTCGAGAACATAGAACAGGAAGAGCTAGACAAAATTATAAATAGTTCTAAACCAGCTACGAGTATGCTAGACCCAATTCCAACAAAATTACTGAAAGAATTGCTACCTGTAATAGGAGAACCTCTTCTTAACGTTATCAACTCTTCTTTGTCATTAGGACATGTTCCAAACTCTTTCAAGCTCGCTGTTATTAAGCCTATTATTAAGAAACCACAACTGGACCCCTGCAACTTAGCTAATTATAGGCCTATTTCAAATCTTCCATTTATGTCTAAAATACTAGAAAAAGTTGTTTCTGCCCAATTATGCTCCTTTCTGCAGATGAACAATGCTTTTGAGGTGTTCCAGTCAGGTTTCAGGCCTCATCACAGTACAGAAACTGCATTAGTGAAAATAACCAACGATTTATTATTAGCTGCTGACCAAGGGTGCATCTCGCTGTTAGTCCTGCTAGATCTTAGTGCCGCATTTGACACAATTGACCACAATATCCTCATAAATCGCTTAAACTCTACAGGTGTCCAGGGAACGGCTTTACAATGGTTCAAGTCATACTTAACTAATCGTTACCAGTTTGTGAATATTAATGGACAACCTTCACAAGTCAGGCCAGTTAAGTATGGGGTGCCTCAAGGATCAGTTTTAGGACCTTTGCTGTTTACAATATACATGCTGCCCCTGGGAGACATTATTAGAAGACACGGGATCAGCTTTCACTGTTATGCTGATGATACTCAATTATATATTTCTACTAAACCTGACGAGACGTCTAAACTATCAAAACTAACTGAGTGTATTAAAGATGTTAAAAACTGGATGACCAACAACTTCCTTCTCTTAAACTCAGACAAAACTGAACTTTTACTTATAGGACCTAAATCCTGTACACAGCAGATCGCACAACTCGACCTGCAACTAGAGGGATGCAGAGTTAGCATTAGCTCTACTGTTAAAGATCTGGGTGTCATATTAGACAGCAATTTAACTTTTGAAAGCCATATCTCCCATATCACAAAAACTGCATTCTTTCATCTGAGAAATATTGCTAAGCTACGAAGTATGCTATCCATCTCAGATGCAGAAAAGCTAGTTCATGCTTTTATGACTTCCAGGCTGGATTACTGTAATGCTCTGCTCGCTGGTTGCCCAGCCTCCTCTATTAACAAACTTCAGCTAGTACAAAATGCAGCCGCCAGAGTTCTTACCAGGTCTAGAAAATATGATCATATCACCCCAATTTTATCCTCGTTACATCCTGTTAAGTTTCGTATTGAGTTCAAAATATTACTTCTTACATATAAAGCATTAAATAATCTAGCTCCTGTTTATCTAACCAACCTTCTGTCTCGCTACAATCCAACCCGCTCTCTAAGATCTCAAAACTCAGGGCTTCTAGTAGTACCCAGAATAGCAAAATCAAATAAAGGGGGTCGAGCCTTCTCATTTATGGCTCCTAAACTCTGGAATAGCCTTCCTGACAATGTCCGGGGCTCAGACTCACTCTCACAGTTCAAAACTAGATTAAAGACCTATCTTTTTAGTAAAGCATACACTCAATACATCACTTAGCGGTATGATGCACGAATGTGCTCCACGCATCCCCTTTATATACACTATGAACTGCAGCTACGCTAATTATTTTCTTTGTTCTCTATTCCAACTGGGGATACTCTTCCCGAGGCCCCCAGAGACTATGCAGCGCCACGGATGCGATCCAAGACCCGTGACGAGACGATCCCAAGGCTCCTTAACCCTGGACCAGGCTGTATCCTGAGCAGCTGCTTGGCGGAGTAGCAAGCAAGAGACGGATTCCCGTGACCCTCCAAGGACAGACGAGTCTCGAGTTCTCCAGCCTCCAGCGACTAGACTGCAGCTAGAGCTGCGCACCGATGGATTACTCTTCAGTGTTTGGACTCTAAGTAGTGAATATTAAACAACACTGAACTGACCTGAACTCAGCTATATACTAGCTAATAATTTAATAGCTAATAACTAAACTGACATTTTCAATTTACTATAACCTTCTATGTGAAGCTGCTTTGACACAATCCACATTGTAAAAGCGCTATACAAATAAAGGTGAATTGAATTGAATTGAATGTCCCCTCTGCTTTGGACCATGAGCACGGATGAATCTACACATTGGAGAGACTGTCCTTCTCAAGGTGATTCACAACTCTTTAAAGGTTTAAAAACTAAAAATCTATAGCTCGTTTGTAATCACGTGATTCTGGCAACCCAGGCTCATTCTGAAAGTGTAGTCCTATGTACGTTTCTGGAGGCCATGAAATACGTCCCGGAGAGGTACGTATTTTTGTTTTTTTGTTTTCGCAAATCCACAAGAGGGCGCTGTGTATGCTTTTTGAGATCTAAAATATCTCTCGCGAGTGCCATTCGCACCTGCTGTTCTCATGTAAACCCACCAGAGGCCGCTGTCGACTGACTGTTTGGCTGACTGAATGACTGACTGACCGACCAATCGACTGACCCACTCTCCTCCTTCTCTAAACCCAACCAAAATTTTATCGATTGACCCACCCACACACTTCCCTAAACCAAACCAACAATTTTCAAAAAAGCAATCCAGAAAAAAATAAAAGCCCTCGTCTCATTTTTACCACGTTTTCAGACTTCACCACATTCTCACCATGTTATTTACTGGTTAACTGTTTACTGTTTTTGCCTTCCCTGCTTTCTGGAACCGCTCTTCACCAGACTCGAACCCTGTCGTCGTGGTCAACTCCTCTCTGCGTCTCAAGTCCGCCGACGTACATGGCGAGTTAACAGGATGAACTGATTGCAGCGGGAAAGTCGTCCACACGGAGGTAAGCAGTTGATATGAGCAATATCACACTCATATTTGGTGCGAGGAACTACTTTCTTCCGCCAATCATTTACATCTGCAGCTGACGTCGGAACAGCAGAAATGGCTGCTACTTCACCAACATCACTTTAGAGCTAGTGTTTGAATGATTCTTTAGCATAATGACTAAAATTATTACAAAACAGGTGATTTTGCTCACATTTTGAGATTGTAAGGCTGAAAGACATGAAATGTCATCAGTCTATAGTGATTTCACAGTATTTCTCTGTTGCAATCAGGATTTCATATGAATTAACCCCGAAAAAGCCAAAGCAAAGCAAAAACTACCAGAATACTTTGGTATAAACACAGCACTACAACATACAAAAGAGAGAGATCTACTTAGAATGCCACTTACCTGTTCTGTAATGATTTGTTCAGCTGTAGTTACGCTAAGAAAATGCAGTTTTTCTCCCCTAAGGACTTATAATGCAGTCTCTGTTGCCATCTTGTGGTGGAACGTCAACCATCCTTGCTCTGTTCAGTATGACAGGCTGATGGCCGCCAACATGAAATTATGAATGTTTACAATAGGCACTATCATTTTAAATAAACTACATAGTTGCGATGTAAACAACTACACTCTACTTAAAAAACCTCAAATGTACATTAAGTTGTCCAACAGCTGACTATTTGTCCGACTGTAGTCAACTGCTTGCCACTCGTGTGGGTGTAGTAATACACAAGGGCGAAGAGGCTGTACGAGTGCTAATATTATTTTATTATTGCACAGCAATCAGCCAATCAGATTTGAGTACCAGACAGAACTGTTGTTTAAAAATATTTATTCCATGGTCTGTTGAAATTCTTGATTCTGATTGGCTGGAGGGTGTGCTATATTTAGTTGAAACGCACAAGTAGTTCCAGTCAGTTTTGATCACAGTTGGAAATAAATGCGCTTCTCCCAAACGTTTACAGTTACTATAGCAACTCATATGTGCTGCGCAAGAAACCAATGAGGGCTGTTAATGGCGGATGGGAAATCCGCAAGTTTAAAGAGTTTTTCAAGCAAGAATGTAGTTATTTTAAAGTCAAATTGGTAGTTTGTGTGTATGAAAAGTGCGTTTTAAAAATGTTGGAAGCTCCAGGCGGTCAGCGGCAGCTCCGTGAACGGCTCCCCCGAGGGAAGCCTTTATGTCGGCCAGAGAATCTTCGGTTCTACGCCGCTGGATCTAATCTCGTGCATCTCTGTTGTTACAATGGAATATATAATTAATCTTTGCTGTATCTAACGGTCAGTCTCTGGACATTTGAACCTATTATTTTATTCTCAGGTGTATTTTTTGGCAGATCACAAAGATAAGTTTCATAATTAATTTATGAGCGTAAATAATGTCATTTTACACTGATCCTGCATGTTTGGCTGATTGCTTTTGTTTTAAATAAATAAAGCAGAATGTTCTCCTACCTGTCCTGATATGTTTTTTTTCATTATGCAAAATTCACCTATATTTAACAGCCGATTTCTGAAATAGACTTTTTTTGCTTCAAAGACTCTAGAGTACACTTGACTTTAAAATGTGTATTTAATTGATATGGTACCTTTTATAA
>CAIGQQ010038338.1:3181841-3210918 GCA_903798035.1 Danio albolineatus
TATATATATATATATATATATATATATATCAGTGCTTAATTTGTGAATTACGAGGTCCCGGAACAGTTCGGGGTAACGGATCCGGCATGTTACCGAGTATGGAGAGGTGTCGCGCAGGGAGGGAAGGGCTTGTTGTCGCAGACAAAGTTAAGTGGGCTGGGGAGTCGCGAAAGAAAGTGAAAGTGAACAGCGGATGGGGGAGGAGGGCAGTTCAGGAGTGGAATTGGTAAAATGAGATTAAAATTAGCCCTGATATATATATCAGTGACATGCGGTGAGGTTTGAAGCTGGTGAGGCACTGACTCTTCCAATGTTAAAAGTAAGATTTAGAAATGTATTCCCTCGCTGTAAATGCTAGTGCTCTTGTTTTTTTTTTTTTTGCCACCTCCTTGCGTGTTTACAAACATGGTAATTCATCTATATTTCACATGTCTTAATTCGATTTCTGTTTAGTTCGATTTTTGTTTCGATGGTAATCAGAGTATTGTCTCAACCATATTAAAATCAGATTATTGGTGTCCATGTAATAATAATAATAATAATTCCTTACATTTATATAGCGCTTTTCTGGGCACAAAAAGCACTTTACACAATCTGGGATCACCTCATCCACCAACAGTGTGCAGCATCCACCTGGATGACGCGACGGCAGCCACTTTGCACCCCCTGCTGGCCTCACTAACACCACTTCCAACAGCAACCTAGCTTTGATCTCCCATCCAGGTACTGACCGTGCACAGCACTGCTTAGCTTCAGTGGGTGACCATGTAAGAGTTGCAGAGAGCTAGCTACCAGTAAACATACTCATTGTTATAAAATAACAATATTATTTATTTATTTATTTATTCGTCCATCATTTATTTCTTTATTATATTTGGAACAAGAAAAATAGCTGATTAAGAAACTGATTTTGTTACAGTAGGAAAAAAAACAGTACAAAAATATCGAGCTGACTGGAGAGCCTTGAATGCAGAAAGTGCTGACGGACATTTTATTTTCTGAAATGTCAAAACCTTAATGTTCCTGTAGCTCAAGCGGTAAAGCCAGTGTTTTAACTCTCAGAAAACACACACACACAAGCTGATAAATGTACACTCTGACCGCATTTGTAAATAGCCTTCGATTAAAGCTCACACCGAATGCATAAATGCAGATGGAAAAACAATGGCAATTGCAAAGGGGCGACAGGGACTTCCCGCCAGATGCTTTCTCATACCCTGCATGCTGGAGAATTACATCACGAGAGTTCAGTCAGGCTCTCGCACTCATTTCCAGGAAATACAGAGTGCATTCTGCCTCTAAAGAAGCGACAGCTTGCTTAAAGATGTTTTATGGGTGGCTGCTGTGGCGCTCTGCATTCGTTCGCCATCCAAATAAATAGCCGGGTGCGTTCGGAGAAGTGTGCTGCTTTCGAACTAGCGCGCAGGAATGGGGAAACAGTGATCTATCGACGCTTGTTGTGCTTTTGCAGCCGGCTTGGCTTCAAGGCGAGAGTTCTTCACAGGCGCCTGTTGAAGCAGTAACATCAAGCACACAGAGTCAGGCAAGTGTGCTGCTGGAGTCACTCGGGGAATCGCCTGTTTGGGGGATAATAAGGTTATGAGTGACAGGCTTGCTGAGGAGAAGTTTAAAGTAGCAAACGGCTCCATACAGTTCTTTAACTCTTCGGGTCTGGCTTTGCTCTCTGGAGAGTGTTGGATGAAGTGAACACACGGCACTGATGGAGGAACTGGCTTTGTTTTTAAAGTGCACCAAGTATTGAGGGGGGTTTAAATAGTGGTGGGGGGCAGAAATGCCAGTTGGTGAGCTAAGAAAACATGAAGAAGCTAAGCTAGCTCATTAGTTTTTCACAAATTGAACATAAAACCATAAATGCCGAGTTCAGACTGCATGATTTTCGAAGTAGTCGTGTCACAGATGTGTTCACACTGCATGACTATCTGGGCTAGCGTTTTGTCTCTGCTTTGTTTACACTGCAAGATGGATCGGCGACAGGGAGTTTCACACTGCATGACTTCAAAATAGGAAGAATCGCAGACAACTTTGTCCAAACTACGTCTCACATCCAAAAACACGCAGTATATATTTTGTTATTTACCATATAATGAGAAAGAAGCCTTTAATGGGGTAGAAAATGTCCATATTTGCTCACCTGGCTTTGAAGGGAATTAGCAATTTCTCCTCAACTGTTTTATTTTTTAACCGGGTTGGGTTGTGATATTGCTCACATGACACGTCAAACAGACACGGGGACTTCTGCCAAATTTACACTAATATTCCCTCCATTTCTTGTGTCTGAATAAACTGAAAATGAGCGCTTTTAACTTCTCCTCAACCTCCCGCTGGCCTGCAGGTACCCACACTAGTGAATGCTGCTCTCTCATTGGCTGTAGGCGATCGCTGATGTTATTTTCAGTCAAAACACATTTCACACGGCATGATTTGAATCGCAGACAGCTCATACCTGTCCACATTGGGATGTGAAAACAAATTATCCAAATTATGTAATTAACCTTTTCTTCACTGTACAACTTACACATTCCGATTAAAGAGCAACGAATGAATCTCATTTATTATAATCATCAATTTCGTTTGATTACATTAAATAACAGAGGTGTCACTTTAAAATACATTATAATAACGTTATAACGGAAGCATTCTGTTGCTTTCCTAACTTTTTATGCTCATTTAGGACAAATTAGTTGTGTTAGGAAGAAAAACAGCAAGATCGACATATTTAGATGTTGTTATTATTATTAATTATGTGTATGTGTCTGTTCCAACACCCACCTAAAACCCAGACGCTTCAAATCGCATGTACAGAGTCCGTTTGGAAAACAGTGTCTATTCATCACTACGGAGCGCGTCAGCTGACAGTCACGCACCGCTTTATGACTGTTTTGAGGATTGCATAGGAGGAGCGACAGCACCTGTAATGAAAAGGAAAAGGAATATCGCCGTTTTAAGATGTTTTAAGTGTTTCATGCCTCAATAAACCGAAAGCACAGAACTGACTCACATTTAAGAGCAATGGGCGGCCCCTGGGGGTTCGGCGGTATGGGTTGCGTATTGGGAGGATCGGCTCATTAATATTTATTGCCGCCCTTTCAGATAAAGACTGAAAATACGGGAGAAATACGGGAAAATACCTTTACGGGATGATAGCGGGATAGAACTGTAAAATACAGGAGAATCCCAGGAAAAACAGGAGGATTGACAGGTATGTGTCAGCTCCAGATATTCAGCACGCCAAATATCTCCCGGGCATCGGCGACTCATCTGCGATTCTCTCAGATCGCGTCTTTGATAGTTCATATTGTGTGATTGTCACTCACGTGCACGAGCACCGCTTTGCCTGTGATTTCAGGCATTTGTCGGCGATTTCTCAAAACCTGTCGGCGAGTCAAAATCGGGGCTAAAATCATGCAGTCTGAACTCGGCATAAGTCGCCCCCCCATACTGTATGTGAGTCATATCACACTTTGTATATCAGCACTGCTGAGAGGTTTGCGTTGGTCTTAGTATCCCAACAGTGCCAATATACAGCCATATCACAATGCTATGGGTGTGATATTGCGTTTATACAACAGTTCGACAAGCATAATCTTGTATATACAGGGGTGGAAAGAGTACTGAAAAATCTAACTTAAGTAAAGGTACCAATACTTGCTCGAAAATGTAGTGTAGGTACAGTGAAAGTATCTGCAAACTTATTTGCAAACTTTTAATTTACATTTATACAAAAACTTTAAATCAGAATTTGCCTGGTGAATAATTAATTTCAGATGTATGTAAACGTATTTAATTTCATGATACAACTATAGATATTGACTAGTATTGTTACACAGCTCTAAGAAATACTTGATAACAGCAGGTAAAAACTGATATAACACATGTTCATTCGGTTAACTGACGCAGGCACGATACGCTTGCTAATTCCTTTTCTTTGCAGAAGCTTTGTGATCGGCGAGCTAATCAAATTTTAAAACTCAAATCAATATTTTGTGTACAGTTATTTAATTAGACCATCTGGGTATCGCAGACTCACTTTCTCTTGTTTCTCACAAACGCACCTGCTGCCATCTTGCCTTTCAGATACAGTTGTACATGTTGAAAAAGAAGCCCTTCATTATTAATTGCATTGAAGCATTACTGCTGTGTGTTTTTTTTTACAGTGTAATATTTGAAATCATTTAATATCAAAGAAATATATTATTATATATACGTCTCCAAAGTTATGTCTGTTGTGAAAATCAGAGTAATCAACGATGTGACTGACACATCTCTTAAAGGGTTCATGATTTGTAATGTGAAGGGATACTGAGAACAGAGGTGCAGATCCAAATAAAGTTTAATTATAGTGATGGTCAGGCAAGCAATGGTCAACACCGGGGCAAACGTATGCAGGCAATCCAGAATCATAGTCAAAAATAACAGGCAGATGGACAAAAGGCAGGCAGCAGACAGAGATAAACAAACAAAGCCAAGCAAGGTTCAAAGGTGGAAGGCAAGCAAACTAGGGTTGGCTGATGTGTAACTGACATCCCAAAGCGCAACACGACACAAAACAGCAGAGCTTTTATTATGCTACAGTCCACTGCTTCCTGTTCCTCCGCTCATGTTTACATAAAGAATCAGTGCTATTTTATCAGACTAAACACATTTTAGGCTTCTGTTATAATGCTGCTCTGTGCAGTCTAATAAAATACAAAACATATTACGGCTGGAGTGACGATGACAACGGAGTTGAGGATCCAAATGCAGTTTAATGTTAAAAGTCAGTATAGCAGTGGTCAACGGGGGCAAACAGGTATATAGAGGAAATCCAGAATCGTAGTCAAAAAACAGGCGGAAGGTCAAAAAGGCTGGCAGCAGACAAGAATAAACAAATGGCAAAGCTAAGATCAAAACACGGACAAACAGGAACAAAAGAAACGCGTTGGAAGGGCACTATTACAGATAACAATACTCAGCAATGACTGAGCGTGTATGTGCTGCTTATGTAGTGTATGTAATTAGTCTCAGACAGTCCTCCGGTGGTGTGTGTGCGCAATCAGTCGTTATAAGGAACAGGAGTGTGTGTGTGCTGCATGACTGGAAATGTAGTCCTCAAACACGGCTGATTTGTAGTTCACGGAAGTGTATGTGTCTTTTAACCAGCGATCTCTAGCTAAAGATCGCTGGTGATCGTGACAGTTAACAATTCAAAATTGTAAGTCGGGTGGACATATTTAAAAGCAAAGTGTTGAGTTTACTTTTAAAATCGATTTAACGGGATGTTTAGAACTTTAGTTTAGAGTTTGTTCAATGAAAATAAATACTTAAGTTGAGGAGACTTTACATTTTGAGTTGGAGCGTTTACTTCCTGCCTTTGCACACGCTCAGTCTGTCTTCTCATCAGCAGCAGCTTGATTCAGGTAAGCTTTGTTTTAGATTTAGTGTCAAAATTAACCTAAAAATCATGCAAATCTAAAGTAAAATGTAATGTTATGCTCCCAAAAAACTAATTTACATCGTGTGGGGATCATTTCTGACAAGCTCGGTCTGTTCTTTAGCATTTAGTGAAGTTCACTTCATTTGAAGGACTGTTTAACATTATAACGTTATAAAGAAATGTGGAATGTTCACGTTAGTAAAATTTGGTGTATTTAAGTAGATTATGCTTTGTAGACAAAGTCATGTAGTGCATTACCGTTCGTGTGTTTTGAATATAATTTCTGATAGACTTTAAGTACTATAGGCCTATAACAAGGAATCGTCCAGTTTTCAACGGATTAAACCAGCCATTTCAGTCAACTTAAAAAAAATGATTTGACACGACTTCCTCCACTGATATTGAGTAAATTTAAAATATCTTTGCAGTCGGTTGCTTTTAAATTCTGAGTTAATTCAACTTTGTATTTTTTACAGTGCAGAAATTGAGAGTGTGTGACGTCATTAGCGCATTCAGTCTCGCTAGCTAAATTAGCTTATTACTCCAAATGTAATGATTCTTTAAATCGTTTTGACTAACGCAAGTACATAATCAGTAAAATATATAAAAACAATTCAAGCAGGTTTTGGATATTTTAATTAAACAATACAAATATTGTGCCTTTACATGTGGGAATGCTAAACCCGTGGGAATGCTAACAGATCGTTCTCTGCAGGTTCTGTAAAGCTCTTAGTTGTTAAACATGAGAATGGCTGTATGTCTGCAGGCTCAGCAAACGCTAAAGCTTGTTCTGGTTACAGCAAATTCATTTACATAGCAAAAGAGCCTCATACGACAGCAAGTGTTCCCCATTAATTATGCCTAACCTGATTAAAAATTTCAAAAGACTAGACAAAGACCCGTCCCGGCGTACAGCAGCAGCAGCAGCAGCAGCAGCAGCAGCATTAGTGCTTACATTGTGTCTGAAAGCGCCCTCCTATCACCTGATTCTAATGCTGCGGCGGTGTAGTTCAATGCCCTTGGCAAAAGAGTAAAGTGTAAAGAGGAACCAATCCTGAGCGGCTCGGCTGATAAGAACCATCTCACTCGCTCGCTCTTAGTCAGGGATTCACAGCCTGAGAGAGGACTCAAATGAACCACATCATTAATGAAGGTTAGTACCAAGGGCAAGCTTTGTGTTGATTATTTTAAAAGCCTCCCTTTGACCGCGAATGTAACCTGCCAGACTATTATCCCCACTGCGGCAGCAATTTAAACAGCTTATGCAATCCTAGTTTGTCATGCGATGTTTCAAATTGCCTGACGGAGGTGTGGAAAACCGTGTTTGCTCTGCAGGAGTTTGCAGAGAGCTCGTGTTTTCTCTTCAGTTTGACATTCTGCTCTGTTTCCATCAGCTCCGTGACCCGGCTGACCCCACCGGAGGCTGTTTCTCAGTCAGCGCTGGTGGAGAACGCGAGATCCCCCTCCCTCCACCCCTACCAGAACTCCATCATCCAAACGCACCACCATTCATGCATTTACACAGGTGTTTGCAGTAGCTCCATGCGGTGTTTGCACATGCTGGTTAGCAGCTGGAGTGGGCGATATATGATTTGAAAGAGTAAACCAATTGAAATATGTCAACATATTCAAGTACTGCCATTTTTGCGTTCGTGCAACATGCCATAAACTGACAGAAAACTCATCCTAATCCTTTTATATTTACCTCAGTGATTATTAAATAACACCTGTAAAGCACAATGTACTTCCAGATGCTTGTTATCGCCAATTATTACATGACTGACGAATCAGAATTGAGTATTCCAGACAGCCATGACATTCCAAGGTATGTTATAACCAAGATAACAACCGCTAAATAACACAGGCTCATCGAGGAACATCGAATCACCTTTGACTGTCGGTGAGTAAGTCCAATTTTCGTTTTGAATGTTTGGCGAAATCATGTGAATAAATAATACGTAGGCTGTTATGATTTATTAAGGCTATCTTTATTATTTCCATTGTTACCAGTTTGCACAGTAGCTCACCACATTCATCAGCAGACTTGGGATGTGGAGCGGAGTTCACCATGACAACGGGGTTCGAGTCTGGCAAAGAACAGTTCTAAAAACCAGGAAAAACTTGAGCAAAAAAAACTAATAATAATAATAATAATAAATAAATAAACAACAAGTCATTCATTCATTCATTCATTTTCATGTCAGCTTAGTCCCTTTATTAATCCGGGGTCGCCACAGCGGAATGAACCGCCAACTTATCCAGCATATGTTTTACGCAGCGGATGCCCTTCCAGCTGCAACCCGTCTCTAGGAAACATCCATATACTCTCATTTACTCTCATACTCTACGAACAATTTAGCTAACCCAATTCACCTATACCACATGTCTTTGGACTTGTGGGGGAAACCGGAGCACCCGGAGGAAACCCACGCGAACACGGGGAGAACATGCAAACTCCACACAGAAATGCCAACTGACCCAGCCGGGGCTCGAACCAGCGACCTTCTTGCTGTGAGGCGAACGTGCTACTCACTACGCCACTGTGGCGCCCTAAACAACAAGTCAAAGACATGAAATCACACTGGCTTTTCTTTTTCTAGATTGCTTTAGAAAACACAATCGGTTGGGTTTAGGGAAGGGTCGGTCAGACGACAACAAGCTGTACTGGTCGGCTGAAGTGTATATTGCACCCTCTGGTGGATTTTTGTGAGAATAGGAAATTTGAGATCATTAAAAAGCACACACAGTGGCCTCTGGTGGATTTGCAAAAACAAAAACTGTGAGCAGACAGTTCCTGGAAATAGACCTGGGTATGTATCCGCAATGACATTCTAAGGTATGTAATTACATACCCTGGGAAGGTATGTAATTCCCAGATGACAACTGCTGAAAATAATAACACAGGCTCATCTGTGTACTTTAAATCATCTTGACCATCAGTGAGTAAGTTTGCATTTATATACATAACATTGATCTTTTTGACTGTTTGGCACCATATTGTAACTAAATAATTCGTAGGTTAGTGTATGCTCCATTCAGCAATTTTTGTTTTTGTCAGTTTTCAACATTGATAATAATAATATTAATAATAATGATAATGATAATAATAAGTGTATCCTAAGCACTTAATCAGCATATCCAAATATGTTCTGAAGGATCTGTATGACAATAAAGACTGAAGTAACGATGCTGAAAAGTCTGCTTTGCATAACATAAATAAATACCATTTTGAATTATATCCACACCAAAAAAATGTTTATCTGAATCTAATGGGGCGCCACAGTGGTGTAGTCAGTAGCACGTTCGCCTCACAGCAAGAAGGTCGCTGGTTCAAGCCTCGGCTGGGTCAGTTGGCATTTCTGTGTGGAGTTTGCATGTTCTGCCCATGGTTGTGTGGGTTTCCTCTGGGTGCTCTGTTTTCCCCCACAGTCCAAAGACTTGTGGTACAGGTGAATTGGGTGAGCTAAATAGTCCGTACTGTATGATTGTGAATGAGTGTGTATGGATGTATCCCAGAGAATGGTTGTGGCTGAAAGGGCATCCACTGTGTAAAACAAATGCTGGATAAGTTGGCGGTTCATTCCGCTGTGGCGACCCCAGATTAATAAAGGGAAATGAATGAATGAATCTATAATATTGTATTTTGTACAGAAACACAGCTTCAGTGAGAATATAGAAACTTTTTAGCCCTACTTTAGCTTTAATATACTATAAAACTTTTTAAACCAAACAATGTTAGCCACTTTCACCATAATCAGTAAAAGGCAGCAGTTGTGGTGCCGGTAAGGTGATGGTTAAACTCAAAATCCAGAACTGTTGAGATGAAAGTAACAAAGCATTGTACCGCAGTCATACAACATGAAATGACATGCACTTAGCCAGACAAAATGGCCCTTTTCTCGTCTCTTGTTCTGCTGTCAGACAAAAGCTAGACTCTGAAGAAGATGACCCTCATCATCATCATTTTGCCTCCTGCCTCTCTTTTCACAAACCTCCCAATATGCCTCATTTAACTAACTGCCTGGTACTAAAAATACACCTCTTTGGTGTTTTTCATGCTCTCTTTTCATTCTCTTTTAATATACTGTAACATTTGGGGAAAGAGAGGTGTGTGGACCAGGGGTGCCTTAACAGGGGAGGATTTGGATAATTCTAAGGGCCCTGATTACACAGGAAGCTCATAATTTGGCACATGGTTTTGGAAGTTAAGTTTCCTCTTCACACAGTAATCTATTAGCTATAATGAAAGCACCCCTCTGCGCAAAGAGCATGTGTGTCCCCATAAAGGAACATTTGGAAATAGGCTAATTTAACCACTGCCCTAGAGTTAACAGTTAAGTTTTAGCATTTTTGAATCCATTTCGCCGATCTCTGCATCTGGAGGGATCACCGTAAGCTTAGCTTAGCATAGATCATTGAAGATTTGACCATTGGCATCTCAAGAGTTTAATCATTTTTCTATTTAAAGCTTGAGTCTGCCGTGCTTACTAAGATTGCAGGAAAATGTAAAGTTGCTATCACAACTTATTATTACTTATTATTGCTGTACATCATGTTAATAAATACATTAAGTAATGAAACCTTATTGTAAAGTGTGACAGAAAGCATCTGATTGTAGTCTCTGTGGCCAAATTTTCTGTAAATATAGTCGTGTTAACTTAAATCAAATCTAGAAAAATAGTAAGAAGGGAAATAAAAATGCTAAACTAATAAGGCTTAAATGTGTTTTAATTACTTATACTGTTTAGAATATATACACTACCTGACAAAAGTCTTTTCACCTATTCAAGTCTTAGATAATAACTAACAAATAATAACTCGACATCTAGTTGATTTCTAGATCTAGGCCTCTAGTCTACACTTATTTTGTGAAAAAAACATACTGAATGATTGTTTATTGATTTAATTAGGACAGTAAGGTCTGACTTTACTTAGACAAAAGTCTTGTCACTGAACAGAAATAATGTACAGTATAGAATATAAAGTCATGCTGCAGTGGAAAAAGAATGAATATTGTGTATGACTCCCATGAGCTTGGAGGACTGCATTCACACATATCTGCAATCACTCAAATAACTTAAAGTCATCTGGAAAGGCAAAGAAAGCGTTCTTGCAGGACTCTCAGAGTTCATCAAGATTGTTTGGGTTCATCTTCAATGCCTCCTCCTTCATCTTACCCCAGACATGCTCAATAATGTTCATGTCTGGTGACTGGGCTGGCTAATCCTGGAGCACTTTGACCTACTTTGCTTTCAGGAACTTTGATGTGGAGGCTGAAGTATGAGAAGGAGCGCTATCCTGCTGAAGAATCTGCCCTCTCCTGTGGTTTGTAATGTTAAAAAAGAGTTTAGTCTTTTAAAGTCGCGAAGGGCATGTTTATTTTGTGTTTATTTTTATAAACTTAAAATGGGGACCTATAATGCCACTTTTTATGCCACTCTAATGTCCCTAAAGTGTGTATTTGAGGTTTCAGCTCAAAATACCACACAAATAATGTTTTATAACTCTTTAAAACTGCCTCTTTTAGCCTAATTGTGTCATTTTGACAACCGTTGCTTTAAATTCAAATGAGATGTGCTCTTTTCAAAAAAGGGCAGAGCTATTAATGCCTGTGTGTCAGCATAGTGGCAGATTCAAAACAAGACTGGTCCCACTTTATATTAAGTGGCCTTAACTAATATGTACCTAAACTGAAATTAATAATTTGTTATAATGTACTTATTGTGTTAATACATGTTTTTACATTGTACTTATGCTTGATTAAATACCTGTATGTAATTACATCTGTAATTAACTTTTGTAGTTACAATTATAACTACACTGTTGACCATGCCTAACCCTTTAACCCACTCTTAAACCTGCCCATACCACCAAACCTGTCCCTATACCTACCTGTATCCCTGTAGTTAAGGCCACTTAATATAAAGTGGGACCACAAGACTAATGTTCTATGCTAATGAGGGAGAGATGGTCACTAGTGGGCAGGGCTTTCCCCCTCTGACGACACGTACATAGGGAGAATGTCAATCAAAGTGTTTATGCAGACTTTGTGTTTATGTTTATATATCTTTTTATAGTGTGATATATAACTTTTTATCAAGTGTGATAATAAAAAACATAATAAAATGTTTTTTAACATTATATGCCAGTTATATTCACAGACTGTTGCCACACAACTGTGTTTTAACTCTGTACAAAAGTAGTTTTTGCATAATAGCCCCCCTTTAAAACTGTAATGTGAGTCAATAGGTTAGTCAACTCAGCCTACCGCACTCTCTCTCTCTCTCTCTCTCTGCATTCAGGTTTCTTTTTTTTTACATAAGTTATTACAACAGATCCGAACATCAGAAGCGATGCCGAATAATGCAGTCAGACTAGATGACATGTATCATCTCTCATGTAATCTCACAATCAGTGACACAGAAGCAGGAAGACATCAAAGATGTAAACAACTTGTCACCTAATGTTACGTTTAATTCAGGAAAGATATTCACTGTCATCATAGCTGGTTTGTTTGGCCTCTTCAAGGAGCGTTTGAAGGCTTTACATCAGTGATATTAAATTCTCAGCCCGAGCTCATTGGAAATAAGTCCCTCAGACTGTATGTTTGCGAAACAAAATACGTTGCTCATATACATTTCAGACGACAAATCCACAAGCGGGCACTGTTTTATTTTAGCAAATCTGAAATGCATTGGTTATTGTTTCTTTTGTTGTGTGTTTTAGATACCGTAAACAACCCTTAGTTATTTAAGTTAGATTTCAGTATTAACCGCTTGTCCTGACTTTATTTGCTTCTCTATTCTTTTAAAGGGCCACGAAACCCCCTGTCTCAGCAGGGTGTTTTCACACCTACAGTCTGGAAAAGCTCAGGAAAGTGGGTGTGTCCAGCTCTGTTTAGGTGGGAGTGTCAGGGGAGGGAAAGAGGGAAGGTTTTGCATAAAAATGGGAGTTTCCATTTGGTCACGCGTTGATTTTCAAACAGGCAACACAAACACACAGACGCAGGGGGAGAAAGACAGTGACTGTTTACATTGACATCAGTAATCGAATTATTTGCCAAATTATTAATTTGTCGACTTTAACGGCAGTTTGCCATTTTCACTTTTATGCATAAACATTTCCTGCATGTCCCCCGTGACAAATGAGATGTGAGAAACTTCTAAGAGAGTGATTTTAATGGAGCGTTTAATACTGCACAGCGTAAGGGAGAAATGAAAAACCCTCCGCATTTCTCGGTAACTCAGATGCACTCGGTAGGTAGCGTCAGAAAGCCATGTGTTTAGACTATCCTGTCACAAAATGCAGAGAAAATTCTAAACGAAAGTAATTGTTTGACTGCGGTGTTTACATGTTTACACTCGGAGAGCAGAATTTACAGCGGATCTTTCAGTTTTACTATTGTAGTGATATTAACGTACTGTGAACTCAGTAACAGTTCAAATCATTTTGACTAAGGTCTGTCTTTAAACACTGAATAAGCACTGCTGACGATACGAACTAACTTAACTATCTGAATAAACAAACAAAGTACACTGATCACTTACCAAATCTGTAGAGACAGGACAATCAACATGAACTGGAGCCGTGTCTGTTTTAAAAGGAGACGAGCGCAAACCCGATTTCACCATTTCCAGACATTGAAAGTTCCTTACAAACGAGTTTCTGCTGCGCGCACATGGGACTCCAGCTGCGCTCTCATAGCAGGGAAATGTAAACAAAACCTTTGTTGCAGCACATAAACACAACACTGGCGACGTGTCTCCAAACAATTCTTCTTCTTTCACTTGTTTTGGCAACACAACGTGGCGTCTCTCTGCTGTCTGAACACTGTAGCAGGTAAACAATCTTCATAGCTATCATGCATATTAATTAAGTTGTGCCGCATACACAATAGAGCGCACTGATTGGTTTGAACCAAGTCTTTCTCATGACTTAATGCAGCTCGCTCAGAGACGTCACGATGCACTCGCCTGTAGAGACGTTCACTCTCCACGCTGGAATACACACAAGGATCTCATCGGCGTGACGCAGCTTCAAAAATTAGTTTCACACCGGAAGAACGAATTTGCTCGAAATAACGCAAAAACAACCAATTTTCACTCTTTAGCGAAATATATCTGTCCTAATAGTGTTTATAGCAGCGCGGGACACACATATGACTGTCAACAGCTCAACACATGTGTTTTGGTGTTTCGTGACCTTTTAAAGACAGTTGTGCTTTTCTTATATATTTGAACTCCACTTTGCGCCTTAAGTTATTTAGCCAATAGAGACCCTTATTTTGAAGAGCGACTCGCCGGAAGTGGTTAGTCATGTGCGCGGGGAGATCGCGGAAGCACGGAGATCGAAGAAGCGCCTAATACGTGAGAGCGATCGCTTAGATCAGGCATGTCCAAAGTCCGGCCCGCGGGCCAATCACGGCCCGCAGTCAGATTTCATACGGCCCGCAGATTCCATCTCATAATGTGTTATTTATGGCTCGCTAGCTCTGTTAGAATAAATAAACCAAGGGAGAGTAACCAATAGCATTAGAGATAACAAGTAAACCAAGGCCCGCCCCAAGACAAAAATCGAAAAAGTTTGGCGCAAGCAGAGAAGAGCCAGCGAAGGAGCGGAGAGAACTGAGCGCGCGCGCGGTGCAGGCATGACCTCACTCGCGAGAGCGTACATCGTGCGCACAGATGATGATGCGCGCGAGGCCCGTTTCCTCGCAGTGGATCAGTTCAGCGCGCGCGTGAAGATCTCGATTCACTTTCTGTTTAAACATCACAGCTGCGCTCGATTAATTTTGGCATTGATTTGCCGCCATATATAATCTACCTGTAGTTGTTATGCAAACTTTGGCTTCCTGAAAGACCTTTTAGAAGGCAAGAGCAAAATTCACTTTTTTTTACTTTAATGATAACAGACCACTTTGCATTACTTATAACTCCTGTCTAAAATGTTTACGAGGCAAAGATAGATATCAAACTCATAGAAATGTAAGGTATTCTATACAGTTTGTTCAATTTTATCTGACTCTCCAGATATGAAAGAAAGGCATAATTGTGTGTTTAGAGTTGTTCATGCCTGAGTGGCTTATATTTGGTTATATTGCCATTTGAAAAATAAAGGTAATTGTGACAATGAAAATACTTTTATAACAGTGTGTATTTTCATGAAACTTTTGTGGTGAAAAAAATGTCAGAAGGAACTATTGGCCCCCCGGCATCTTCACTTTATTAAATTTGGCCCTCTTTGCAAAAAGTTTGGACACCCCTGGCTTAGATGGAGAAGTTCACGGAGCTAAAGCTAAATTTAAGGACTCGTTATAATAATTAATTACCACAACAGATCACTTTATTATAGTTTAGTTCAATAGTAATTATTATAAAGTACTATAGCATTTTTTGTCACAGCAGAAATTGAGACTCATCAGACCATCCAATCTTCCATTGTCCAATTTTGGTGAGCCTGTGCAAATTGTAGCCTCAGTTTCCTGTTATTAGCTGACAGAAGTGGCACCAGGTGTGGTCTTCTGCTGCTGTAGCCCATCTGTCTCAAGGTTGGAAGTGTTGTGCGTTCAGAGATGCTCTGAATTGTAACGGGCAATAAATTTGACAATCTACAGTACGTATTTAGGATCACTTTTTGTGGCATTGAGTATGTCTTTGGTCCATGTTGCATTCAAATTTCAGTCGAACTGCGCCATAGTTTGTTCGGGAGTATACAAAGCACACAAAGATTCAGAAGGCAGGGTTCACGTCTTCAAATGAACCGCACTGACAGGAAAAAAAATGCACAAGAGAGTGTTTTAATCAAACCAAACCTGCCAACAGCCTTAGTGTTTGTCAGTTCAGTCACTTCACTGGCGTACGTACGCAACGAGACAGTTTACTGTAGGTTCTTTGACAGAGCAACACAACAATCAAACATACTTTTTTCTTTTTATCGGCAGCTCTTTCAGTGTCGGCAGCTCACCCACTTAACAAAACAAAAGGCAAACCTGCAGAAATGATCAGAACACCTTCTTCGATTGTGTTTGGGGAAGAAAATAAAGACTCCAGGTTTCAAATATTCAAGACAGCGTATGAAATGTGCACTAGGTCGGTGCATAATGAAGACAGGAAGATGGCTGTTTTGGTTCAGCCAAGCCTAAATTTAATATAAGACAGATGCACTTCTCATCCCTCTCTGACCAACGTGGCCTTCAGAGAGTTTCTAGTAAACATACAGGCTTATTACAGATATTAAAGTTGTTTGCTGTTGGAATGACACAAAATCCAAAAGTTACACATATGTCTAGACAAGAGGTCTTAAGATTAGGATGTCATTCTAAGGTTTCAAGGTTCAAGCAAACAGGGTTGATTTAAGATATGCCCGAATGTGTTATCGTTTGATTTTATCTTAGAGACAAGGATGCTAACATTATCTATTTCTTTTTGGTTGCAGTTTTAGCAGTCCTTGCTTTTGAATAATCTATTTTCACCACAGAGACATTTTAAATGCAGTTCTGGTGGACTTCCACTAAATTAACCTGCTGTAAAAAAAAAAAAAGCATCAGATTATCAATTTTTTTAAATCTCAGTCCTGATCAAAACTACTAAATGTTTTTTTAAAGACTAGATTTATAATTACCAAATTCCTAAATGATGTCACCGATACACTGATGTGTGAAAAAACACACAAAATTACATATTTTCAATATCAAAAATAATTGTGGACTTGATTTTTTTCCCCTTTTATCACAGTCTTGGACATGTGAAAGACTAGTAACAACTTTCTCTTTGATGCATTGTTAGTTTTTGTGCAGCATAAGATTTTCATTTACTGTCGGTGGCTGTTTTTGCCCCATTTACTTCCACCATGACCAAATTTTTTGATTGTTTTCCCTGTTGGGAAGAGGTAAAATAATAATTTTTTAAACATTTTTACTGTTGATCATTAGTTGGCACCCTTTAGATAGGCCTGTGCAAAAAAAGCTGAGTTTCTGGATTTTATATGAAGTATAACAGCAAATTAAAGTGTGTGTGTGTGAGAGTGACCTTTGTGCACTTACCTTGATGTGTATGAGAAAATCTAAATATGCATCTCAGCTCTCGGAACTATATGGAGTAAACAAAAACAAAGACTGTATTTCAGCATGGCTGCCTTTTTACAGCAGTTTAATCTAGTGGATCTTTTCATCCCTAACATAACAAAAAGATTTCTTAACGTAACAAAAGAAAAAATAAAATTTGCAGAAAATGTATCGTTGAGGTTTAAAAAAAAAATCTAAGCATTTTCTCAAAATATGTGTCAAAATAGGATTTTTCACCAAAAATCATTCTGCTAGCTGAAACACAAAATAAGTTATGGCCAAATTAAGACTCGAAAACATCCCCAACAGTACATGAGGTTTAAGAGGTTTAAAGTACACATGAAATCAAAAATAATAATCTTAATTTTGTTTGCTCATATTGCTAGTTCTGTGGTGAACAATTAATCTGTGTATGTCATTAAGAAAGAAAGAGAATGTTTACCTTTGTATGTAAAATTGAAATCTGAAGATGCGCCTCCTGTTTTTTTTTCAGTTAAATTATGAGATTGGGCCTGCGTTCGAAACTGCCTACTACTCAGTAGGTACTGCATTTAAATTTAAACACACTACTCAGCCGTAAGAAAAGTACGTTCTGTACAGTATGAATGTGAGCAGTATGAATGGAATTCTGACTTACTACATCCACCATTTTGTTATGATCACGTGACCTACCTGCGTCAGTTGCGTCCAGGGCTTAATTTGTGCTGGAACATTGCCGGATCCAGCACCTCTGAAATCTGATCCGGCACCTCATTTTACCAATCCCCCTCCACAACCGCCCTCCTCCCCTGTCCGCTGTTCACTTTCACTTTCTTCCGCGACTCCCCATCCCTCTTTACTTTCGTAAACACCCCCTGCCTCGCTCTTCACTTTCGTCCGTGACACCTCTCTATCCTCTGGTAACATGCCGGATCCGTTACCCCAATCTGTTCTGGAACCTCGCAATTCACAAATTAAACACTGGTTGCGTCGCTTGACTCCCATTTATGAATTCTCTCGCGGGGCATCATGGGATAGCGGGGCATCATGGGATAGCGCAGCATGCATGGGATGCGCACTTCAGAATCTCGCCGGAAGTAGTAGGTCATCCGGGTACTTCTCACATACGGATTTTCAAATTCTATGAATTCAGACATACTACTCGGCTCGCATACTGATTTTAGCGTACTATATAGTAGGGAAGTATGCAGTTTTGGATGCAGCCTAGGCCTGTCTGAGGTATTGGGCGTGGCTAACATACTTAACCACACCCCTCCAGCTGTCAGTTTTGACAACAAACAGAAATGCTGAGGAGGTGGTGTCTGTTAGGTTGTAACAACTTTCCTGAAACCTTTTTCCAGATCTTCCTGAATAAAATGTCTTCTTTTTTACATCCAATCAGCTCGCAGTTGAAAAAAAACAAGCTACGCCCACTGTTTTCTCATTTAATATTGCGTTTCTCTAGGAACTGCGTCACAATCAGTGTTGGGTGTAACGCGTTACTGTAATTAAATTACTTTTCCACTGAAAAAGTAAAGTAACTAATTACTGTTAATTTTTAGGTATTTTAATTACAGTTACTTATAATGTACCTGCGTTACATTGTAAAATAATTAAACTCGCTGAATAATCTTACACAATTTTATTAATTTATGTTCTAAAGGTAAAAGTAAACTCTGGCGCTTTAAAATCATCGTAGTGCAGATGCATGTGATAGCGCCGCGCGCCAGTTTGCTGCTAGACATAAAGCGGAAGATGTCGGACTCAGCTGAAGCGAGTGGCTGTTTTACGAAATGAAAATATTCCCAGACAAGAACATTACAGTATTAATCAATTTATTTTTCCTCATTGCGCGCCTGCGTGCTGTAGCGCCCGGCTTTTTTAAGGCTATCACGCACCTTACATGGGCTGCTTTATGAAGATTACTATGAGAAAGGTTAGGATGACTACGCAGATGTGACAGAGGGAGTCAGCGAATTTAACATGACTGATGCTGCTCTGTTTACAGAGTAATAAGACACCTTTTGCTCGATCGGATCACAGGTAAACAAGAGAGAAAATCCAGTTCAAAAACATGGTGTATAAATCTTAAGCCTTTTGTCCACTTCCGATCATACTGCACAGGTTTCATTCTAATACCGCCAAAAATAATGCTTTTTTTGTAAAGATTGCCTGATCCTGCCTGATCGATAGATATGCAGAATAATATTTACGAAGGTTACATTGCATACTAAAAATTATTATGCATGTAATTATTATAGATTTTTTTTAAATAGAATATAATAAAGATGATTCAGAAAACTAAAAGGCTAAACTATTTCATGTTTGACTCATTTGTTTTATCTAAGTATTTATTATTTACAGAGTTAAATTTTTATTATTTGTCCACTCAAGGTTTTTAGGGATTTCAAGAAGTATTTAGTTAAGTTACTTATTGAGTAATTAAGTTACTTTTCAGACACAGTAATTAGAAAAGTATTTTAAATACAATATTGATTAAGTAATTAGTAATTAGTAATTAATTACTTTTTTAAAGTAACTTACCCAACACTGGTCACAATATGTAAAAAAAAAAATGGTAACACTTTATTTCAATGGTCCATTTGAGCATTAGTAGACTGTCTGCCTAATATCTGTTGATACTGACATTCAACAGACATTTAACTGACTATAAGAAACTTCACAAGTACATGTCAACATACACTAACCCTACCCCCAACCTAACAGTCTACTGATACTCTAATCAGAACTAGTTGCAATGTAACTTAAATTCAACAAACGGACCATCAAAATAAAGTGTGACCAAATAAATAAATAAAATCGGTCGCAGCTTCCGGTTCACACAGTCTTTAAGGATGAGAAAACACACATCTATTTCTCTGATTTATGCTGCATCACAAGCCTGAGACCTATTGTGAATTCAATTACTACACCTGTACAAGTCAAAAAAATGAATGATCTCTTTGAGCGGAAAATGGGGCAACTACAATCCGTTCTCCAATAATAATCATCACGACGGTCGAGTCATTTACCTCTCGCTCCATCCATCATAGTTCGAGGCCGTGCAGACAAGACGCTTACAGCTAAAGCGGCTCGAATAAGATATCACCGCTCTAGCTGGAGGCTTCTCCTGATGTCACATCTGATGAAATATTAATCTGCAGTTTGTAGCTAATGATAAAGCACTGTGAAGCATGAGCTGGGGAATGAGTTAGTCAGGCAATGCTGGCTCTCTCTCGTCTGTGGCTTAAGAGGATAACCTAAAGCGCTAATGAGCTTTAAATCTACATCTCACAAAGTGGCTGAAAAACACTGGAAATTAAATCTCAACATCCCCGAGCCCCACAGATACTTGCCCTGTAGACTTATTACACATTAGCCAATTATAGTGGAATGCTTCACTGGTAGTTTAAGCCTTTTTGCAATCCGTCTATAGTAGTGCTGTATAATCTGCTCTCCCATCCATGTACGGAATAACATAACGCTACTCCGAACTGGGCTGGCACTCAATTGAACACATTTCAATGTTGTTTTTAAGGTACATTTGTTACATGCATGTCATGTGTTTCTGTTTTGTTCTAGTTTCCTTTGGTTCCTCTGTTTGTTTAATCTTGTGTTTTATTTTCCCATCAAATATTTGTCATGATGTCATGAATAATTGGACACGTATAGCATGTATACACTGGACAAATCCACTTACACTTACACAAACATTAATTCAACACAGGCTCTTGGGAATTTGTGCCCAGGGCTACATATTTGAGAACCGCAAAAAATGTACCTGGGGATACGTAGGGCTGCTATTTCGATGAAAAATGTTTGTTTAAACAGTGCATTGTCAAAGTGATAACAACTCATTATGCGACTCATTACTCATCTAGCAATGTCATTTGTTTGCATTTAATTGTAGTTTCCTTTGGTTCATCTGTTTGGTTTAATCTTGTGTTCCATTTTTCCACCAAATAGCTAAACGTATAACCTAACATTATTATTATTTCTTTTTGGTTTCAATTTTAGCAGTCCTTGCTTTTGAATAATCTATTTTCACCACAGAGACACATACACTGAAAAAACCCACATACACAAGCATTAACTTAACGCAGGCTCACTGGGAATATGTGCCCAGGGCTATATATTTGAGAACCACAAAAAAATATACCCGGGGCTACGTATGGCTGCTTTTTTGATGAAAAACAAACACTTTGGGAGAGTTTGTTCCCGCCAAAAACCTTCTGTTTCTTTTCACTCCACAATTGATTTGGAATGCTCACATTAAATTGTTTGTAGAGGCAGTACATTGGGATGTTAAACTGATAGCAACTACGGACGACAATGTAAAATGGTCAAGTACACCACTCTAAAATTTACACTGCTTAGATTACATTACTCCAAACTGGGTTGGCACTCAATTTAAAACATATCAATGCCGTTTTTAAGTTACATTTGTCACATGTATCATATGTTATTTGCTTGCGTTTTGTTCTAGTTTCCTTTGGTTTCTCTGTTTGGTTTAATCTTGTGTTCCATTTTCCCACCAAATAGTTAAACGTATAACACATATACACTGAAAAAAGCCACATATACAAGCATTAATTTAACACAGTCTCACTGGGAATATGTGCCCAGGGCTTTATATTTGAGAACCGCAAAAAATGTACCCGGGGCTATGTATGGCTGCTTTTCCGATGAAAAACGAACACTTTGGGAGAGTTCGTTCCCACCAAAAACCTTTTGTTTCTTTTCACTCCACAATTGATTTGGAAAGCTCACATACGGTTGTTTGTATAAACAGTACATTGTGATGTTAAACTGATAGCAACTACAGATGACAATGTAAAATAAAAAGTACAACACTCTAAAATTTACACTGCTTAGATTACATTACTCCAAACTGGGTTGGCAATCAATTTAAAACATATCAATGTCGCTTTTAAGGTACATTTGTCACATGCATCGTATGTTATTTGTTTGCGTTTCGTTCTAGTTTCCTTCAGTTCCTTTTAGTAGGTTTAATCCTGTGTTCCATTTTCCCACCAAATAGCTAAAGGTATAACACACATATATACTGAAAAAAGCCACATACAAAAGTTTTAATTTAACACTGGCTCGCTGGGAATATGTGCCCAGGGCTATATATTTGAGAACCGCAAAAAATGTACCCAGGGATACATAGGGCTGCTATTTCGATGAAAATTTCTTGTATAAACAGTGCATTGTCAAGTCAAACTGATAGCAACTTATTATGCAACTCATTACTCATCTAACAATGCAATTTGTTCCCGTTTTGTTCTAGTTTCCTTTGGTTCCTCTGTTTGGTTTAATCTTGTGTTCCATTTTCCCATCAAATAGCTAAACGTAAAACACATATACACGGAAAAAAGCCACTTACACAAGCATTGATTCAACACAGGCTCTTTGGGAATATATGCCCAGGGCTACATATTTGAGAACTGCCAAAAATTTTACCCGAAGCTATAGGGCTGCTTTTTAGATGAAAAACGAATGATATGGGACGTTATGTTCCTGCCAACAACCTTCTGTTTCTTTTCGCGCTAAAATTGATACATTTGATGAAATTGTTTGTATAATTTTTTATGATTTGGTCATGTCGATGAACGAGACTTAAAGGTCCGAGTCAGTAAAATGATCTGAACTTTCCATCACTAACGAGGGTACAAATATTACACATGGAATTTCAAAGAAATATTAAAATAAAAAAGGCATGAAAATGACCATTTAATTACATTTTTTCACATGTGAGAATGGTACCATTAACCCTGACAAGACAGGCAGACAGCCATTCACAAGCATAATTGAGCTCTGTTTTTCTTTTTTTTATTATCATTATTATTATTATTATTATTCCTGATTGTCTCTTTTCAGTCTGCAGATCAGAGGTTAATACAGTCTAACAGAAGAAGCAGTGAAAGCTATTCACATCTGAGATTACCTGTTAAATTACTGTAATAAAAGCAAGTCTGACCACTCCAAGAACAGAGTTGGACAGAATTAGAAAAAAAAAACTGCAGAGGCTATGCATGACACGAGAAAGAATTACAGTAAGAGATGAACAAATGGGACCTAATTATTCATTCATTTATTTTCTACCGCTTTTCCGGGGTCGGGTCGCGGGGGCAGCAGTCTTAGGAGAGAACCCCAGACTTCCCTTTCCCCAGACACTTCCTCCTGCTCCTCCAGGGTGGATCCTGAGGCGTTCCCAGGCCAGCTGAGAGACACTCTCGCAGTTCAAAACTAGATAAAAGACCTATCTTTTTAGTAAAGCTTACACACAAAACATCACATAGCGGTATGATGCATGAATGTGCTCCACGCATCTCGTTTATATAGGCAAGGCAAGGCAAGGCAAGTTTATTTATATAGCACATTTCATACACAGTGGCAATTCAAAGTGCTTTACATAAACAGGAATAAAATTTAAGTATAAGAAAATAAAAGCAGATAATAAAAAACAGATAAAAACAGATTAAAATGAGTTAAAACAAGTTATAAAAGAATGAAAAGAAAAGAAAGACACAATAGTGCGATCTGTCATATACACTATGAACAGCAGCTACGCTAATTATTCTCTTTGTTCTCTATCTCCTCCTGGGGATACCCATCCCGAGGCCCCCAGAGACTATGCAGCGCCATGGATGCGATCCAAGACCCACGACGAGACGATTCCAAGGTTCCATAATCCTGGACCAGGCCGTATCCTGAGCAGCTGCTTGGGGCTTGGCGGAGTAGCAAGCATGAGACTGATTCCTGTGACCCTCCAAGGACAGACAAGGACAGCTAGAGCTGCGCACCGATGAATTACTCTTCAGTGTTTGGACTCTAAGTAGTGAAAATAAACAACATTGAACTGAACTGAACTCCAACACTAATAACTGGACTGACACTTTTTCAATTTACTATAACCTTCTATGTGAAGATGCTCTGACACAATCTACATGTGCTAGACAAATAAAGGTGAATTGAATTTCTTACAGTCAGTTAAATGTCTGTTTCAACAGATATTAAGCAGACAGTCTACTAATACTCAAATGGACCATCGAAATAAAGTGTTACCGAAAGTCCAATAAGAACAATCAAGAATCAAAACATGACCTCTCTGGACAGAATTTTTTTTTAATGGAGCAATCGCTTGCTTTTTAAAAGTCTAATCATCTTGTTTAATCCCACCCCTTTTTGCAGCGCCGTATGACAATTTTCACAAGCTCGAACTCTAGTGTGACTGTGGCTTTAACTAACACAGATTAAGAAAAATAATATGATTACTGATGTTCATGTAAACTTAGTCAGTATGAGCCTGACTCAATACACCACTAAACCAAAACCATCCCAGTTAATGCCATTAAAGTCCCCAGACAGCAGTTTCCCCATTACACGGGCTTGTTTCCTCTCAGTCATCTGCTCAAGTCTTTCCTAGAGTGTTCTCCTTTGACCACTGGCGGCAGAGATGGAGTCCCCTTGTCGAACTGGCATGAGGTCTCATCCAGTCAGCGAGGAGAGAGGAAACAGATGGAGGCAGCAGCACGTCCGCTTGGAGCGCAACTCTTTCCCAGAATTCAGCTGCCCGGGCCGTGAGAGGCCAGCTGCATGGAAGCCGCTGCAATTCCATTAAAGCTTCTTATTTGAGCACGTTATTGTTTGGCATTCATTAGCACCCTGTGTATAGAAAAAAAAACACTTCCCCTGGTATGAGTATTACACATTGTTGTTGTTGTTGTTGACTTCATTGATACCCGTAGGTACATTCTTTTTGCAGCAAAGTTTGGTGTTTGATACAAAACAATTCACATACAATTCACATCACATACACCTATATACCCACATATACACATACAAAAGTACCTTAAAATACTACAATTTATTCAAGGCAACAACCGATGATGGGACAAAGCTACTCCTGTAACGTTTTGTCCGACTAAAAACCATCTGAAACCTTCGACCCGAAGGGAGCAGGATGAACTCCTCAAACAGAGGATGGGAGCTACAACTACTGATGTTCTGGGCAGTCCTTAAAAGCTGCTTACTATACAGGGATTCAATACTCAGCTGTGATTTGCCAATCAACCTGCTGGACCACCTAATAACCTGGCTCAGTCTTTTTCTGTTTTTAAGGGACAGACTTCCAAACCAGGCCACCAGAGCAAAAGATTCTGGGATGTTTAGAGGCTTTTTTGCCCTTTATACTATATAACTGCAGGGTAACTATGTGTATACATAATAACTTTAACTGTTACTTGTTAATTAGTTCAAGTTATTAATAAAGTTATGGTAACTAACAGTGTTGGGGTAATGCGTTATATGTAACGCACATTACATAATATAATTACTTATTATTACTAGTTTTTTAACGAGTTAAGTAAGGTACTACTTTTAAAAATAAGTAATATTATTTGAGTTACTCTTTAAAAAATGTAACCCAAGTTACTTTTTACCTCGCTTTTACCTTTTTAAGTGAAGTTTATTTATAAACTGATTTCGAGAGGATCACGTGTTCATGATTGATCACAGCTGGTCCCGCATTATTCAATTAATGATTCACCAATCAGATGATTCCTAAGCCACTATAAATACCCTAAGCTCCATATCACAGCCATCTTCATTTTGAAGAATTCCCCATTCCACCCCTACTCCTCCTCCTTTCCTAGATGGGTGGCATGGTGGCCCAGTGGTTAGCACTGTTGCCTCACAGCAAGAACGTCCCTGGTTCTAGTCCTTACCAAGCCAGCTGACGTTTCTGTGTGGAGTTTACACGTTCTCCCCGTCCTCACGTTGTTACGGTGGTGTGACGATGACAACGGAGGCGAGGATCCAATTGCAGATATTTATTAAAGGTCAGTATAGCAGTGATCAATCAGGGGCAAACAGATGTATACAGGAAATCAAAATTGTAGTCGTAAACAGGCATAAGGTCCTTGCCTGCTGGCGGCAGGCAAGGAATATCAAATAACGAGGCTAAGGTCAAAAGAATGGACAAAAAGGAACAAAGAAAACGCGTTGTAAAGTCACTTAACACATAACAATACTTCAGCAGTGACCGAGTGTGTATGTGCTGCTTTTGTAGTGAGTGTCTTGACGGTCCTCCCGTGGTGTGTATGCAATCAGTCATGATATGGAGCAGGAGTGTGTGTGCTGCATGACTGGAGTTGTAGCTCTTAAACCGATCTGTAGTTCACAGAAGTGTGTGTGTGTAAACCAGCGATCCCTGATTGTGGAGATCGCTGGTGATTGTGACACACGTGGGTTTCCTCCCACCGTCCAAAAACATGCAACTTAAGTTAATCGACTAATCCAAATCGGCACCATAGACATGCTCCTAGTAAGTAGTTATCTTTTCATAGCAATCACTATCCGTTCATTAGCTCCCTGCAGGGGAGTTCTGGAGATATACCTGAGCTCAAACTCCCCTCTCGCCTTGCAAGCGGGAGGGAGCCCTGGGCTCGAGGATCTTATGAGCTCAGGGCTCTCTCCCGGGACAGCATACCAAACAAGCTTTAAAATCAATCATCAGCTAAGTGGGAACTCTTGAATTGGTAAAAAGCTGCAATCAGATATAGGCAACAAATTGGAATTGGGCATCGAGACCTGACAGTGTTTACGAGGCCTTTGAGAGCTAGTGAACTACAACGCTGTGTAATAGATGCTGCTCCATCTCAAAGCTTTACTACTGATTACAGAAAGAAAAAAAAAGCAAAATCGATGAAAATTGCTATGAAAACTAAAACATTAACACTTAAAACATGTCACCGGTTCCATCTAAACCAGGGGTGTCCAAAGTTTTGTGGGCCAAATTTTACAATTTCACAGACATGCATATATATATGTATGTATGCATGCATGTATGTGTGTGTGCGTGGTAGTATTATATAATTATTTTCTACATTTTAAAATCATAATATATATTTTACTCACCATAAACTCTGTTAATGTGAACAGTGATGTTGTGCTTTTGGTTTTAGAATTGATGCCAGGTCAGGAGTGAGTCGTGTAGTAGATATACGTAGCAAATCACAGAGGTGGCTGTGAGTTAGATTGGTTCTCAGTTAACTTTTGTTTAGATTCATCAGTGAAAATGTTTGCTCACATATATATGTGGAGCCAAACAGACTCATCATCCTTTTTGAATGGCGTTTCATCAAGGGAAATTTGGATGAATCCAAACTCTTGTAAAACTCAGACATTTCCTGTACTCACTGTTGATTTTCCTGTTTCTTAGTTGTGCCATGGCTCTCCAAAACGTGGTTATCAATTATGTTTCCCTTAGTTTGATCAGTTCGTTTTAAGTCATAACAGAAAATGCTGCCTAATTGAAGACATGTGATAGCGACACCCGGTGGTTATTTATTGAATTACGTTTATTTTTGTACACAGCCAGATTCTATTAATATTTATAAAAAGCCTCGCGGGCCGCAACTAAACTGATTGCGGGCCACAGATGGACCGCGTGCCGTAGTTTGGACACCCCTGATCTAAACAGTACCACCGTCTTTGAGAGCTTTGATGGAAGGGAATATTACCAATGAGTAACGACTTACATTTCAGTTCGTCTCTGTTCCGTGGTTTGGGTCGCGCGCATGAGGAATGGTGTTGGGAGAGATGCAGGTGCGGCTGATAAATGACAGCATGAATCGCGCTCCCCGTTTATCTGATTCAATTATAATACTTAAATGAGCGAACAGAAGCGATCACAAGGTATTTCAAATGTGCTCCATCACATTTAGCTAACGCACAAAGAGCTGAGATTGATCGCTCCTGCTAAGATTAATAACCCCGGCCTGTTTAAACACCCTCATCCAGAAGCCACCATCCTCCTTAACCCGTCACCTTTACTGTCACGACTTTGTCACTTCACACATATCAGCGCTTTATCGCATCTGCCACATTAACACACTCTCCCGTTTCAACACGCGGTGGTTTGATCAGTCACCCTGCGCTGGGAACGTTTACAAATGCGCATCGTGTAAATCTGCTCAACGAGATGACCTTTCCGATGTCCATCACGGCACCTTTCGGTCTAACAAAAGCAGATGCATTTAATATCTAGCTAGGAGGATGTTGTTTGTGCCAGCGTTTTTACATTCCATGGTGTTGTTTTTGTTTGGATGGATGCACGAACTGCGCTCGAGGTGTGTTAATTCACGCTTTTTTTCATCTGGTCAAATTGTAATAACGTCGGACAAAAACAAACTGGAAACTCCTAATTAAAATGACAATGTAAGCAGACTATTGATGAGTCAGTTTCCACTATCTCCGTCTTCACCTGCTCGCTGCTGCGCTATCATTTCATTCTAGGCTAGAGGAATCAGCTGGAATGCATTGTGCTTTTCTTTTGTTTGTGCACACTTCATGAATATAAATCTTAATTAATTCCTTAAACATTTTTTTTTCAGTCGTGCATGCTGTTTTAAAGATAACTTGCGTTTGTCATTTTTAAGCATCTTGGCAGCACTTGTATTGCAAATGAGTTGCGGTTGCTATGGATTGCTCAAAATGATGTTGCATTACTTGATTTGTAACGAAACTTGTAGCAGCAAATGTCTCAAAATAAAGTCAACTCCCAGTCTAACGTTCTCAGCGTGCACTGCAAGCATAATGCTCTGAGTGGGAGCCGAAGCCAAGTTGCTAATGCACCAGTCAGTCGACCCCTTGAGCTCAGGAGAATGAGGTTTACCTGCACAGCTCTCACTAGATGACTTTTATTGCAAAATGTATGTTTATGTAAGGAATCACACCTTGTGAAGGTGATTATATAAACAAAATACATTTGAAAAGAAAAGCATCCTGGATGTATTATTTAAAGAGCCCCTATTATACATTAAAAAGGGTCATATTTTGGTTTTGGGTTCTTCATCAACAGGCTGATCTGCATGCATGGTCAAAAAACACATTCATTTTCTTATAATATGCATTTATTTTTACCTCATTATCCCAGTGACTCCCATATGAATCGTTTAGTGATTCATTTGTTCCCAAACTCCTCCTTAGCGCAATGTTAATCTGTGCTGATTGGACCGATGACCCAGTCTGTTGCGATTGGTCGACAGCGCTCAGCGCGAGAGAATGTCCACCACAGCATAGTGTATTTGTGAGCATATCTGCCAACACTCCTGTTTTTCCCGGGAGTCGCCCGTTTTTCAGACCCATCTAACGGCACCCTCACGTTTTGTTATTTCTCCCAGAACCCCCCACTTTAAGGACCATGATGCCTTTGGGATTAAATGAAGATTTTGATATGTATTGTTTTTTGTAATATATTGTGTGTTATTTATTCATTTATTCATTCAACTTAGTCTCTATTTCAGCAGAAAGTACTGCCAACTTATCTTTTACACAGCGGATGCCCTTCGAGTTGCAACCCAGTACTGGGAAACATCCATACACACTCATTCACACACACTCTCTCATATACTAAGGCCAATTTAGTTTATTCAATTCACCTATATCGCATGTCTTTAGCTTTAGCTTGAGCCACCATAAAATATAAATGAAATTATCAAATTGTGCATCAATAAAAAAGCAACTGCAGTCATGGTTCCACACAATTTTGCCAGGTTATCTAAACACAAATCAATTAATTTAATGATTTTATA